>CM055897.1:78099499-78633835 GCA_029582155.1 Panopea generosa | reverse complement strand
AGCTCAATCGTAATGAAATGTTGTATGTAGCTTTGGTACCTAAGGGTAAATTGCATGATCATGGAGCCTTAGGGGTGGGGCCAAAACAGTTAAATTAAAGGTAACCTCTAAAATATTCTTTTTACTGTAGGAAGCACTGGGAAACAAATGGTGAGCATGATTATGGACGCATAAGGGTCCTTTATAAAAAGTGTGGATTGCATGTCCCTGTGTCTCGCAGCTTGGCACACTGGGATGGGGGTCTGAAAAGGTAAACTTTAAAAATCTTATTATTATAGGAAGCACTCAGAAACAAACATAATTATTAACGCCTATGGTTCCTTTAAAAAAGTGTAAACTTCATGCCCCTGGCTCTCGTGAATCGACCCTTGGGGTGGGTACTACTTTACTAAACCTAAACAGGAGAAAATGATGTGACATTTTGATGCAGATATATGACATTCAAAATCCATGGTTTGATTTTATTTTTGCCGGTTCCCGACGGACAAAAGTTGGAAAATAGATTCGTGTAGCTTTATGTCATCAAGGATAATCAGGTGACCGTTAAGACACGTGGTGCTTTAACTTACATTTTACATAACACTTCTTTGAATCATCAATTGCAGATATAACTCACAATCTTAAGCCGTGCATGGAATGAACGCAAATTTTAGCATTCATATTCGTTTTGCCAATCGAAACATATTTTCCCAGGTTTCTACGACGTTCTCCTTTAAATGTGTTTAGCACATGCTACGTGTACCGGAAGAAACTTTTATAATGCATCGTTTGTTGCCCTATATATTAATATGTAGTAAAATGAATTACTAAAGGATATATTGATCACTGGCTTTTTTCATTTCAGGTGGGTGAAAACACTCTACCAAATCTTACTCCATTGCTCACGGGACGTCGAGTGTGGACTCCAGAAGTGCCAATAACGGACTATGCAACAGAGCCATTTAATAAGTTTCCATTTCTTTGGAAAAACTTTTCAAAGAACGGCTATGCTACACTTTATGCAGAGGACGAACCACATATGGCAACATTTAATTACCTAACAAGGGGGTTCGATGACCAGCCAACTGACCATTACATGCGGCCGTATTGGCTCGGCATACAGCAGCTTAACCAACTTGAAAGTAAACTAAGTCCGGTGTTTCTGTTTCTTGAACACAAAAATGTCAATATTCAGGCATCGTCAACAATGTGTTACGGCAATAAGCCGAGGCACGTCATTTTTACTGAATATGTAAAACAATTCATCAGAAGTTATCGCGGAAAAAGAAAATTTTCGTTCTCTCATTTGGTAGAGCTGTGCCACGAATATCCGAACTTCTTAGAATATGGTGACGAGACATTTTTGCAATTGTTTACATGGATGAAAACAGAAGGACATTTAGAAAACACTATACTTGTACTCCTCGGTGACCATGGTGCTAGAATTGATAAAATCCGAAATACTTTCGTCGGTCGGATAGAAGATCGCATGCCAGTGTTACATATTGTTCTCCCGGAGCACTTGAAATTGTCATATCCGGAAATCGACAAAAACATGCGCATTAATACCAGGCGATTATCGACTAATTTCGATGTACACCAGACATTGATCGACGTGCTTTCACAGAATTTTGAAAAACCAACAAAATCTTACGTCGACAATTCTTTACGTGGCATCAGTCTATTTCGGCAATTACCGGAAGACAGGTCATGCGCAGACGCGTGGGTACCGGAAAACTACTGCGCTTGCTACACGTCATCGCCGCTAAATAAAACTACGGATATTGCTCAGGTGTTGGCAGCTAAAATGATAGAGTCTCTGAACAGTCGACTCGTCATAGAGCCTAAGTGTTCTAAACTGGTTTTGCATACTATACTGGACCTACAACTTATTACTCAGGGGTTAAAGCATGTTGATACAGAAAACGCTGGTATTTCTCTTCTTCAATTCTTCCAGCCTGAAAAACAAAAAAACACTCGCTATGAAATCGTTATAGAAACTACTCCAGGTCAAGGGGCGTTTGAAGCAACATTTGACGTTCTAGATAATTCTGATTTAAAGTTCCTGGGAGAAATAATTAGGGTAAATAAATATGGGGATCAGTCAAAGTGTATTAGCCAAAAAATACTTAAACCATTTTGTTTTTGTGAAAATTAGATATACATTTAAAACTGATTTATATTTTAACATATTTTTAGCTAGATAAATCTGAGTTACTCATAAAGACGTACCCGTCCGTTGTCCATAATTTCTTCAAACGACTTCTAAGAAACTTCGGTTGAATTTTGTCTGACATTTTTAAAAACGCATTATAAAGCCAAGTATGCTCAGATATGATTAAATGATGGGGTTTCAGTCTTAAGGGACAGGGAGGGGTCTAATAAGGATAAAAATTGTAAATATATTGAAATATCTACCCCAAAGAACCGACAAACACACTGTGTTCATGATTGGAACATAGGGTTTCAAATTCTCAGAATCTCATCCATTTCAGAAACTGTTTTTTATCATCTTGATATCTGGAGCATTGCTTTAATAGTCATAAAAGTAATGGACCACCAAGAGCCCAAAAATGATTTACTTAATAACCGGCCAGACAAATGTGATCACTTTGGTATAGACGCCAGGTTTAACGTGTTTTCAAGTTTGTTCAAAGACAGTAGCTATTTCCCATTGTGGCCAAGTAAGGGACCATCGGTTCTTACACAGGAATGCTTGTGGTAGGAGAACATTGACTTTTTGTTAATCTTCCTAGTAGACTTTTGATATTTTACGTGCAGTATTTGATGATGATCCTCTACCAACTTTGTTCAAGACAGGTCACTGTCTATAAATGAGGTTCTGCCAGTTTTGCATAAAGCTGTATAGGGAATTTTTTGAAAAAAAACAACTCCAAATGCACAAGGTCTAGAATTACGATATTTTATATATAGCCCCCAAGTTCAAGCTTGAAAATAAAGAAAAAAACGTCTTTTCCAACATTACAAAGTCTGAAGCTAAGTTTTTTACATAAGCAATGCCTGGTGACTCTACAGCAAATTTGTTCAAGCCTGGTCCCTGGACTTCAATTTGGTGGTCCCAAGGGTGTCAATTCTTTACTCAGATGACAAATTAGACCCTCTTGTTTTAAAAATAGAACTGATCACTTTTGTGGCAAGCATATTAAGACGTGTTTAAAATGGTTAATAGTTTTCTTCAAAAGTCTTATTAAACGTTGTTTGAATTTGTTGTAGAAATCGACATTAAAAATTTGTCAGAATAAATTTTGGCTGTAAAACATTTTTTAAAAACGGAATTTTGCTTTAGCTCACATGATATCCACATACAGTACGTATAGATAGTTTAGCTGAAATGGTTTCTCAATACGTGATTTATAAATGCGGCACTAAATTGAAACTCGCTTTAGCTAGACTGGTATCTCAATACATGATTTATATATGTGACACTAAACTGAAACTTGTTTTAGCTTGACTGATATCTCAATAGTATGACACTAAACTGAAACTTGTTTTAACTAGAATGGTATCTCAATACAAGATTTATAAATGTGACTCTAAATTGAAACTTGTTTTAGCTTGACTGATATCTCAATAATATGACGATAAATTGAAACTTGTTTTAGCTTGACTGATATCTCAATAATATGACACTAAATTGAAACTTGTTTAACTAGAATGGTATCTCAATACAAGATTTATAAATGTGACACTAAATTGAAACTTGTTTTAGCTTGACTGATATCTCAAAAATATGACACTAAATTAAAACTTGTTTTAGCTTGACTGATATCTCAGTAATATGACACTAAATTGAAACTTGTTTTAACTAGAATGGTATCTCAATACAAGATTTATAAATGTGACACTAAATTGAAATTTGTTTTAGCTTGACTGATATCTCAATAATATGACACTAAATTGAAACTTGTTTTAGCTTGACTGATATCTCAGTAATATGACACTAAATTGAAACTTGTTTTAACTAGAATGGTATCTCAATACAAGATTTATAAATGTGACACTTAATTGAAACTTATTTAAGGTTGACTGATATCTCAATGCGAAATTTATGTAAGTAGCACAAAAAAGAAACTTGTTTTAGTTCAAATAATATAACAATATATTTTTATTATGATTTAATGATTTAACACAAAAAGTGAAACTTATTTTAGCTGAAATGATAATCCAATACATGATTTATATATGAGACACAAAAGTGAAATTTGTTTTTAGCTGAAATGATTTCTCAATACATGATTTATACATGAAACACTTTTAGTTAATTTTTTGACAGAATGGTATCTAAATGTATGATTTGTAAATGTAACACTTAAATGAAACTTGTGTTATATATAATGATATCTAATCATTCTAAATATAGATCATGCTAAAATTGTGTTAAAAATCCGTGAAAGGCGTCCTGTTTAATAAGTTAACGCAATTCGTATGCAAACCATTTCGGGACGACGATGCAGTGGATACTTTAATGCCAGAAGTCTACGGATCCACGAACAACCCGCTAATTCTTGGAAGCAACATTTGGCACCAACTCTCCACTAGAAAGAAACTGAAGAACGTTTCAAATTAGATCTTTACTTTCTTTGCAATCGAGCTCAAATAGATAGGTATATCAAGCTAATACATTATGATATTGGAAAATCGATCATCCTGAAGCCTTGCTCGCAAGTTTGTTGGTTTTATGTTGATTACTTGTACAACATAATGATTGATTGATTGAATATTTAGCGTCATTTTTATGCCATCGAGGGCTAACAGACGATCAGTTAACCTAACCACTGTTTCCTGGGATTAACCAGTACTCAAGCACATCCCGTCTCCGCAAGTAACTGATAACTTTCCCACTTGGATCAGTGGTGAGAGACGAATGATAATGAGACACAATGTCGTATATCAATCGTCACGGAGAATGTTGCCGGGCGGGGGATTGGAACTCACGACCCCTGGATTGATAGTCAGACGCGCAACCGACTGAGCTAATCGGGCCCGGCTGTACAACATAATAATAAATGTGTATAAAAAAGGTTCAGATGAAAGCGTAACTGTACTGAACGGAACAGCTAACCAGTCACTTGTGTATTTCCAATATGTTCGTCATAGCATTGAGTAGCGACACTAAAATGTGTAACAAACATCAACAGACAACTATGTATTGATTTTACAGTCTTAATGTTTTTTTCCAATTCCCCATTAAATTTCATGGAAATTGCGTTGATGCTTTTTAAAACAATTACATGAAATACCAGATAGATCAAATGTCAGGTGGCAGGTTAGCTCTTCCGTCCAGTATATATACTTTATAATGTTTCCTCTAATAGTGAATTATGCAATCAAAATGACACGAATAAATTTCATGGTAACATTAATTGTTGCAAACTTTCTATGTTTTATATGTTTTGATTATAATCTTTATTAATATGATAATACTGTGCTTGTACTATAAGTTTGCCTTTTTGTGTAATATGCATTGCCTTACATATTTTACTTATGTCTTTTACATAACTTTGTTATTTTTCATTTTTGTAATAAATACATTACTCAATAACATAATCTCAATAAGGTTTTCAATTTATACTGAATTGTCCTCATTTGAAGCGATCTTGAGATGAAAAAATGTTTCCCACATACATATTGTTTAGCTCCCGTGAATCCAACAAGTGAGCTTTTGTGATAGTCCGTCGTCCGTCGTTATTTTTTGCTTCAAATGGCTTCTTCGAAACTGCTCGACAGATTTTCACGTAGTTTTGTGTGTGAAGCATACATGAGGCTCTTTCAAGTTTGCTAAAAGCATGCCATTTTTGGTCAACCCTTGGGTCAAATTTGACCACGCCAACGAGGTTGATCATTTTTAAAAAAAAAAAAAAATAAATTAAAAAATCTTCTGAAAGTGCAAGGCCGGGAGATTTGATATTTTGCAAGTAGTATCACCTTATCATTTTCTCTCTATTCTGTTCAAGCCGTGACCACGAGGGTCAATACTGGCGCTACCTCGGGGATTTATCCGTTTAACATGAGGAAATTTCAATATAAAATGTTTCTTCTCAAGAAATTATGCGCTAAATTTGTTAATATTTTGTATAGATGATCCATTTGAGTAGGAGTTTCAAGTATGTTCAAATAAAGAGGCCACGGTCATTTTTTTTAAGAAGAAATACTATGGGGAGATGTAAATTCTGTATTTCTCATATATTTTAGGAAATATTTAAATCATCTTGGGATCTGGAGTATTGTTGCGTCATTGGATTGGTCATTTTAAAGGAGATTTAATATTTACAACGGACTAGCATGGGTCAAAAATGGATGTAATTGTAAATGTTAAAAAAATAAATTTCTAAAAAAAATTGATATGCCTAATGTGTTTATATTTTGATAGTTTATAAATGATGTAATATAGCAAGAGTTTTAAGTTTGTTATTATAAAGGGACTAGGGTCCATTGGTGCCGAGTAAGGGGATTGACTTTTACATTGGAATTCGATTTAAAATTGCGTTAGTTTATTCCAAATTTGAAAAGAAATGCTAGGTGAAAACAGGTGAGTGATTTAGACTCATTTTGGGTCTGTGGTTTTAGGTGGTTCTGTTTTTATGTAAAACACATTTTTTGCCAAGTGTGATACTTTGCGATAATCGGACATTACAGAATAGTGTAATTAGACTCGAGCAAAACACAACTCATCATCAACACAGGAGTAGTCAATATGTAGCATGAAAATAAATAAATAAAGGCAAGAAAACACATACTCAATAAACGAAGTGAATATGGCGGTGGAAGCCCAATATCGATTTTCCTTGTTATTTCTAGAAACATTTTAAGTGCTTGTCATTTATATAAAGACTTTAATTAAAGAGGCATCACCCTTAACCTTTTTGTTCAGTAAATATTGGAAGGTTTATTGAATCACAAAGAGGAAGGTCTCGTTCGAAGATAATGATTGATTCCGTCCTTGTAGTTTTTCTTATTTATGAGAAATTCGTAAATACACAGGTTGGCATTTAGTATTTGGTGAACAAAATTAAACGATTTTACACTACAGAGACAAAATACAATAATGTTATTAAACATACATCTATAAATATTATGTTTGGTATAAATGTGCAGTTTTACTGTCGATATTGGCGATCTAACATGGGAGGCCTCTTTAAAGAAGGGAAACTTTCATTTATTAGTCCGTTTACATTTGCAGTGGCAAACCAGTATTAGAAAAGTAGATGTCATTTGTCATCCAGAGATTCGTTTTCTGTTCAGTGTGAACACTGATGACAAAGTTGAAGTAGACCTTAGAAACAAATAAAAACAATTGATACAAACATCAAAGAAAGTCGACCGCCCTATATTGCATACCATTGTATGGCTGAAAAATTCATACAGCATTATAAACTTTAGCAACGGATAAATACTTGCACGCGGTTATTAAACATTATATTTTTTTTCCCAATAATCGGTAACTAAACAGGCCAGGATCGGTCATTATTTCTTACCAGGATCAGTCATTATTTCTTACCAAGTGTGAAACCATAAGAAAACTTAAACAAATCATATGTTTTTATTAGTTAATTTATAATCGCCAATACATTATCATTATCAGCATAATTTATAAAAAACGTATGTAAATCGTAATAGTAACAATATATCATTCACTAATTAAACAAAAATACTACTCCCCATATTACGTCACTTCCGAAGTCTGGAGCAAATAGAAGTCGTCTGGTCGATTAATAATCTATTCATTCACCAATTACTCAGACGCAATGCTTTCAAAATGTTCCAAATACATCAATAATGCTATACCAATCATAAAATGAACATTATAACTTTCAATTGAGGAGAAACATGGATTTTTATCACCGCCATTATGTGACCATGGGAGCACTTCTGGATTCTAATGGGTGTGTAACATCTACATGCATGCCATTCAATGTTTATTAAATGATATTTTTAGCTCGCCGGGACGAATGTCGTCGTCGACGTCGTCTGTAGACACCCAGGTTAAACTTTTGTGTTTAGTTGCGTTTAAGTTTTGGTGTTTGCCTCCAATCTCAATCTTTGCATTGGTGGTGAGTTTTATTCCATAGGCGAGCTTTGTTGTCTTCTGACAACCCTTGTTATTTGATTCTATTTGTTTAAAAGCTTCAGTGAAACATTGTGCTACGAAACTCTTTATGCATATTTGGATGTTTCAAATGTTGATATCTTATATTGCCTTCTCACTGTCTTGTATTCATCACATATTAGCATGATAAATCTCAGACGCTGTAGTCTATTAACTACATACCTCTCACCACCGAGGTCAATGTTTCGAGCCCAGCTCGGTCAATAGCATGCATGTGGGAAAATTGTCCAGTTACTTGTGAAAGGACGGGGGTTCTACTCAGATTTATTCTGAGGTCTTCCTCAACCAATAAAACTGGATATGCGACATAACCTATCAATTATTGAAAATGGTATTAGACCGCTATATCTCACATGTGTAGTTAAACATACGTGTGATCAATTGGTCAACAGGAATAAACTTACTGTTAATAGACACGTCCATATCTCTGGTTATCAATGTTAATCCGCACATGGTCTTTCCTGCCAAAGTTGATGTTGCCAATATAAGTGAAAGTGACAGGAATTTAACGCCATTTTATTGCCTGTCCAGTTTAAACTGTGGAGAAAGACCTTAGAATGAATCTCAGTAGAACCACCGTCCTTCCGCAAGTAACTGACAAACATCCCCACATAAAGGTTTTATAGCGACCGAGACTCGAACTTACGGCCTTGGCGGTAAGAGATAACGGATCTTATGACGTTGCTTAAGACCACTCGGCCATGGAGGACCAAATTTTTTAATCGACCATCGTGACATCATTTATCATCCTTGAATAAAATGCCACAGTTCACTATATAATGCTTTTTATTTCATGACAACTGCAATACGTGCGCTGAATCAAAAAATAAAACAACCGTCAAATAAAGCGATAATTGGTCAACATCTATGTTGGCACTAGTTAATGCCACCCTGTAAAGATGTTTCTTGCGCATCGATTGCCATTGCAAATAGGAACGGTGAAGTTATCTCCCTTAATATAACCTCATGTCAGATGTGTAGTAGTGGGAACTCTAGTAGCTCCTGCAATAGTAATATAACTAACATGCTTTGGACACGTTCATGAACTGGCCAAATGGGATAAATTATATCAGAGTCTGATCTTTGAACCACAGTCAAAACACGTTTTTTACATGTGTACTCAAGCAACTTCAGTTTTCATTGCATTTCCACACCAAAAGTATGCAAAAGTTGTATCAGCATTATATCGCAGACAAGTTACTAAACTTGCTAAATCGGATACTTAATGTAAGGCCCCCGAATCGTAGAAGCCATGGTGCGTTCTCGTTATATTTGTACTACGCACCTGCAGTTTTCATTGGATTCTCAACACACGTATACAGTAGTAACATAAACATTATATATCGGACAAGTTCCTAAACTGGCCAAATCGAATACTAAATGTAAGGCCCCCGAGTCGTAGAAGCCATGATGCGTTCTCGTTATATTTGTACTACGCACCTGCAGTTTTCATTGGATTCTTACACACGTATACAGTAGTAACATAAACATTATATATTGGACAAGTTCCTAAACTGGCCAAATTGAATACTAAATGTAAGGCCCCCGAATCGTAGAAGCCATGGTGCGTTCTCGTTATATTTGTACTACGCACCTGCAGTTTTCATTGGATTCTCAACACACGTCCACAGTAGTAACATAAACATAATATAGACAAGTTCCTGAACTGGCCAAATCGAATACTTAATGTATGGCCCCCGAATCGTAGAAGTATTCGTTCTCGTTATATTTGTACTACGCGCCTGCAGTTTTCATTGGATCCTCAACAAACATATACAGTAGTAACATAAACATTACATATCGGAAAAGTTCCTTAACTGGCCAAATCGAATGCTTAATATATTGCCCCTTGAACGTTGAAATGAACTTTCTTTACTTGTGCGCTCTAGCTCCTGCTGTTTCCATTTGGCCGCGGCCATGTGTATAGAGTAGTTATATAAACATACTATCTCAGACAAGCTCCTAAACAGGCCAAGTTTATGCATGGTCCCTAAATCATCGAAACATACGGCCTTTAAACTTGTAATCTAGCACCTGCAGTTTTCATTGGCTCTTCGCCATACGTATAGAGTAGTAATCTCGGACAAGTTCCTAAACTGGCTAAATCGGATGCTTAACATATGAACTCTCTCAGTTCTAGAACTAAGGTAATTCTAGAACTGGCTTTCAAGTTGACAAACTCTAGTTCATGAACATGTGTATTTCTGGATGTTTCACATTCATTTCTTTAACCACAGTAATGGCTATTGAACCCCAGTAACAGTTCATAAACCACTATTATTGATTTTGAACTTGACATTTGGGAACTATTCTAATTCTAAACAATTATTAGTGTGTAGAAACAGCGTCTGTGAACTACCAGTAATGTCTGATATTTAACAAAGTTCTCAATATTGGCAGTTGGTCTACTTAGTAGATTTAATACATGAAGTAACAGTGACGCTATTTACCTGAAGCCTTTGTTCACTTTTACACAATTTCATCAAAATGGCAAAAGTTATGAGGTGGTAACCATTATTCTATTTATTTTTTTTGTGACGGTGTCCCAATTTACCGCAAAAAAAAGACTTAAGTTTCCTTTTCCTTTACACGCACAGGCAATTAAGATATTGTTGGATACTTTTTTTTATTTAAGTAATGTTCAGTTCTCTTTACCTAATTTACTTTAAAACCAATATTGCAC
Source organism: Panopea generosa (assembly GCA_029582155.1). NCBI lineage: Eukaryota > Metazoa > Mollusca > Bivalvia > Adapedonta > Hiatellidae > Panopea > Panopea generosa. Next base: position 78,623,045 of record CM055897.1, on the reverse strand, counting down.
GCTTCTCTTTTTCTTCGAAAGAGCCTAGATGCACAGGACCCCTTACACCATTCACCCACTCTGTGTGTCGATTATGATCTACCAAAGAAAGATTACTGCGATACTATAAACAACAATAACAAAGTAGATCTAAATTAAAAAAGTATTTATTTATTAAAATAAATTACCCGCATTTGATGGATAATGACGTACGGTGTCCAGTTCGGGCCATTGCGGCATATTTTTTTAATTAAGTCACGTCGAAACAACAATGGTGAAAAGTCGAACTTAAGTTCTAGAAAATGACCGGTTAAAGAACTGAACGTTCTTGAACTGTTCTTGAACTGGTCCAAGAACGTTCTTGAACCGGCAATTTTCTGTTCATGAACTGTTCAAGAACTTCAGTTTCTGTTCATGAACTGTTCTAAAGACGGTTCTTGAACTGTTCAAGAACTTTAGTTCATGACACCAGCACTCAGGCTTGTACCTATAGTGCCAAGTTCATGACACCAACAGTCAGGCGTGTACCTATCATGCTAAGTATCAAGCAATGTTCATGACACCAGCACTCAGGTGTGTACCAATCGTGCCAAGTTCATGACACAAGCACTCCTGCGTGTATTTATCGTGCTAAATATCCTGCAAAGTTCATGACACCAGCACTCAGGCATGTACCTATCCAGCCAAGTTCATAACACTAGCACTCAGGCGTGTACATATAGTTCCAAGTTCATGACACCGGCACGCAGGCGTGAACCTATCGTGCTAAGTATCATGCTAAGTTCATGACACTAGCACTCAGGCGTGTACCTATCGTGCCATATTCATGACGCCAGCACTCAGGCGTGTACCTATTGTGCCAAATTCATGACACCAGCACTCAGGCGTGTACCTATCGTGCTAAGTATCATGCAACGTTCATGACACCAGCACACAGGTGTGTACATATCAGTGCCAATTTCATGACACCAGCACACAGGCGTATACCTATCGCGCTAAGTTCATGACCCCAGCACTCAGGCGTGTACCTATCGGGCCAAGTTCATGACACCAGCACTCAAGCGTGTACCTATCGTGCTAATGTCATGCCAAGATCATGACATCAGCATTCAGGCGTGTACCTATCGTGCTAAGTATCGTGCAACGTTCATGAAATCAGCACACAGGTGTGTACCTATCGTGCCAAGTTCATAACAGTAGCACTCAGGCGTGTACCTATCGTGCCAAGTTCATTACACCAGCACACATGCGTGTACCTATCGTGCTAAGTTCATGACCCCGACACTCATGTGTGTACCTATCGTGCCAAGTTCATGACATCGGCACTCAAGCGTGGACTTATCGTGCCAAGTTCAAGATACCAGCACTCAGGCGGGTACCTATCGTGCTAAATATCATGCAAAGTTCATGACACTAGCACTCAGGTGTGTACCTGTCTTGCCAAATTCACGACACCAGCACTCAGGCCTGTACCTATCGTGCAATGTTCATGACACCAGCACTCAGGCGTGTAGCTATCGGTACATATCATCCATAGTTCATCACACTAGCACTCAGGCATGTACCTATCGTGCCAAGTTCATAACACTAGCACTCAGGCGTGTACCTATCGTGCCAAGTTCATGACACCGGCACGAAGGCGTGTACCTATCATGCTAAGTTCATGACACTAGCACTCAGGTGTGTACCAATCGTGCCAAATTCATGACACCAGCGCTCAGGCTTCAGGTGTGTACCTGTCTAGCTAAGCTCATGACACCGGCACTCAGGCATGTATCGTTCTTGTCAAGTTCATATTACTGGCGCACAAGTGTGTACCTACTTTGCCATGTTCATAACACCGGCACTCAGGTGTGAGCCTATCTTGCTAAGCTCACGACACCGGCACTCAGGCATGTACCTATCGTGCCAACTTCATAACATCGGCACTCAGGTGTGTACGTATCGTGCCAAGTTCATAACAGCGGCACTCAGGCATGTACCTATCTTGCTAAGCTCATGAAACCGGTACTCAGGCATGTACCTATCGTGCAAATGTTCATTACACCGGCACTCAGGAGTGTACCTATCGTGCTAATCTCATCACACCGGCACTCAGGCATGTACCTATCGTGCCAAGTTCATGACACCGGCACTCAGGCGTGTACTTATCGTGCCAAGTATGACATCGGCATTCGGGCGTATTGCCATCATGCTAAGTACCATGCTAAGTTCATGAACCCAGCACACATGTGTGTACCTATCGTGCCAAGTTCATGACACCAGCATTCAGGTATGTACCTATCGTGCCAAGTTCATAACAGTAGCACTCAGGCGTGTACCTATCGTGCCAAGTTCATTACACTAGCACACATGCGTGTACCTATCGTGCTAAGTTCATGACCCCGGCACTCAGGTGTGTACCTATCGTGCCAAGTTCATGACACTGGCACTCAAGCGTGGATCTATTGGCCAAGTTCAAGATACCAGCACTCAGGCGGGTACCTATCGTGCTAAGTATCATGCAAAGTTCATGACATCAACGCACAGGTGAGTACCTACTGTGCCAAGCTTATAACACCCATCACCGGCATGAGTGCGTGCACCTATCTTGCCTAGTTCATGACAATAACATTCAGGCGTGTACATATCGTGCCATGTACATGACACCAGCACGCAGGCGTGTACCTATCGTGCCAAGTATGACATCGGCATTCGGGAGTGTATCTTTCGTGCCAAGTTTATGACACCGGCATTCGGGCATGTACCTATCGTGTATATGTATTATGCAAAGTTCATGACACTAGCACTCAGGTGTGTACCTGTCGTGCCAAATTCACGACACCAGCACTCAGGCCTGTACCTATCGTGCAATGTTCATGACACCAGCACTCAGGCGTGTAGCTATCGGTACATATCATCCATAGTTCATGACACTAGCACTCAGGGCATGTACCTATCGTGCCAAGTTCATAACACTAGCACTCAGGCGTGTACCTATCGTGCCAAGTTCATGACACCGGCACGAAGGCGTGTACCTATCATGCTAAGTTCATGACACTTAGCACTCAGGTGTGTACCAATCGTGCCAAATTCATGACACCAGCGCTCAGGCTTCAGGTGTGTACCTGTCTAGCTAAGCTCATGACACCGGCACTCAGGCATGTATCGTTCGTGTCAAGTTCATATTACTGGCGCACAAGTGTGTACCTACTTTGCCAAGATTCATAACACCGGCACTCAGGTGTGAGCCTATCTTGCTAAGCTCACGACACCAGCACACATGTGTGTACCTATCGTGCCAAGTTCATGACACCAGCATTCAGGTATGTACCTATCGTGCCAAGTTCATGACACCAGCATTCGGGCGTGTACCTATCATGCTAAGTATCATGCAAAGTTCATGAAACCAGCACTCAGGCATGTACCTATCGTGCCAAGTTCATGACATCGGCACGCAGGCGTGTACCTATTGTACTAAGTATCATTCTAAATTAATGACACTAGCTCTCAGGCGTGAACCTATCTTGCCAAATTAATGACATCAGTGCTCAGGCCTGTTCTTATCGTGCTAGGTATCATGCAATGTTCATGACACCAGCATACAGGTGTGTACCTATTGTGCCAAGTTCATAACACTAGCACTCGGACGTGTACCCATCGTGTCAAGTTTTTGACACAAGCACACAGGCGTCTTCCTATCGTGCTTAGTTGATGACACTGGCACTCAGACATGTACGTATCGTGCCAAGTTCATGACACCGGCACTCAGCCGTGTACCTATCGTGCCATGTTCATGACACCGGCATTCGGGCGTGTACCTATATTGCTAAGTTCATGATACCAGAACTCAGAGTGTACCTATCGTGCCAAGTACATGACACCAGCACTCAGGCGTATACCTATCGTGCTAAGTATTATGCAAAGTTCATGACACAAGCACTCTAGCATGTACCTATCGTGCCAAGTTCATGACGCCGGCATTCTGGCTTGTACCTATCTTGCTTAGCTCATGACACCGGCACTCAGTTGTGTACCTGTCTTGATAAGCTCATGACACCGGCACTCAGGCATGTACCTATCGTTTTAAGTTCATATTACTGGCACTCAGTTGTGTACCTATCGTGCCAAGTTCATAACACCGGCGCTCAGGTGTGTACATATCGTAATAAGCTCATGACACCAGCACTCAGGCATGTACCTATAGTGCCAAGTTCATAACACCTGCACTCAGGTGTGTACCTATCGTGCCAAGTTCATAACACCGGCACTCAGGCAAGTACCTATCTTGCTAAGATCATTACACCGGCACTCAGGTAACTACCTATCCTGCTAAGCTCATGACACCGGCACTCAGGCTTGTACCTATCGTGCCAAGCTCATGACACCGGCACTCAGGCTTATACCTATCGTGCCAAGTTCATGACACCGGCACTCAGGTGTGTACCTATCGTGCCAAGTATGACACCGGCATTTGGGCGTGTACTCGTCGTGCTAAGTATCATGCTAAGTTCATGACACCAGCACACATGTGTATACGTATCGTGCCAGGCTCATAATACAAGCACTCAAGCGTGTGCCTACCGTGCCAAGTTCATGACACCAGCACGCAGGCGTGTACATTTCGTGCCAAGTTCCCAAGTTCATGACACCAGCACTCAGGCATGTACCTATCGTGCCATGTTGATGACACCGGCACTCAGGCTTGTAAATGTACCTACCATGCTAAGTATCATGCAAAGTTCATGACACCAGCACTCAGGCATGTACCTATCGTGCTAAGTTCATGACACCGGCACACAGGCGTGTACCTATCGTACTAAGTACCATGCTAAATGAATGACACTAGCAATCATGCGTGTTCCTATCGTGCCAAATTCATGACACCAGCGTTCAGGCCTGTACCTATCGTGCTAAGTATCACGCAGTGTGTATGACACCAGCATACAGGTGTGTACCTATCGTGCCAAGTTTATTACACTAGACTCAGATGTGTACCTATCGTGCCAAGTTCATGACACAGGCACACAGGCGTGTACATATCGCGTTAGTTCATGATACCGGCACTCAGGCATGTACCTATCGTGCCAAGCTCATAACACAAGCACTCAGGCGTGTACCTATCATGCCAAGTTCATGATACCGGCATTCGGGCATGTACCTATCTTGCTAAGTTCATGACACCGGCACTCAGGCGTGTACCTATCATGCCAAGTTCATGACACCTGCACTCAAGTGTGTACCTATCGTGCTAAGTATGACACAGGCGTTCGGGCGTATACCCATCGTGCTAAGTATCATGCTAAGTTCATGACACCAGCACACAGGTTTGTACCTATCATGCCAAGGTCATGACACCAACACTAAGGCGTGTATCTATCGTGCGTAGTTCATGACACCAGCACTCAGGCGTGTACCTATCGTGCTAAGTTTCATGAAATGTTCACGACACCAGCTTTCAGGCATGTACTTATCGTGCCAAGTTCATAACACTAGCACTCAGGCGTGTACTTGTCGTGCCAAGTTCATGACACCGGCTTGCAAGCATGAACCTATCGTGGTAAGTGCAATGCTAAGCTCATGACACCACCACTCAGGCGTGTACCTGTCGTGCCAAGCTCATGACACCAGCACTCAGGCATGTACCTATCCTGCTTAGTATCATGCAATGTTCATGACACCAGCACACAGGTGTGTACATGTACCTATCGTGCGAAGTTCATAATACTAGCATTTAAGCGTGTACCTATTGTGCTAAGTTCATGACACCAGCACATATGTAGGAACCTATCGTACTAAGTTCATAACCCCGGCACTCAGGCATATACCTATCGTGCCAAGTTCATGACACAGGCACTCAGGCGTGTACCAATCGTGCCAAGTTCATGATACCAGAACTCAGGCGTGTACCTATCGTGCCAAGTTCATGACCCCGGCACTCAGGCGTTTACCTATCGTGCTTAATATCATACAAAGTTCATGACACCAGCACTCAGGCGTGTACCTATCGTGCCAAGTATGACACCAAAATTCGGACGTGTACCTATCGCACTAAGTATCATGCTAATTTCATGACACCAGCACACAGGTGTGTACCTTTCGTGCCAAGCTCATAACACTAGCACTCAGGCGTGTACATATCGTGTCAAGTTCATGACACCGGCATTTGGGCATGTGCCTTTCTTTCTTAGTTCATGACACCAGCACTCAGGCTTGTATCTATCGTGCAAAGTACATGACACCAGCACTCAGGCGTATACCTATCATGCCAAGTTCATAACACCGGTATTCGGGCGTGTAACTATCTTGCTAAGCTCATGACACCGGCACTCAGGTGTGAACCTATCTTGCTAAGCTCATGACACCGGCACTCAGGTGTGTACCTATCTTGCTAAGCTCATGACACCGGCACTCAGGCATGTACCGTTCGTGCCAAGTTCATAACACCGGCACTCAGGTTTGTACATATCATGCCACGTTCATAACACCGAAACTCAGATGTGTACCTATCGTGCTAAGCTCATGACACCGGCACTCAGACATGTACCTATCGTGCCAAGTTCATAACACCGGCACTCAGGTGTGTTCCTATCGTGCCAAGTTCATAACACCGGCACTCAGGTGTGTTCCTATCGTGCCAATTTCATAACACCGGCACTCAATCATTAGCTCATGACACCGGTACTCATGCATGTACCTATCGTGCCAAGTTCAATCAGTGTTATTTCAGATCAGATTTCGTAAGAAAATTTCTCAATTCAAGTCTTTTTTAGTAACAACTGATATAATTTATTCGATTTTGCGAAGCACAAAAAGTTATTTAAACCGACGAAGTTGTGATTGCTGACGACCGACGAAGACGACGAATATCCCACTTAGATGAGCCAAACACGTTTTAGAGGTATAATACTGTCACGTTTTACGGATTATTCAATAAAAACACTACACAAGTTTGCACTTGTAAGATCTGAATCTTAGATGCAGCTCTTTTTGACTTCAGTGCCGTGAACTGTCTAAAGACTTGTATATTGCTTGAAAACGAATGCAAATAAATTGTAATTGTAATTTACAATGCATACCGGTATGTCAATTTCATTTAACATGTATTTTTTATGTTTCAGTCTCCGTTAGAGAATTGGGGCCAATTACCCTTTTGTCCATAACACTTTATTAAATGGAAACATCGCAGATTTTAGAAACTTTCACTTAACTCTTTTTTTTCTGAAAATTACATATCAACTTAATGTAAAACGTTTATGATGTCTAACGTCGCTTTCAACACTGATTCTGTTATATCGCGACGGTGTTTACTTGAGCCAGTGTTCTGAGCGCTGCAATACCCGAGTAGCATGCCGCAGATACATGGTATGATACCCCACCCGGTCACATTATACTGACACCGGTCCGACCCGACATAGAACTACACTCAGAATTTTTAGCGCCAAGAGAGAAAGCGTCTAGTTCCATTTTTCAAGATTTTGGTAGGGCCATGTCGGGGATATCGGATTCACGACCTTCCGCATGTAGGCAGAAGCTCCAGTACTCGATCAGTACTGCGGTGTCTGACGCAAAAATGAAATTAAAATAAATCTGTACCTGAGCAGGTATTTTATTTCTATTTTGGAAAGGGACATAACTGTTGTAAGTAAAATGGTAACTTCTTGTGTTTTTTTTTGTGTGTTTTTTTTTTATTTTCATAGTTTTTGCGTCATTTGGATCAGAACACATTGTTTTAAAATATTTACGAGCATCTGGAAAAGTCGGCCCGGGCTGCATACTCTAAATTAAGAATATGCATGGAACGGTTCATGCCGAAACTTTATGTACCTATTTGTAACCCCCTCCTGTAACATATTTTATTGCTTCTCTCGACTTTTAGCCTTTTCAATATTTAGGTTTTGGTTGCCAATAGTGCTCAGCAGAGTATCCGAGTATGCCACGCTACGCGCCTGGATTCGATGTGTAAACACGAGTAGAAATAATCGATTCCATCATTGCAATGTGTCCGTTTTACATAGCTATTAGGCCAGAAAAACTACCTGTGTTTAGGATTATCCGAATGACTGTGAAATTGAAACCGACCCTAACAGTCTTATTAATCTTGATTTTTTTTTGTAAAAGTACGATATATTGCCGAACAAACCTTCTTAATGTGTCAAGAAATTTGTATTTGTATTGTTTCTTGTTGATTTACTATCATATTTTTTTTAAAAATAAAAAGGTAAATTTAAAATAATTTTTTTTTATCAAAGTCCCTTATTTTCTATGAAATATAAATAAGGAAAACAAGTAAGAAAATAAGTGCCTACCTACCTACCCCTATTTTTATGTCATGTTACCCTAAACACAGGTATTTTTTCTGGCTTTATAATAATATCAAATATTTTGTATGTCATATATCACAGGGCGTCCCAATATTTTATCTAAAGAATACGAATATAACATAAATTTAATCATTTTTTATTTCTCCAAATATATATTCTTGTATACAGCTCATTTCCATTATAAAGTTATAAAACATAAGTATAATCTGTACGGTCATAATGTCTATTATTTGATCACTGGCGTCTTGACACCATTAAAAGTAACTGCCATCAGAATGATACATATCGATTATTTATAATTTCATATCAAGACAAATAAATTCAGTGCAGCTCTATTCAGCTCCAGTACCATTAAATATCGTTTGTTTGTCTTTTTATGAATGGCAGGGATTATTTTTCTGATTGTTATTTCTTATGCATGTCAAACACTTTGATGTGATTAGTATCATCCATAGTTACGATAAGTCTGGAGTTGGCTTTGTCCCACAAACACTTTGATGTGATTAGTATCATCCATAGTTACGATAAGTCTGGAGTTGGCTTTGTCCCAAGCACAGTGATTGTGGTCTCTTTATTCCATCCGACCCTCCCAACAGAACGCCCAGCTTACTTCCGTCACGGCCAATCTGGATGATGTTGTGAGATTTCCACCCACAGACAAGGATCTCATCATTATTTCCTACACAGACTCCACATACTCCCCTCAGTTCTGGGTCAGTAAACAGTGACTGCTTGTCACCATGGATACTCAGGGTTATGAGTCCGTTGTGCCAATCTGCTATGTGTATCTTTGTGTGGTATCTACTGAGAGATATTTGACGAGGATCAGATAACATGTTCTGACCTGTTGTATCCTGCTGTATTGTCTTCAGTAGTGTACCCGACATGTTGTACACCAGGAGGGCTGCAGGGCGAGTCACATGATACAAACAGCTGGTTGTTGTTGCAGGCCACTCCTCGACAGTACGTATAGTCCCCTTGTACTTTGAATGACCTTGTCAGGACCATCTCATTTCCCACAGATACAAACTGAACCTTTTTACTAATATAATGTATGACGGCAACTTCATGTTGACCAGTAGCACACACTGCATATGGATTATCAGAAATATCACAGTAGTCTCTCACTTGGTATGCATTACCCAGTCTCTTCAGTCTATCATTGTCATGGTCAGCTATCCAATACAGTTCCATTATCTAACACACAGGATCCAGTTATGTAACACATGCATTTGTCATTACTGACACTCATGTCAAACTCTCCATACAATGAAGCAGAATAGACCCCGTCACATTCCAGGAACTCTCCTAGTGACTTCTGGGTATTCATGTAATCCTCAATGTTTGGATCTATTCTGAACTCCAGCATACTGTTTTTCGGACGTATTTCTATCTCGTGTAGAAGTTTTCTTCCGTCAGTAGCAATCTTGTTTCCTGTTTTAACATTAACAAAAGTTTCTGATGCACTGACAGAATATGACGTTTTCAGTTTATTTCTGCTTTTCTCAAGGCATTGTAGCATTTCTTCCAAGCGTTTGATATCACCGGTTTATCTGATCTTGGAATTTCTGATGTTTGGTCTGTAGTTTATCTATAGCCACATTCTCAAGTTCATCTAGTCGTTTCATCACCCTCTTCCTGAAATCCTTTATCTCGGTTAGGATGGCTTTCTTGTCTGCTTCAAGTGATGGTAGTTCATCCTGTCGTTCCTTTTTCAGCTTGTTCAGTTGAAGTTGAAGATTCTGAATGCCAGCTTCGACATCTTTCATCTCGTTACTTTTTAGAATTCCCTCTGCTGCTGTTGGCAAATATTCCATTCCTTTACACCACCTGTAAGGTATTATAGTGTTTGATAAAATCATCTCAACATTGGTTGTTCACTACTCAGTCATGGTATAGCAGTCTTGATGTATTAGTATTAATTTGTGTGTAGAGGACATTACACGAGTGCTTCGTTATTATTGAATTTATGAAATGAGTTGGCAAAAATATTATTATTATTATTCCTAATGAGAAACAGTAACTCTGATTGCCGTGTGTCCGTCAATTAACTTGTGTATTATATAACACTGTCAACAATAGAAGTAGTTACGAAATTAGAGATTGCTCCCCAGAGCTAAAAAAATAGGACGGTGTAAATAAGCCGAACTCGAGATACCATTCCTGTAGAAACATATGAGATCAAAATAATTTGCATGACAAGTACCATATTGTTGGTTTTCAATATATTTTAAATTTAAAGTTCAAAGGTTGTTGCAAGTAGATTTTTGTTGATCTTGCGTTGTGTATAATTTATAGCTAGTTTTATAAGTAAAGGGAAATAACTCATACCTGTGGGTCAATGTAGTAATATCAGATTTGTTTCCCATTATATATGCTAGATATATATTATATTATATATATATATATATATATATATATATATATATATATATTATATATCTAGCACACAAATACATAGGCGAAGGAGCCGGGGGTAAGTGGGGCGTCCCCGCCCCGCCCACAATGTTAAGGGGGAGGGGGGCAACATATAGTTCCTCCTCCCCCAATATTTTCATTGAAAGCGATGAAACGTGCAGCTGGGCAGTTAAAATTGGTTGATTTTTAAAGTTTGTTTGAAAAATAAATGATTTAATTACGATTTATCAAGAAAAAAAAACAAGTGATGAAATGATGACAACAGTTATTAAAAAAAGAAGCGATATTTCTTTTATACATAACCTGAGTTAGTAGGTTGGTTCCCTGTTAATATACCCTAACAGTAACCAAAGAAGTAGCACTGGTAAAAACAAAACGTCGTCGATTTAAAAAAAAATGTCGATTACGACTCAGATAGATCTAGGTTAGTTAAATTAATAATATTGATGTTCATGTTATATATCATTTTGATTAAACAGATGAAAAAAACGTAAACGGAGGTAGTATACCAATTCAGCTTCTTTTTTTTTTAACTTTTATCATATTAATAAAATATAGCGTTTTTATCGACAACATATTTGTTGTTGTATGGTGTTTAGCGTCGCTTTCAACAATTTTTCAGTCATATCGCGACGGTGTCTACTTGAGACAGTATTCTAAGCGCTGTCACACTGGAGTATCATGCCGCAGACATATGGTATGATACACCACCCAGTCACATTATAATGACACCGGGCCAACCAGACCTAGAACTCTCCTCTAAATGCTGAGCGTCAAGCGAAGAAGCTTCTAGTACCATTTTTTTAAAGTCTTTGGTATGACCCGGCCGGGGATTGAACCCACGACCTTCCGCATGCGAGGCGGACGATCTACCACAAGACCACGCCGCGGTGCGACAACATATTAAAAAGTAAATGGCTTATTATTATTTTTTAAATAACGTTTAATAAAAAATATCCGGTAATCTAAAACCTTAACGACCAATAAGTATTACAAATAAACTGTTGTAAGCACTTGGCGCCACCATGGTGTAGTGGTAATGTCATTGGAATTTGAGACAATTTGATCCTTTACCGTTGCGGGTTCGAATCTCAATCACGGATGGTGGTATTTTTTGTCATGTCAAATTAAAGATCTACAGTACACAGACAAAATAAAACCAACAAAAAAATCTACAAAATCTTCTTATTTTTAATATTTTGACCTATTTCTTTAACTTATAGCAATATGTAAAAGCAGTATCGTTTACGCATGCTTAAATACTTTAATTTGGACACTTTTCTAACGTTTCAGTGTGACATATCACAAATCGGTCAAATCAGACCTGCAAAAGTTAAAAGAGGTCATATCAAACGAAAACACAACGTGTGTTGCTGAGTGTGTTGTGAAATACAAAATATTTCACCAGTACAAATCTGGAGTAGTCTGTCCCCGCTACTCTCATCTAGAGATAGATGGTCTTACCGAGACATCGAACTCCCACAATGACGTTTTATCTAATTATATATGAATATATATTTTTTAAAAATAGTTTAAATATGGAAATTTCTGCTCTCATTTTTTAAAAAAATAATTAACTTAGATTCATATATAACTATATAAAACATATCGAACTTTTATTTATATATTTTTTTAAAGATATAAACAATGGATATGTTTTATCTAATTACATATGAATATACATTTTTTTAAAAACATATGGACGGATAATAAGGTTATAGGTTTATATATACACATCTAAATCTTTAAGCTCCTGCTCTCATTTTTTAAAAATGAATAAAAAATAAATTCATATTATAATTATATAAAATATATCATATTTTTATTTATATTTTTAAAATATGTGCGGATGTGGGGTGGTAAGACTTTTTTTATTTATTTTTTTTGGTCAAGTTGATTGGGTGGTCTAAACACCGATAATGTCGCCTGTGTTCCAGTTTGAAGAAGATAAGATCAGGAAATATACCTGTGATATTTCAGTTTTGAATTCAATGTACATGTACAAAATATAAACAAGAACTTACTTGTGATGTAGAGAAACGCACGTGCTGCAGCACACCTCATCATGCTTTACACAGAATGTGTCCAGAATGTTCCCATGATGCAGCTGACATCTCTCAGTGGGTAGTGACGATGCTTGCTGTGGCCCCCGGGCCTTCATCCCCGCCTGATCTAGGATCTGGTGCGTTTTCATTTTCCCAAATCTATGATGAAACTTTACACATTTGTCACAGAAATGGTCATCACACTCCACACAGAAGTTAGTGGCTTCAACATTCCTCCCCTCTGATGAGCACGGTGTACAACAATAGTCATAATACACATCGCAGCCTTTGTCAATGGACCTTACACATCCTCCCCCAGTCGCCATTGGAGTATACTGATATGTTTTTACGCATAAAGTTCGCTGACAACCTAGTTTATATATCCCACAATACTAAGAAAAAAAAAACATTTTACTTCTATTTTTACTTCCTGGTAACGCATGATACTTATGGTGTGCAGGGTACCAGGAGGTAACCGAAAAATAAATAATTTAGCGAATACCGGCCCAAACCGGTCAATACTAGTGTACAGCATTGTGGTGCAAAAAAACTAATCGATTCATGGGGACGCTCACGGTATGTATAACGGATTACGATATTTGATATATAAACTGATATACATTCATGATATTTAATATCCACATTTAGAATTATTTCAATGGGAAGTTTAAGCTCGTTACAGTCAGGTGAAGATCCAGGATTTATAGTCGTGGGTGGCAAAAATAAAAACAACGGACTTAAAAGAGGTTGCATCATTTGCTATTAAACCCTAGGCCATCCTTTAAAAATGTATTGTTTACCGTGCTCCTACCTATTCATTCAAAGTTGCAGCTACCCAAACTTTTTTTATTGACATTCAAAGAATTTAATTTTTGCTTCATGATTTCTCTCCATTTTTCTTCAAAATGACAATGCAAAATCAAAATTTGGCAAAAAAATAAAGTTAAATACCTACCTACCCACATGAAAAATACTGGGTCGGAGCACAGCAAACACATATCTTTTTAAGGATGGCCCTGTGACGAGAAACGCCTTGTACATATATAAATCCATAACATTGGTGTATTTTGTTACGCCGTTATACTTTTCTGTTGGTTGATAACTTTATATATTTACCTTTTATATATGACTAGTCTAAGTATTCCTTATTGTTTATTAAGTTACATTAATAAACGTACAGAAAACGTAGTTTATAAATTGTCAGGCAGACGCTCATTGAATTTGACTAAGGATGCTAATGCAATGGAATCGCAAAATCTCGAACATCATTATATGGTCGAACAACACTAAGAATGCCCGATTGAAGTCATGTGATTAGGCCATGTGACTTATGCTATATAAGCAGCGACCGCCAATATTCTGGGTCAGTCTGGTGTTACAACTCGACGGAGAAGGAGATGCAAGAAGACACTGCATAATTAATTAATTAATTATTATTATTATTTGGTAACACAGACTTGGACTTTGGACCGAATGTCACAAGTGAACGAGGGATTCTCAGAAGTACAGTTTTGAATTCAGAGTTGCAGAACCCTCTGAAACTTGTGAACAGTGCTCCGGGTCGTAGTCTGTTGGGTGCCATTGCTTGTCTCAGACAGGTGTTGGGACAGGTTTGGAACATTATTGCAGGACTAGTTTTATTTAGCTAAAACAGTCCTGAGCAAGTGTTTGAGACGTAAGTCTGATGCTTTGTTGCAGCTCGTTTCGAGTTTGAAGTGCTGCAGGACTAGTTTAATTTATTTAAAACAGAGTCCTGGCCATTTGTTTGGAGTGCTGCAGAACTAGTTTTATTTATTTAAAACAGAGTTCTGGGCATAGTGTTGTGCGAAACGTTTGTTTGAAACGTTAGTTCGAAACTTTTTTTAAATTTGTTTTTTATGTACAAGTTAATTGTACGTGATTATTCTTTTTAAACACGAATCATTTGTTCAATAATTTGTCATCCAATCATAAAGCAAAGTAGCTTGAGGAAAATTATCTCACCATTTCTCTTAAATCAAACTGCAAGTGGCCCAAGGAAAATTCTTATATATCATATGTATTAGTTATTGTGTGCATAATCCGCTCGGTGCACGTTAAAATAAATAAAATCTGGGTCGGAGCATAACAAACACATATTTTTTTAAAGGATGGCCCTATATTAAACAATAATAATAAGGGGGGGAGGGGGGGGGGGGGGGGGGGGGTCCAACATAACCAACCATTCTTAAAGTAATAAAAAAGTCTGGATTTTTTGTAAATCACATGGGGAAGTCAATCCCCCGACCCCCTCTTAATCTGCCACTACACAGTAGTTTAACTGTCATGTAACTAAGTTACTATGCCTTTTTGGCACCCGTGTAAAAAGTGCACATAGAATTTGGCACCCGTGAACACACGATAAAGCACCCTCAGGAACAAAAATATTCTCGGGTGCCATGCCAAAATAAGGATTCTCTAAAATTTAGATAAGTTTGAATGTTTTAATACGTTCATATTTGTATGCGCTCTGTTTTTTCCACATTGAACAGTTACTGCTGCAGAGGAATTTTCATAAAACATGACTTTTTACGCGGCTTAACAAAATACGGACAATATATTTCTACTGAAAAACATGTGTGTCCGTTAAGAGTTTGTGTTGCGCCTCCGAAAAACTGAAATCGTGGATCCGCCCCTAATACCTAAGTTTACATTACCGTGTGTATATCGAGGGCTTTGTGCGAAACGGTTGTAACTCATATTTTCATAGACATATGATTTTTATATATATTTCAATTTGGTTTGTGTATGTACAAACCTCTTAAAATGGAAGCTCCGAATACTATTTTACCTCCCCCCCTCACACCCCTCAAAATGTATACTAGTATTTGTCCTAAGGTTGTATCTCAAAAAATCAGATTCCTTTGGTGCGAAACGGTTGTAACTGAAGATTTATGTCCAAATCCTTAAACTATAGAGTAAATATCTTAAGATGATGTTTTTATATGTGTGTTATAAACTTAGCATTTCTATATTTTTTTTCAATCATAAATTTACAACTCTTAATTTCACATAATCTAAGGGATGTAAATCAGACTTAGTTTAAACTTATATTATTTTATTTCGATTCTGAAACAAGTTCTTACAACTTATGCACATCACGCTCGAAGCCTTCCTGGTTAGAACCAGGATAAAGCATATGCGGAAAAGTGACTTGCTCAATGACACCACACATAGCCTTGGCGGAAGATTGAACCCACGACCCTCCGATCCAGGGTTCGGTGCTCTACCACCAGACCACGCGCTCCACTGTAAATCAGGTTGCATCGTTTTTACCAATATGAATATAATAATGAATTATAAGTAAATATTTGAACAATATTGCTGGTGAAATGGACAGTGAAGAATAAAAGACAGAAAACTTTCATAACTAGAATTTTTTCATTGTAATTAAATAATTTTAATGAAAATAAATATATAAAATCAGTTTGAAAATACATGTAGTTATATGTTCTATTATATTTTATTCTGAACCTGAACGAGTTTTCAGAAATATGTTTCCTTCGAAGAACTAGCACTAAGTTTTAAGACTATTAGATTTTGGTCATAACTTAGACCTATGACCTCTGTGAGGCAAGGCAAAACAATTTACAATTTAAGGAATACTTTAGGATTGCAGTAACTTGCGGAGATGGGATGTGCTCGAGTACTGATTATCCTTTCAGGACCCCAGGAAACAGTGGTTAGTTTGACTGATCGTCTGTTAGCCTTCAATGGCATAAAACTTACTCTTACTATTCAACCAATCAATCAGGAAAAAACGCCAAAAAATGTCTTAAAAAA
This sequence comes from Panopea generosa, assembly GCA_029582155.1. NCBI lineage: Eukaryota > Metazoa > Mollusca > Bivalvia > Adapedonta > Hiatellidae > Panopea > Panopea generosa. The sequence goes on along the minus strand of CM055897.1, from coordinate 78,606,499 downwards.
TAAAATAAATATCAAAATTGATAAAGAGCATCTCATTATCATTAATATATATAAACCGAATAGTTGAGTGTGTCAAATCCACCAGAACGTGACAAAATCAATATGTAGATTGGAGCGGTAAACTTGAAACGAAATCCCAATTTAAAAAACAGACAGCAATTAAATACTGTTTGACGACCGTAATAGTCACATGAAATTTCTCAATTTAAAAACATATTGCAGAATGTTAAAAGAATTGTTAGTGAATTTGGAAAAAAATATTAATGCGAATAAGGTCTAAGTGCATAATATCACATTTTGATGTGTACATTATACAGTCTTACAGAGGAACAATAAGTAGAGAATATTCCAGTCAGACATTCCATTATGCAATCTATATTATTCACTTAAAGATTATTTACAATTTTGTATTTGTGTGGAGCGGATAGACCAGTAGTAGAGCACCGAACTCATGTTCATGCGAAGTCTCAGAGTGGCACTGAGGAATGTATTTTACAAAATATAAATACACATTTGGAATAGTGACCAATGTGATATATATCTGTTTCACTGTCCTATCCCCCCGACACTGTCCTTGGGAAATACGGCCCTCTGCACCATATCATTTATACTATCAAAAGCCATTTGATGCTTGTCGTTTGAGGAGACAATCACACGACAATAATGTTTACAGGGCCACGTTGGGGAAGCAAGCAGAGCAGTGTCTGTATCGTCCGCAGCTGTGTCAAGATCCTTTTTGCGTCGTTCTTCAACATCTGCAAACGCCTGTAAATAAATAAACATAGATGAATACCAATTGTGTATCGAGACTATATTTGATGTATATTATATTAATGACGTATAGTTTAATACAATATTGTGCATCTAGACTATATCTTATGTATATCGTATAAATAACATATAGTTTAATGACAATATTATGCATCTACACTATATCTCACTTTATGTTTGTAACTGTTTAGTACTATTACCTTTTTATTATAGTTATGATCGGTCAGAATAATGAAAAGGACGGCAATTTCGAAAAAAGTTAAGATCTGCATTATGTAAATATGAAATAAAAATATATCTAGTAATATCGTTTCTTGTTTAAAATTGAGCATAAATAATTAAAAAACGACGCATTTCACCCGTTTTGTTTATACTTATTTATCTAGCACGACTGCAAGGTTAGCTCAAATTAAATCGCTCTCGAGCCCGTTTTCCTGGATAAAACAAGTTGTTACAGTAGACATAATAAACCAGTACAAATATACTTTTTATATATATCGCAATATCTCGGTAGTACTGTTTTAAAGTGAAACATCCGAAGCTACAAATGACCATTTACGGGGACGCGTTCATTGGATATGAACGAAGAAATTCGATATAAGTTCATAGGAAGAGTTACGCCACGAATATAAATATTAAAGTATGTTTTTCTCAAGTCTATTTTCCTGTTTGTCATACTTAATTTATAAATTGCATACTTTCTCACAGGCAACAAGGACATCACCTTAAGAAGAAGAGGCATATGTATACAACGGAAAGCTCAATTCTAACTTTATAAACATACCTTCTGTGACAACTTGTCTACTGGAAGCAATACAACTCTGATCTCTTTCAATGGCTTATTCTTGTTTGTATTAATAAATTCCACCACTTTATCAATCAAATGTTCAGCAACATGGTTACGTGGATAATTCAAAACGCCAGTACAGATGGCAGGAAATGCAATGCTCGTGAACCCATTCGAGTTTGCCATCATTAAGCATGTTTCTACAGTATGCTCCAGTTTCTATAAATAGATTGTATCACTCTGTGAGCCCGAAAACCGTGTGTGATATCTTAAAATAGTCTCCTATATTCTAAGAGTTATGTACATTATATGCAATGTTTTTTATGTATTCTATATAAATGTACAATCAAACTTAAGGTCTCACTATACAGTTGAATTTTGTTCTTTGTTTTATATAAAATAATATCAAGGATTACCATGGTAAAAATAATTCCATTTGTTTTCATAGCAGTAATGTATACCTACAAAAAAATGCACACTAACTGGTAGGTTGACCAGCTTGGACTTTTATTTTAGAGGGTACAGTGACAACCTGAGATTGTTCGAACACATCGTTTTGCATTAAATTTAATGACGATATAACCAACTATTGTTTAAATATGATATCGTTTGCTTCACTTTCGTAACGTCTTGTAATACGTATTGTGATACTGCAAACTATTTACAAGTCACCAAATAATGTATTTGTACTCGGACCATATCAAAATACCAAAACTAAACAAAACCTGCATGCAGTTGTCATGACTTGAACTAGCATACTTTGGCAGAACAACATGGAATAATTTGCGACATTTCAATTCCCCTGCATTGCCTTCCAATACTGTTCCGCTGTTTACGGGAGCCTTGAAGTGTTCGTCTAACCATCGCTGTGCTTCTGGCCCAGATGCTTTGCTGATCCAATACGTTATAGACGAAGGGTTGGCATTGCCTATTTTCAAATCAGGCGACGTCGAGTTGACTATAACATCCGCCTAGTTGAGATACATAAAGATCAGTTAAGAACAGTGAAACAGCTACATTGTCAACACAAGTCGTTTTATAGCCAAATTCAATTTGATCACATTTAAACTTTTGTAATTATCTAATGCATGCAAATTTACTCAATATTATAATCAGTAACATAGCATGTATGAAATAGTTCGAGAAGCATATTTTGTTGATAGCTTTTCCATCCATTGATCAGCCTGCATGGGATTAATTTAGTATGTTGAAAATAGAGTTATACACAATATCAAATGGAATAAAGACATTTTATCAATATGAAATGTGTTCAAACTAAATAACAGGTTACGCATATTACCATATTAAACAGAGATATCAGAAATCAATAGACGTGCGTAACTATGATAAAAAAAACACCGGGTGAATTTCTGGGCCAGTTTATAAATACATTGTAAGCGATAGTAACACTTTGATAACATTCATGTAAATGTATTTCATTAATGAATTTGTCAATAATAATGATGGCATTGACACTATAAAATACCTTAACATGCATATTATAAAACTGTTTCTAACGCTTACAATAGTTAGATAATGTGGCTCTGAAACTGACCGCCGTTTCTTTATGCATTCTGAATATAACATTCTATCTCACCAATATAAGCATAACATATCTATTTGGCGATGCATTTCGATTTTTTTATTTTGTATTTTACGTTCCAGTTGGGTAAATTGGTCTAAATAGAAGCTTTTGTAAATACAATGAACTCAATCAACGTCTGGCTCTCGTCTGATCTCGCATTCCGACTATACAACATGATCTAAGGTAGGGACGGAAGATAGTTTGTAGAAAGGACTCAGTTCTCCCGGTTTGATCCGTTTAAATGCAAGTTTGGGAAAGCCACATTTGAGCACTTTGATTTGTAAGTTGCTTCAACTGAAAGTTTGATAACGTGACATTTAAGTAGGCGTTCAATTGCTATGAATTGTGGGACAGGCATATAGTTACCTGCTTTTTCATTGGTAGTTAATAGACCCGATTCGGGAGATCTCAGGTCCTGAGGTAGATTACGACGGACGATGGCAGAAAGGTTCATAATCTATGATAAGTCATAGACGATTTACATAAATAATAAAATTCGAGCTCATATGCGTTATCTTTAGTCGTGTGCTCCTCGCGAGCATTGGACATCGCCTACCGAACGGACATGCCAGTATAAATACTCACACCAAAACACCTTTTTAACGTGCGACTGACTATAATGCAGTGTTCACCATAGTAGTACAAATGCAATAAATATTCAGTTCAATTATAATTAATACAAAACATAGAAAAGTTATAAAAGTGTACAATGCATTGGACCATTCAGTAACAAACAAAAACAAAATTGGCGTTTCAACCTGGTTAACCTACATCGTTCTGGCCCCGTCGTTAATTCATAATACGAGCATTGAAAACAATATATAATACATATACATATATAAATAAAAATAAAAAAAGGAACAAATTATGTTATACGCAAATATACTCTATGTCAAGGAAGCAAGATGCTATAGGATACGACAAGGAGACAACAACAAGTACCCGTAAGGTCTCACTACACAGTTGAGGTTTGTTCTTTGTTCTATACAAAATAGATTCTAGGATTTTCATGGTAAAAAATCCACATAAATTGTGTGTTTTTTCAAAGCAGGAATGTATCCCCACATAAAAATGAATAATAACTGGTATGTTGACCAGCTTGTTTTTTTAAAGATGTGCACCATGTGCATGGGGTGGGGGGGGTGGGGGGGGGATTTGTAACTGTGTAGTGAGACGTTAAGGTTAGAATTTGTCAGTATTGACTTTCCAGACATTCACATAATTAAAGATGAAACCATGGTGTGCTAATATACAAATCATGATCGACACCTTCCTGGGTAAAATCAGTACTACGCATATGCGGAAAAAAATGCCTTACTCATCAGCACCAAACATAGCTGTGGGGGTGGGTCGGACCAACGGCCCTCCGAGTGGGTGTTGGGTCGGACCAACGGCCCTCCGAGTAGGGGTAGGTCGGATTAACGGCTCTCCGAGTGGGGGTGGGTCGGACCAACGGCCCTCCGAGTGGGGAGGGTCGGACCAACGGCTCTCCGAGTGTGGGAGGGTCGGACCAACGGCTCTCCGAGTGGGGGTGGGTCGAACCAACGGCCTTCCGAGTGGGGAAGGGTCGGACCAACGGCCCTCCGAGTGGGGGTGGGTCGGACCAACGGCCCTCCGAGTGGGGATGGGTCGGACTAACGGCACCAAACATAGCCGTTGGGGTGGGTCGGACCAACGGCCCTCCGAGTGGGGGTGGATCTGATCAACGGCCCTCCGAGTTGGGTTGGGTCGGACCAACAGCCCTACGGTCATATGGTCCACATGTATAACGTCGTTTCGGTTCAGATCTAAGTGCGTATATTGTATATAAAATGACAATAGATAAAGATTTCTACCGTTGCCAGTGAAAGGTATCATGTACCATTTCCCTTCGATACACACGTTCTTAAAGCTAAGTTAAACGTAAAGAGGCGACTATTATGCAAATCGTTATATAAGTATTAAAGTGTTACCTGTTCTTCTTCTATTTTCCCCATCTTTAATACTAACACTGTTTTGTTCTCAATCATCTCTAGCTGATACTGTTGACGCTGTGCATTCATCTGCATAGAATTTCGCTTTATATAGTCTGTAGCTTCAGGATTTTGTACCCCGTATAAACACGATGTTATACACTGAAATCTGGTACGTACTGTTTCTATACTTTTTGCAGTTCCGGACACAACAAGTACTTTGTCAGTTGGTTTATTCATTGATTCTAAACATTCATCCATCACTTTCGCCTCCATTTCCTCTTTTAGAATAGTCTGTAAAAGGTTGGTCTCAAAGCTATGCTCAATGGTGAGTGATTTAAAACTACCTTTAAATTTGTTCAAACTTTCTTCCACTTTCGTAAAGATGTCCTCAGTAACTGTGAAGTGAATTGTCGGCAGTTTGATGTCATCAATCATTATTTGATCTCCAAAGCTTTGTGATAATTCCTTTTTATAGTCCATCCACAGTTTCGATTGAACTACTTTTCTATTAATAGGCTCAAAAGACAGACATTTAAATATGTCAGCTATAGCACCCGCTGCTTTCAGAACTATCTCATCATCGGAACCTTCTACATACAGTTTGCCGTCGAGTACCTTCCACCAAAGCGGTTCTAATTGCTTACTCTTTAACATTTCGTTAAGCAAACATTCAACTGTTTGTTTTTGCATGAGAAGATATCTGCCGTCGTCAATTGCAAATGACTTCAACCAACCTTTTCCATCTCTCAATATGTGTCTTACATATGCCATGCTTTCTCTGACATCGTCTTCAAAGCCTTTGATTGTTATAATGTTATCATAACAGTTAATGACAACACTTAATGGCGCTAGTTTCAATTTGATAGTTTCCATGTCCACCTCTTTGCTGTTTTCACCGATAAACACATTTGTAGATATTACTAGTTGTTTCTTTAAGATATCTATCAAGGTCTGGATGGATTGTCTTTCCTTTTCGTCAACACACACATGCACTATTCGAAAGCACTCAGGTTGCCTATATACTTTGACACCCTTACGTCTGTCGACAAATTCATCAACTTTTTCAAGTGCTATATCATATCTATCTTCTTCAAATCCTTCAGAGATATATTTGAGCTCACTTTCTTGTTCTGAAAGTTCTGTAATTACTTCTTCTGCAAATACGTCAACAGTGTAATTAACATTTGGGCCCAATGCTATTACAAGTGTTGCAGTTGTACAATTCAGCGTAATCAAAACGTAACCGTATTCCTCGAACTTCTTGCGTAATCTTTGCTTCAGAGTCTCATTAGAGAAAATGAAACTGACTTTATATTTCGATAGTTCGCATGTCTCTATATTCTTACATTTCTGGAAATATATTTATCAAAAATTAACATTTTAAAAGCGATGAATCAAGAAAAAGCTATACACTTGTAACATGTATGATATCAGAAACATCTATGTTATATTTAAGTAAAGGCAAAACGATCGTTTTATTACTAGTATCATTTTTATACTATTAATACTATTATTATTTTATTTATTTTACCGGACTTGGCTAATTAGTCAATTACACTTTTGCTGTCATTCAATGTAGACTGAGTTCGAATTCTCATCCGTTCACAGTCTCTTTAATGATTCTTCATTACCGTCAATCTTCGGCCATGCGTCTCCCACCTCTGAATTTGTAGGGAAGAAATCAGTGTCTTGTGGAGAAAGTGTGTGTTTAAAACTTGTTACTAGTCAATCGGTACTCAGAAACACATATTAGGAACACCATCTACTGTCAGCCATTATAACATTTGGAACTATTATTACTTGTTCGGGTGAATACACTTAGTGAAATTCCTAATTGTTAAGTAAGAGGCAAGCTCGTTTTCCCCTTATATGTATTACCTGTTACTAGCAAACATTGCCGTCGAAAGTGTAAACATAATTTATTTGGTACATGCTCGCCCTATTTTATCATTCTTCTAACTATTATTCTTTTAACATATAATACATGCTTGTACCTAACTAAAGGTTGTTAGAAAAGAATATATCAGTCAGAACTGACCTACCTTTGATGACGTTATGCATTCAGAAGGCGTCGGCAAGTTGGATGTGTTGTCTTTATCTACAGCGAGGTTGCTTTCGTCTTGGTATTCAAAATTATTCCAAATCTCAAATTCGATAATCTCAATCTCTGTTTCAAAGTTACCACATCGTGCCATGATTGGACATGCATCAACGATTACATACTACTATTTTCAATAATTGATTCTGTTAATTTACTGAGATAGTAATTCCGTGATGTTGCACTATTGCACTCGCATGACACACTCATACCACACAAGCTTGACATGAATATGTACATAAAGCGACAACATTCGAGTCTATCTATATTGCAGCACGCGTAATCAGTTAAGTTTGTCCTAGATGATCCGCAACATGTCACGTTGATATGTTATCATTCATTTAATAGCATTGATATATCACAAACACACAATACTAGTTTATCACATGAAAACTAAACAATTTGCATTGTATTATAGCGTAAAGGTGAATTGTAAACATTTACTTAGTATGCGCTTATCTATAAACGCTGATAAACAGTAACTGGTGGTATGCGGAAGTTTTGTTAAAATATTACATAACGCGTTGCAAAACTCGCAAGAGTCGCGAATGTTAACGTTGTTCTATTGTCGGTCTGATCGTTTCCAGCATATATTCCTCGCATTAGCAGTGTCGTCGTGAGATGTTTTGCTCAAAGCGGTTTGTTGCATTGGTTCGGGTCACCAAAATCTCAAGAAAAAAATGTGTCTGTCTGAAACAAAATTAGATAATGGTATTGATACATGTACAAGGAAATAGGACATAGATCAATATGGATAGTTTTTTTAATTTTAAAAATATGCCGAATCAACATGAAAGATTATTGCTCATAAACCTATTGTCATAAAAAATTATTGATATATCTGTAAATTTTCATAATTGCAAAATATAGGGTAAAAGCATGTGAATTAAGTGATTTACACGTGTAGTTTTATCCAAACAAGAAAGGGAATGCTCTTTAGCATAAGCTCATGTATTGTTTTAAACAATTGACGTTTTGCAGTTGATGCTATATTTTATTGTAGCAAGACACTAATGGCGTCATACAAAACTTAATATGTATTGAAATAGCAGAGTGTACATCGTAGTATCACGTCATAGTGAATGAAGGATAGAAAATGCACGTGGATAAGGTGGAAGATAGACTTTCCGTGCTCGGTTAATAATTCATTGTCCAGTATACTAGCAACACAATTATTATACAAGAGCCCCCAACCTGGCTTAACAATCACAGTTTGCGTGATAAGTATACAGGTTAAACAAACACGCTTATGTTGTTGATATAGATACAGATATAATGCAGATAAGAGACGAGTGACGGATAGCCCAGAAACGAATTTCAGTCACCAATCTTCGCTTTCATTTAGATCTATATTGGTTTATATTTAAGCCTTTATCATGGTAAAAAATCATCAGATTATATGAAAATTAAAACAAGTAATGGAGCTTTCGAATAACAGAAAGACGGTGGTTCACCTCAACATCATGCGCGCACGACTGGAATCTTCTTCCGTCTATACAACCGGTCAAGTAAGCGGGCTGACAGAGTGAGGATAACAGGCGGACGGATTTTTTTTTATCCTACTCGTAAACAGATATAATATTTTATTATGCTAGTTTGCTTGGTAGGCTGATATAAATAATAATTTTATTCTGCTGTTAGCAATTAGCAAATGAGAATCATATTTATGTTTACAGAACAAAACAGAAACAGTGTAGAATGTGAGTGTCGATTGTGCTGGCAGAAGATTGGTATTTATATCTGCTGGAGAAGCAATTTCCATTAGAGGTGGGAAGGGTGCAGGAGGGGGTGGGTGAGGTAAAAATGACTTAATTTCTCATAGTGATGTTTATTTCGCAACGACAACAACTATTGAATCTACAAAATGCAAAATATATCCAGAAAAAGAACAGTAAATCTGATCCGATGTACCATACAAGTCGTTATAAAAAAAAAAACTAGTTCATTGTTTGTGGAATTGATATGCTATATATATATTAGTTAACGTGTATGCTCACTTTAAACACACTGTCACAGATATGAATACCAGTTAATCAAACGATGCATACATGTAACATCATAAACCTGTTTACACAATGTTATAATATAAACAGTGTTTAAACTAACACTTTTCCACATATGCTTAGTACTGGTTCTAACTTCGAGCGTGATTTGCCAAACTACTTTCACAATCGAAGTAAAATAAATAAGTTTAAACTAACTATGCAAATCACTACGACACCAGCTGACACGATATCTTACAGCCAACAGTTAGCAGAAACACCATTTTCAAACTACACTGAACGGAACAGCTAACCCGCTAAAATTGCTTTGGTACTTTTTCAGAAAATACATGAAATATCAGGTACAGAAAATGTCAGGTGGCGGGTTAGCTGTTCCGTTCAATAGGATACAGGACACGTTAACACAAAAATTAACCACTATGTCGAAGTTTTAAGAAATGAATAGGATAATGTAACGAAAGACGAAAGAAGACATCGTGAACATGGTGAAAACATATATTTTAATTTACCATATTTTATTTTTCAAAATATACAGTGATTACAAATGTAGATTTTACCCATTAATACATACGAGATAGTTTCGTTTCTTTGAAATAACTATGAATTTGAAATGACATTCTAGAAATAAATGTTGTTACACGGAGTAAGATGCTACAATACAGATAGCGGCTTGATGACGTCATGCATGACATTCCTTATGAAGCGCATATTTAGACATCGATAGCCACCTTCTGAGTTGTTTTTCAATTCTTGCCTAAAACACTTGTGCGTTGTTAAAAAACATGCGAATTAGAGCCACGTAAATTTTTGTGTTTTTTAACTATTTTGTTTCACATTCCCACATTTAACGTAAACTATAATATATAAATGCGTTGTAACTAAGTTAGGACTTGCGGTTTCACATTCACACATTTAACGTATACTATAATATACCAATGCGTTGTGACTAAGTTAAGACCTGTGGTTTCACATTCACACATTTAACGTAAACTATAATATATAATTGCACTGTGACTATGTTAGGACCTGCGGTTTCACAATAACACATTTAACGCAAACTATAATATATAAATACGTTGTGACTAAGTTAGGACCTGCGATTTCACATTCACACATTTAACATAATCTATAATATATAATTGCGTTGTGACTAAGTTAGGACCTGCGGTTTCACATTCACACATTTAACGTAAACTATAATATATAATTGCGTTGTGACTAAGTTAGGACCTGCAGTTTCACAATAACACATTTAACGCAAACTATAATATATAAATGCGTTGTGACTAAGTTAGGACCTGCGATTTCACATTCACAAATTTAACGTAATCTATAATATATCAATGCGTTGTGACTAATTTAGGACCTGCAATTTCACAATCACACATTTAACGTAAACTATAATATATAAATGCGTTGTGACTAAGTTAAGACCTGCAGTTTCATATTAACACATTTAACGCAAACTATAATATATAAATACGTTGTGACTAAGTTAGGACCTGCAGTTTCACATTCACACATTTAACGTAAACTATAATATATAAATGCGTTGTGACTAAGTTAGGACCTGCGGTTTCACAATAACACATTTAACGCAAACTATAATATATAAATACGTTGTGACTAAGTTAGGACTTGCAGTTTCACATTCACACATTTAACGTAAAATATAATATATAAATGTGTTGTGACTAAGTTAGGACCTCTGGTTTCACATTCACACAGTTAACGTAAACTATAACTATATATAAATGCGTTGTGACTAAGTTAGGACCTGCGGTTTCACATTCACATATTTAACGTAAAATATAATATATAAATGCGTTGTGACTAGGTTAGGACTTGCGGTTTCAAATTCACACATTTAACGTAAACTATAATATATAAATGCGTTGTGACTAGGTTAGGACCTGCAGTTTCACATTCACACATTTAACGTAAACTATAATATATAAATGCGTTGTGACTGAGTTAGGACCTGCGGTTTCACATTCACACATTTAACGTAAACTATAATATATAAATGCGTTGTGACTAAGTTAGGACCTGCGGTTTCACATTCACACATTTAGCGTATACTGTAATATATAAATGCGTTGTGACTAAGTTAGGACCTGCGGTTTCACATTCACACATTTAACGTTTACTATAATATATAAATGCGTTGTGACTAAGTTAGGACAAGCGGTTTCACATTCACACATGTAACGTTTACTATAATATATAAATGCGTTGTGACTAAGTTAGGACCTGCGGTTTCACCTTCACACATTTAACGTATACTATAATTTTTAAATGCGTTGTGACTTAGTTAGGACCTGCGGTTTAAATTAATGTGATCATTATTGGTGAAGCGTTTTCTATTATTTGGCTACCTTGGATGCGGTTTGTGCGACAGGAAATACTGTTCCACCAATATTCTTATTTCCAAGAGTAAAATTTTACGATCTGTCCATTCGGGATGGACCTGTCGGTTGTAACTGGGTTGATGACTAACGATAATTTTTACACCTTCATACAGTATTTTGCCAAAAATGTAAAATCTAGTAAGGAAAAAAAGATCTGCTTTTAGATAATCACCCTTCTCACATAGGCCTAGCCACCATAACATTTGCAAAGGGGAATGGTATTATGACGCTATCGTTCCCCCCTCATTGCAGTAACAAACAAGCAGCCGTCGGATCGGTCAGTCTTTGGACCCTTCAAGTAGATATCGTCCGTACAAGACACGTGGATGATTAACAACCCGACCAACACCATGTCCATTTGCGACTTGCCAGGAATCGCTTGAGATGCGTGGCCGAGGTGCGTGACCGAGATGTGTGACCGAGAGCAGCGACACAAGGCAACATTACAAATGGTTTCAACGTAATGAAAGCAGCGACTCAAGGCAACATTACAAATTATTTCAACGTAATGAGAGCAGCGACACTAGGCAGCATTACAAATGGTTTCAACGTAATGAAAGCAGCGGCACAAGGCGACATTACAAATTGATTCATCGTAATGAAAGCAGCGACACAAGGCAACATTACAAATGGTTTAAACGTAACACAATGCAACATTACAAATGGTTTCAACGTAATGAAAGCAGCGACACAAGGCAACATTACAAATGGTTTCAACGTAATGAGAGCAGCGACACAAGGCAACATTACAAATGGTTTCAATGTAATGAGAGCAGCGACACAATGCAACATTACAAATGGTTTCAACGTAAATGCCGATGCCATACTTGAATTTTCATTTCAAATGTTATGCATACGTTTATTTTAAACAGCAAAAAATCTGTTGCAATAACTCTTTAAACGGATGGTATTGGTTAGAATCCCTGGATGCAGTCATCGAGTGTTATCATGTTGTGATGTTCCTCTACACAAAGAGATCTTCCAGATCACGCTCCTTCTTACGTGATGGCTCGCACTGATCAAATCATTGAGCTGACTGGTGGGTGCGGTGACATGAAGTCTTCTCCGCAGACAGAATAAATATCCTCATCCAGAAGAAACAACTTACCTGAGTGCAGTGGAACCTGAACAACATACTGGGGTTGCTAATATGAAGTCTTCTTTGGCCGATATAAACGCCAAGTTGCGAGATTTGACCACACAGGGAGGTTGCAACTATGCCGGGGAAGGACATTGTCCTCTCTATACCGTATTTGTAGGTCTGGCACAGGAAGGAATACAGGAGGTAACCAGTGAGACCCTATGTACAATGCTGGCAAATGAAATAAGAGTTAATGCTTATCATTACAGAAAATTGTTCGATATGTTAGACTCAATGGCACTGCCGATTTTGTTTTGTCGGCATTGTGTTACTGCATTTCTGCCATCATTTACCACTATGGGTCATCCGGCTTTACAAACGTCCATGTAACCGGTTCAGCTAGGTCGGACGTCGTCGTCAGAGGGGACATATACCTCACTGATGTGAACAAATTACAACGGCGTAAATAAAATCACGACGACTATACCAACCGCTCCTGACTATCTCGACAACACGCATGATATGCTTTTCCCTTCAGAAAGAATACTCCCATTTCCAAAAGCTCCTCCAAAGAAAAAATGCAAGAGGACGAAAGAAACGTAGCAGCACAGTTCGTAAAGATATACGTGAGAAGATTGCGACAGAAGAGGAATTTAATCTGAAACAAAAGAATTAAAAAAGTGGGAATTCTGTTTTTATCTAGTAAACTGCAGAAACGAACCGAACTGAAGAAGTCTAAACACAAAAAGACAGATAAAGTCAACGTAGACGTGATGTCATGAGATGAAGACGAATAGTTTTGCTTAACATGCGTCAAACCTTGCTCGAATAGCCGTCAAAGGAGGCGTGGATCAATTGCCTGGGATGCAATGGTTGGGCACATGAGGAATGTACTAATGTGCCCAAAAACAAAGTTCATATTTGTCACAATTGTGAATCCGATGGAGAAATTGATGAGATGTTTTGTGTTAAGCCTAGGTACATATTGGTCATAATGTCATGTATCTTATACACATTAAGGCTATAGCCTATTGGATTTATTAGAGTTTGGTGTAGTGAAGTTAGTAGAGCCTTATCAGAGATTAAGAATGAATTATTTTAGTTTGGATTTCGTTCGTTAGAAAAATAACCGAAATTGTTTTATGAAAAACATTACATGTTTGACTGTTGGTTCATTAAAATACAAAACTATAAATTGTAACATTTTAGCCGCCCGAACTCTGTAACAATTTAATCCACTATTGGAGAAAAGTGTTACATTTCACCAGCCTCATACATCTAGTTGTGTAGATAGTTGTGTAGATAGAAATAGTTATACATTATAACATTACTATACTATGTTGTAAAATGCAACTATTGGGCTTTTTACAGTGTGAAAAATGTAGCATCTACTCGTATTCCCAGTCTCCCTTACATTTGTACTCTCAACAATATGAGATAGATCTAATTGAACCGTTTTGTGTTCATTATAAAAGTATGTTCTGCATCGGATATTTGAATATTTATCTCAAAGTCAAAATGTTGTTTCCCAAAGGGAAGAGAATTAAGGCGTTTTATAGCACTGGCTCAACCTCAAATTAGCGCACAATCTGCAATTCAGGGAAACAGGCATTAAACACGCTTGCTGTTTAGCGCTGCTGAACGTAGCCCAGTTCCTATATCACCGTCACTTATTATGTTGATATACATTATGCATTGTCTTTAGAACACGCCAATAAAATGTATGAACATATAAGTGATACGACTTCAAATGATGCAGTTTCAATATTTTAGATGCAGTACATGCTCATGCTCTGGACGTTAATACCTGGCCTATGACTTGTTTATCGTCTGCTTATGTAAATGGTGTTGTTGTTATTACATGGTATACGACATTTTGTCAGATAATTTACATTTCAGCTATAAATTATTTATCAAAAACTAAAGTCAATTTGCTGCATTCTGACATCCCCCACGACATTAGAATTCGCTCCTGAATTTCCCCATCTAAGTTTGTGATTTATGTCATATTCCCAAAGAGGGTGCCAAGTTACATACGAGTGGAAAATGCAGTCAGTCCGAAACATGACAGACAGGCAGTACTCATGCTCTGTCGTGTACGAAATGTACTAAACTGGCTTTCCATTCAATCGCAAATGCCGGCCGTTGGAAAATATTTGGGTTTCATTGCACAACTCTTGTATCTTCCACATGCAACCCTACACTCAGAAACACCAAGTTGTTAACTCTGTCCCAACTAGAAGGCCGTCAACGAGTCGTTTATAGCTGTGAACACGTTCAGTGCATTGGCTTGATTTCATTGCACAACTAATGTATCTTCTACATTTGCGGGATACTGGTGGCAATCTTTGTTGATCTATGTCAGAAAAAAATCAATTCTGAAAGTGTATTGCTCTTTGTACATTGTGGTTAAGTCTTATAAACATTGATTGAGTGGTGCATTACGATCTTTAAGTTCCTTCTTGTTTGATGCTCGAACATAAACAAGTATAAGAATTTGGTGAAAGATCACCAGGTCAGCAATTTATGATTTGAAAAAATAGACTGATTCGTGTAGGAATATTACACATCATATAATGCAGTTTTAGAAAAATAAACTGTTTAAATCAAATGTTAACGTTTGACCACATTCGACGAGCGACGTTAAGCGGTAGAGAAGTATAGGGCGATCAAAAAATACTCACCAATTATAAAACCTCGCATATGTAAATCAAAATTGAAAAAGACCGTTATTTCAACAATAATTAATTGGCCACTTTCCTAAATATGACTCTTGCCAATCAAAAGTAGTACTTTTACTGATCAAATAAATGAAAAAAAATATAAACAACAAGAGACGTATCATTCAAAGGATAGAGAAGCACGGACATAATTAGTATTCTAGTCTTTAGTGCGGGCCCAGCTCTCCCGACTGGGTCCGTTAAATAGCGATGTTTGGAAAGCCACATTTGAGCACGTTGGTTGTTCAGTTGCTTCAACTCAAAGTTTGAATGACGTCACAGTTTCGTAGGCGTTCAATTGCTATGAATTTAGGGACAGGCATAGTAATCTTTGTTTTTTCATTGGTGGTTAATAGACCTGATTCGGGAGATATCAGGTTTTTTGATGAACTAATTATTACTCAGAATAATTTTAACCAGTATAATACACCATGAAAATAAGTTTATATACGTTGCTATGGTTGCGGTGACATTATACGTATATAGAAGGTACTATGTAACATCTGCGACGCGTGTTTCCTACAGCAGTAATTTATAAGAATTCCATCCGACATACGTTCGTATGTGCATTTGTTATAGTTAAGCAGACATTCTTCTTCCGACATAACATATTATGTAAAATAGAATTTCATCGCATAAAATGTAGGCATGAATGGGAATATTTTTATTGGCTATTTCGCTGAACATAGTAGATATACATATCCAAAACAGGTCCATGTAAGAAATATACATTATTGATAGTGCACACGGCGTCATATGTATATAGTTATTAAAGAGTGCCCGTGCAGAAAATAAGTTTTAGAATTTGCAAACCGACCCAAGTCGAAACGATAATGTTGAGAGGTGTTTACATCTAATTCTTTGTGGAAATATCAAATTTGACAGCCGTTCATTCGGTAATAAGTTTTCATTTTTCTAGAAAGTACCTCTGACATATTCCCTTCTAAAAATAGATCACGTGAGGCGTAGTGATATGTATAGGTCTCACTACACAGTTGAATTTTGTTCTATGTTCTATATAAAATAAGGTCTAGGATTTCCATGTTAAAAAAAAATCCTCATAAAATATATTTTAAAGGTTTTTTTCATAGCAGGAATGTAAACCCACATAAAAATGCACAATAACTGGAAGGTTGACCAGCTTGTTTTTTTTAAAGAGGTTGCAGTGACACCCTGATTTTTTTTAAAAAAAGCAGTCCTTAAAATGGCTATAAATGCATGCGTATGTTGAAATCCTATAACAATCACTTTATTAACACTAGTGATGTCTTATTGCAGTAAATGATATGCCAACCTTTGCCCTTTTCATCTGCAGCAAGAAAACTCAACCACTATGAACCATTTTGAAAATATTTCAAAACCAAATTACATTAGCCTTTTTTTAGCGTAGGAATCATGTAACGGTGGGAAAAGAGGATGTAACTGTGTACTGATATATCGCCGGAATCAGGTCTATTAAATGAAAAAGCAGGGAATTCTATGCCTGTCCCACAATGCATAGCAATTGAACGCTAACTAAACTGTAACGTCATTAAAATTTATATTTTCAATTGAAGCAACTGACCAATCAAATGTGGCTTTCCCAAATTTGCTATTTAACGGACCAAGTTGGAAGTTGAATAACATTTGAAGATCCATTTGGGTATCTTTACCTAACAGGTAAGAATATATGATATACTGAACGGAACAGCTTTCCCGCTACTTTTGTATTTCTAATACATTCGTCAGAATATTGAGTAGCATTATTTAATCATTCATACGACATTAACAGACAATTATGTATTGCTTTTATATAGACCGATTGCATAATTCTATACAGTTACTCAAGCGCATCTGCTATGCACGAAATGCTTATTTTGCACGATCAAATTTCAAGGAAATTGCTTGGATACTTTTTGAGAAAATGTATAAAATATCAGGTGGCGCGTTAGCTGTTCCGTTCAGTATAGTTAATGAAAGTATAGCTAGCGGTCATCTTTTATATCCTATATAAATTAAACTTTCACTCCATTCTTCCATGTGGTATATTGATGAATAAATAGACCTGTGAATTGCTACTTTATTTTTACTTTATTTTTCATAAAACAATGCATAAATACATTTCATTCCATAAAGGTACTTAAGAATTTTTAAGAAAATATTTTTCTACTAATGATAACTATATTTGAAAAAAAAACTTATTTCAATTTGCAGTATATACACATTTCTTTCATTTAAGAGGATTGTGGCTATTGACTTCTTGGCGTATGTATATCTCAGCTTTGTATACATTTCAACTTGCTTTCCTTATATATTATATATTGATCTATGGATGCATTCCCGCTGTTATGTATTTCCATAACTGTCGCAACACCTGTTTGGTCTTTTGTCTGAACAATGAGCTCATCCCTATAAAGAACAATGGATTTGTGCACGTATTAATTATAAACGTGCGGCGAGTGAACATTATTATCGTATTCCTTAGGGCGGTGTCTTAGAGATACTTTGGCAAAATGGCTCCTACCACCCATGGTGGTATTCAAGTTAGGATGAATACCAGCGTAACGGCGAACATTATGACGGTCGTTCGATTGGTTCGTTTCATTTGCGCACTGTTATCACTAGTGAACTCAATGTTCGTGGTAACTGATCGAGGATAAATATCTTCAATGCTAGATGAATGTCTAAGGTGATCTTTATTTTGATTTAAATATGAAGATATGAGTTCAAGACTTTGTGGTATAGGTTCGGCAATACTTTCTCTAACGACATCATCACAATGATTGTTTCTTTCACTTGATTCATTTATGGATGCAGCTGGTGTATTGGCGGTCAATAAATTTGAATTGAGTGGCGCCACCTTGTTTGACTTTTTAATCACACACTTTGAACACGTTTGCTTCGACACATGCGTTGAACAGGTAGCTTTTCCTTTAGGGTATGCTTGATTTTTGTCGTGGACTGTACCAGCATTTATGGTTTGGCGTAGCTTCGTCCTGATTATATACCCAATCTGAGAATTGATCAAAGTAATAAATAAAATGTTATGAACAGTATATAATAAAAATAAAGACACTAAGATGGAAACTCGTTTTCTTAATTTGACATGTAAGTGTTTGATTATTTATGTTTGTGATTAAATATGCAATACAAACATAGTCTGCTCACATTAACAGGCACTTTTGTTGCATACTTAAACATACGTATGTTGATAAGTTTAAATAAATCTACATTTATTACATTTAAAACGCACACTTTGGTTAATCTAATGCAATGTGATAATTTTTCAATATAATTAAACGGAAAGATATTTTTCGGTTTCAACATAGCCATTTCTGATAAGTCTCTATTCTGTGCTTTGGCCAAAACATTATTCTCGATTTGGTTAAAAGAATAAGATTTTTATAGCACAAAAAAGCTTGGTGCAAGTTATTGAACTATTGAAATATTTTGATAGATGGCAATTATGATATCGAGTCCTACGCAAGTCAGAATATTTAAGTATATATCTTACATGTGTATATAAGTGACTGAGGGTCCTCGTGTCTTTATGTGTCTTCTCAAGATCGCATGTTTCTCACCGCTGAAGTCGTAGGTTCGATATACGCTCTGTCCAAACATTTTATGTGAGACATTTTGCCTGTTACATATGGAAGGCCTTGGTTCTATTCAGATTCATTATGAGGTCTTCCTTTATCAGTTTCCAATAGATACTTCAGATATAGATTCAGATATAGTTGTGCATCTTCAATAGATACAAAACAATATATTTATAAAAAAAAAAACATTAATGGATCAAGCGTAGGTTATTGCACTTGAAACAGACTGTGTTTGAGCAGCAATCGCACACATAGTTATGTTAAATGACATCGGGCAACGTTAAATCGATTGTACTCCTTGACATACATCAAAATAATCTTTACAACTATGAACTATAACCGTTACGGAGATGTTAATCTTCAGGTATTAAGGTTAATATTTAAGAAATATTCATAAAAAAATAATAGCGTGACACTAAATATTTTAAATATTTAGTTTAAACAATATTTTATTCACATAAGTACATATATTTAGCATACATTTAACAATAAAGTCATACGTTTAACGAATTATGTGGAAAGGATACAGAAAAAAAGCTTTAGAAGCTTGTGTAAATCTGCTTCCATAACAGTTATTTTACATTTCTTATAAACTTTATCATATTGTTCCGAAATAATTTCAATTTGGCCAAATGTGCAAAAATTGGTTAAAGAAATAATGGTTTATTCAGAATATTTCAAAAACTAAAAAAGAGAGTATTGGTTGAAGAGAAGGAAAGAAAGAAAGAGACTCCACTGATTTTATTTTCTTTATCGGTTCATTCCGATACAGGGGATAGGTATTTTCCAAGTTTATGTTTATCAATCCAATCCATTCATTAACCATTGTTTCTTACTATCCAAGATCAAATAGAGGCTTGTTGTTATAATTAAGTAGGTAAAAAAACATAACAAGTCATTATCTATTTAACTGTGTGCGATATTCAAAACGTTTGGTCTTTATAATATAATTTTGAACTGTCGTGAAAATCGAGTTGTTGTCAGTTAATGTAAGATTTTCATTACCATACAGAAGATCATTCAAGGAAGGATCATGTGGATAAGCTAATTTTATTCCAGTCATCATTCTTTGTCTATATTAGTGAAATAGTCTGCACCTGAATAAATAATGATATGTGTCCTCAATTTCACCACAAAGACAATTTGGACTTGCAACTATGTTTTTATTGAATAAATGTTGATTCAAGTTACTGCAATTTGTACGAAGTCGTGTATGATATATTTGGGCAGTTCGGTTTCCTGTATAATCATGATTTGGAACCTTTTGTTTATTAGCATTGATATTTGATTTGAATATATTAAGGGAAGGCGACTCTCTTATGAGGTGAGGAAGAGAATTCCATTCACGCACAGAAGACGGTAAGAATGAGTTAAAATATAATTGAGTATTACATGAAAACGTCCTAAAGTCTTGTGCATTTCGAATGTTATAGCCAACAAGATTCCCAACATTTTCAGGTAAGAGAGAACGTAGGTACGAAGGAGATAGTCCATTATGCATTTTGTAATAAAGGATAAGTTTGTGTTTTTGTCTTCTTGTTTTTAAGGATCCCCAACAGGTCTCTTTGTACAGAGCTGATACAGAAACAAGTTTTGTTGCTCCCGTTACTATTCTTGCTGCTTCCAACTGAATCTTTTCTATTTCATTAACTTCATACAAAGTGCAATTATCCCAGACAATGTTAGCATATTCTAGAATTGGACGTATAAAAGTAGTATATATAATCTCAAGTGATTTTCTATCTAATTGAAATTTTAACAGTCGCATAATGTTTATTCTTTTCCATGCCTTTTCTTTTATGTATTGAATGTGTTCATGCCATGATCCATTATTTGAAAAAGTAAGGCCCAGATGTTTATGAGTAATAACTTCTTGTATAACAGTTTGATTCATAGAAATATTTGGATGTATCGGTTTGTTGATTTTACGGGTAATAACCATCGATTCTGTTTTATTTGGATTAAAATTAACAAACCATTTATCAGCCAGTTGTGAATTTTTCTGAGATCAGAATTTAACATAGAAGCGGCAAGATCTGGTGATTCTACTATAATAAAAAGACTAGTATCATCAGCAAATAATTTTATGGATGAGTTTATATTTTCTACAATATCATTTATATAGACAAGGAACAACAGAGGCCCTAGGATAGATCCCTGGGGTACCCCTGCTTTCAAACTAGACAAATCGGATGTACAGCCGGATACGACAACACATTGATTACGATTTTCTAGGTAATTAGTTAACCATGATAGGAGAGTTCCTGTTATTCCAACAGCATTTAGTTTAATAAGGAGTCCCTTGTGCCAAACCCTGTCAAAAGCTTTAGATATATCACAAACGACTGTACTTATTTCTTTACCTTCATCCAGGGCCTTACAAAAGGTATTGTATATATCAACTAACTGGTTAACAGTTGAATCGTTCGGGACAAAGCCAGACTGAAGTGCTGTTATAATGTTATGTTTAGTGGAAAAGTTAAATATATGTTTATGAATAATTTTTTCCATAACCTTTTCAATGCAACAAAGAAGAGAAATAGGACGATAATTTGATACATCGGAAGGGTCGTTTTTTTTAAATATTGCACTAACATTTGCAGTTTTCCATAATTTTGGAACAGTTCATGTTTGAATGGATCTGTTAAAAAGATTACAAAGTGGAACAGATAATTCATGTGAAAGCTCTTTGAGTATATAATTATTTATAGAGTCTGGGCCAGATGCTTTTCCCAGTTTTAGCATTTGAAGAGTAGATTTAACCTCTAATGGTGTAATTTTAATATTTGAAAACCATTACTTACAAATGCAAAATAATATTTTTTAAGACCCTTTTCTGTTATACTTATAAAAACGGTGATGTCAAAGATTCCGCACACGTGCGAAATAGGATGCATGTCAGCCTTTACCAGAGATATGCCCCTTTGTATATAAGAAACCAAATTAAAGTTCTATATTTTATTTAATTGCATATATTTTATAAATTCTAATTTACAAGCATTGCCGATTGCCATTTTAAAATAGAGTTTATTAAGTGGGCAATAACAGACATAACTACTGTAAACCAGTAATAAGTTATAGCGATGTTTTTTTTTTTTATTTAGAACTTAGTAGCTCAAACCAATAATGGCAATCTCTTAAATCAAAGTGAACAAAAACTTCGATTGAACCTTTAAAGATCGTGTTCGTAACATTAAGACTTATTCGCTTAATAAGTTAATGTCATATAACTTCTTTAGGATTGTCAGGACAAGGATGCTAGTTATGTCAGAAGAATGAAGTACTTTGCGAAAGTAAAGTTGTCTCGTATCGCATTTCAAATGGTGTGTTTAAGCAATCTAAATGTGTGTCAACAAGTATATCCAATTTATGGTTAAAACAATAAAGCCAACTTTAATCACTGTAACGGATCCGGAAACTCTCATAAACTGTTGATACCCTCCCAGGGGGGTTCCCTGTTCTTTGGATCTCTTAAATTAATAGCCTTTGTTTCGCAGATCCCTAAAGGTATTTGTCATATTCCCCAAAAGTTTTTCCCAAAATCTCTAAAATTAGGACTTTGATCGCTAGATCCCTGAAAGTAATGGCCAATGTTTTCTATCATTGGCCATGTTTCCTAGATCTCCAAAGCCCCGGGAAGGCCCTCAGTGTTGCAAACAAGCATGTAAGTAGAGCTGTTCCATAGATTTATAACCTTTTGACCAGTTATAAATATTCCAATAAGACAATAAGATAACCAATAAAGGGAATCCATGTAAATTAAATCATTCCATAATTTGATACATTATCACACTTATTCATTTCCTTATCGAATCGTGGGAAAAAGCTTTTGTCAAAAAAATTCTTCTGTGTTTCCATGTTAGAAAATGTTCACTGTCGATAACTGCAGAGATGTATATATAGGTTATCAGTGTAGTTAAATTATAAACCTATGTGTGGTAACAAGGTATAAGCATCATTGATGACAAACGTAGAACCACAGTAGCTCATGTTTATCTCTTGTTTAAAACTTATATTTTACATTCATTGACTTAGACAAATGACACTCGAAGAATTCCTAAGTAGTACCAGTACTAATCACATGCCGTTTAAGCGTCTTCACATAGCCGTGGTGGAGAATAGGACCCACGACCCCCCGATCCTGGGTCCTATGCTCTACCACTGCACCACACAAACGGCGACACATCCTATACAGCCCGTGTTTTAACATGTTAATCATTTAGAATTTATAAAGAAATAAAATATATACTAAAGAAATGACAAAAAATAGAATCAAAGCCGTTTCTTGTTATTTATTATTTTAGAGAACTCTGGACAGAGAAATACATTAAAGTTTAGTTTTACCCCCGTATTTAAACATAATTATACTTTGCAATAATAAGAAATCCTATATTCTGCGTTATATACTACACTTACCCTACAGTAACAAACTACGACGACCAAAAACATCAGAAAAAATGACAGCTGGACAGTGTAAATTAACACCTGGATGAAAACCAACATCGTGCTGTCCTTTGGAACATATTTGCAGTAGCTGACCTTGTCGAACATCTGGTTAACAAACATGGGAGAGCCCATGGGGAACGTAAATGTGGTCAGGCCGATGCAGACATAATTGGATCTTTTGGGGGTTATACCAACACAATGTGGGTGACAGGTCTTGATGAAGCGCTCGATGGCTATTACAGATAATATGAGTGTGGAGGAATAACTCATGGTAATCTTTACAAACTTCACAACTCGACACATTGCTGTAGAACCCAATACTGATCAATTGCCTGTTCAATATAAACTACAACTTTCGTTTAATTATTTTTTAAATAATTTACGGTAATAATGATAATAATAAAAATAATGTTAATATAACTAACAGTTGATATAGTAACATACTCTTTAAATTGGGAACACACGCCTGAATTGGACAAAGCGAATATGTATCAATATCATTTGTAAAAAGAACATGCACAACTTAATTTCTCATACACGTACTTATTTTTCATTCAATGTTTATTTTATTCTTTGAAGTTATACAAAGCCATACACAAGTTCACGGGCGGATTAAATCAAAAATATTACTATTGGTTGTTTTCAGCGAACTCTCTCGTTGTTTTATTTTGAACAGATATTGGCATGATATATTCTGCTTAGTATTTTATCATGAATGGAACACGTTATATCGCACATGGATATTGAAACAAAGTTACATCGATACACTTTCAGATAGCAGTATATAAACACTTATTAGGTTTCAAATGCTTTATTTTATGCAATAATTAAGAATGTTATTGACTGTCAGTGTTAATGTTCGATGTGGATTGCTTGCGACTGATATTTTTGTTGAATTAACAAAATCATTAGCCGGTGGATTAATAAATCCATTAGCAGGTGGATTAAAAAATCTATTAGCTGGCGGATTAACAAATCCATTAGCCGGTTGATTAACAAATCCATTAGCTGGTGGATTAACAAATCATTTAGCCTAGGTGTATTGAACTACAACTTCCGTACATAATACATACATGTCCGCGTGTAACATGCCAATTGCGCGAGCGTATTCTCCGTTATTCATACGCGGCGTAGTAATAATACTTAAACAAAAGTATTTATGTGGTTTCCGTAATAGAACATGACATTTCTTTATTGCCGCTTTGGTATTATGATAAGGTGCAAACATTCAAGCCGAAACATTTAACCATATTTGAAAAAAAATCAAAATTAAAAAGGTCTAGTTAGATCATCCTTTCAGTGTATATATTATGTATTCTCTTCTTTCTGTATCTCTGTTCTCAGAATCATTTTATTCCTAGTTCCAAATTGTTTTGTCTCTTTCTTTTTTTCCCTTTTTTTAAAAAAAACCATAAAATTATTTCATAACACAGAAGACGTCAATATTCACTCTTGATATCAAACATTCAAAAAAGAAAAATGTTACAGGCTTGAAATGGAAAAAAATATGGACAATATTACTATTCTGAATTTGTTGAAACAATTCGTTTCAGGCATTTGCTACTATCAGAGCAAAATCGTGAATGTCATGGTGTATTGTAGGCATTTAAAATATTGTGTGTATTTGTTCTGTGCTGTAAAAAAATAAAGTACATACATATATATGTAAAGAAATTGAAATAAAACAATTGATTACAGAAAGATTATACGAAGATTTATTGGTGGAGGGATATTTCAGACGAAATCTCCTGATACAATCAGTGTGTCTGCAAAACGTGATCCATACATATGTTATTGTATGTTTTAAATTAGTACTGTGTTGTCGCTTATTCAGATGATAATGTCATTGTCGTTAAAATATGTATTATATATTCTATAATTAGTTCAGAACTCTCGTTACTAACTGTTTATCCACCAGACTGAAAATTGTTGAAAGTATGGGTCATAACTTAGTCGGTAATACGGACCCAGCTCTCCCGGTTGGGTCCGTTAAATAGCAAGGGCGGGAAAGCCACTTTTAAGCACGACTATTGGTCGGCTGAAATATTGATGACGTCACAGTTAAGTATGCGTTCAACTACTATGAATTGTAGGACAGGCATATAATTCCCTGCTTTTTCGTTGGTGGTTAGTAGACCTGATTCGGGAGATAACAAACTAAAACTACATGATGATAATATGTTGTCAAAGGACTTCTTAAATAGGTCAAAATATCAAGTTTTTTTTCATATTTAGAAAACACCTTTTACTGATAATTTGTTTATTGTTTCTGAATTAAGCAGCAACCAGCATTTTATTATCTTTGATTTTTGAAATATTAATAAATACATACTGTTGCTTTGTTTTGAATTAGATATAGTGAACTTTAGATGACAATGACCTTCCCAAGGTATAGATGAGTTTTGAAAAATAAAGTATGGCTTAACATAAACAAATATCACTTTGTTTCTGAAAACAAACTTCTACGTTTTTGGTTCTTAAAAAAACCATCGAAAAATATGAAGTAGTTAACGCCTTCGTTGTTACATATGACACGATTGATCGTATAATAATTAGATGATGTATTCATAAAATACACTAGGATGCCTTAATATGGTTACAAAGGTAGCGCTACCTAGCTCTACCCCAGTCTCAAAGTACACTTACTTAACGAAGATGTTAATACAACTAACCTATCAGACGATTCTAATATTTAGTCTGATGCATTAACGAGTAGATAAAGCACAGATATGCTATGACAGGTAAATATATAGAAACAATTTTGAAATAATTAACAGATTTTCAGGATATAAGAAGCATCCATCTGTCTGTTTATGATTTTAGAACGAACTTTATTGGGTCCTAACATGTTTTATCTGTGACTTTGCAAATGCCGCAAAACTAGAAAGAGAATCCCAAGTAAGGAAATGTCTAGATGGAAATATTTAAGGACAAGTATCAGAATATATATAAATCCGTTCAAGGTTTAAGGACAAACAACATTGAGTTCCTCAGGTTCTAAAAGGGAAAGGCGTGATTTGCTAGCTCCTTATTGAATTTCAATCCTCTTTATATAACAACATTATTTGCTAATTCTTTACAATGGTTTAAATCTCAAATTCCAAAATTGTTTTTGTAAAATGCTGGAGGAAATGAGAATTTTCTGTTCTCCCATAGAACTCCTATGTAAAGCTCAAATTCCCCATCTCCTATCCATTCCATCCCCTTGATGTGTACAAACTTCAAACCCTCTACCCATACGGATAATTTTATATAAAATGTAAACTGATCTGACTGACCAGTTGTTTAGAAGAAGGTTTTGAAAATATTCAATTTTAATCCTTTTGAGACCCCACCTGGCCCCTTATGGAAATGAAATCCTGCTTATTGAACCACATATCATTTGTTATTACTAGAAGAAGCTTCAGAACTCAAACTGAATAATAATTCTACACAAATGGATGAAAAAAATGTGAATTTTCCGTTTTCCCATAGACTCAAAGTCCCCTAACAGGGCCCTTATAAATACTAAGCCCTTGATTTGTACAAACTTTAAATCCATATTCATAGGGATAATTTATATCAAATATGAACTAATTTGACTGACCCGTTGTAGAGAAGATTGTTGAACAATTTCAAATTTCAGCCTTTTGTGACCCCACCTGGCCGCTTATGGAAATTTAATCCTGTTTATTGAATCAAATCTTATTTTCTATGACTAGATGATGCTTCAGAACTCAAACTAAATAATATTTTTGCATAAATGGGTGAAAAAATGAGAATTTTCCGTTTTCCCATTTTATCCCTATGTAAAACTCCAAGTTCCCTCACAGAGCCCCTATGAATACTAGCTCCTTGATTCTTATCTTGATTCAAACCCCTAATCATAATGATAATTTATGCCAAATATGAACAAATTTAAATGACTGATTCTTAAGAGAAAGAATTTTGAAATTCCCATTTTTTACCCTTTTGGAGCCCCTCCTGACCCCTTCAGACAGTGGAACCCAGTCATTTTAACAAATCTGAATCTCCTTGACCAAACAATGCTTCTGTGAAAATAAAGGCAATATCAGCACCATTTTATTTTTTTTTATTAATTTGTATTATAATCACATGTCCCCTAATTGAGCCCTCGGGGCGGGATCATTTTTAACACTAGGGATACCATTTGAACAAATCTAATGGAACTATAGTTGGTGACCATTACTACATAAATATTTTCACAATCTGTTTGGCGGTTCACGAGAAGTAGATTTTTTAGATAATATACTATTTTAGTAACGTTGGCCATCTTGAAATTTAAATAATAATAATACAAAAAATCTTCTGTATAATTTCCATATTATGAGAAACATCCATGTTAAGTTTGAGTTTAACTGGCCTAATGGTTTCACTGAAAGTGCTGCTAACGGACGACGGACAACGCACCATCGCATAAAGCCTTGTGGTCTTTGGCCAGTACAGCTTACAAGAGGCCTATGGGCCTTAACGGTCACCTGATTATCCTTGATGACATACGAGTAAAGCTATATGAATCTGTTTTCCAACTTCTGTTCTTCGGGAAGCGGCAAAAATTAAAACATGGATTTGGATGTCAAATCTGCATCAACAAATCACATCATTTTCTCTTTTATAGATTTAGTAAAGTAGTACCCACCCCAAGGGTCAAACCGTGAGACCCAGGGGCATGTAATTCACAATTCTTATGACAGACTCATAGACCTCATTAATTATGCTTACAGTTTGTTATCCAGTGCTTCCTTTAATAAGAAGAAGATTTTTAAAGTTTACCTTGAATTTGACTGTTTTGGTCAGGTTAGGGGGTTGGGGGGGGGGGGGGGGGACTAAAAAAAACATAAGCATTAACCGTCATGTTAGCAATAACAAATCACACCAAAAACCATTCAAATGAGTATTCAGTCATAACACGGTTTTTGTCATTTTCTATTATATAGATTTAGTAAAGTAGGCCCCACCACCAGGGCCAAACCGTGAGACACAGGGGCATGAAATTCACAATTTTTATAAAGGATCATAGGTGTCCATAATCATGCTCACAGTTCGTTTCTGAGTGCTTCCTATAATAAAAAGAAGATTTTTGAGGTTTACCTTGAATTTGCCCCGCTTCTAAGACCTCATGGGGGATAAGATATGGATAAGCATAACGGTATAACAATCAGAGATTCAGTGTAATTCAACCGCATGGATGGTAGTCAAATATCCATGTAATTGATGTTGCTACAGGGAATCAAAGGGCCTTAGCCTCAACTGATCAATTCCTTGATGATATGTTAAGCAAGCAAAGTTTAAAAGTGACTATAAGAAACCTGTAAATGAAACCACCATACAAGTTAGGTAAAGATAAAATGCCGCAAAAAAGTTTTTAAAGCAGGGTGTTGTGTTTGTAAATGAAAGAGTAGCAGTTGTTATTGTTGTATGGTGATAAGCGTTGCTTTCAACAATTTTTCAGACACATCGCGACGGTGTTGACTTGAAAAAATATTCTTAGCGCTGCTTCACTAGAGTGTCATATCACAGACACATGGCATGATACCCTGTTACATTATATTGACATCGGGCCTGCCAGACCTAGAAATATCCTTTGAATGCTGAACGCCAAGCGATGGAACTTGTAGTATAAGTGTTAATGTTTTATGTTTTATTTATAGAGAAATGTAAATTAAGAGAGAGAGCTTCATAAATTAAATTATAAAAGCTAGCTTTGTTAACTGAAGCTGGAGCTCATGAATACCATTTGACTTAAATTAAGTATACCGACCTTGGGCCAATATTTCAATCCTTGGGCCAATATGACAATACTTGGTCCAATATTACAATCCGTGGGTCAATTACTGGATCAATATGACAATCCTTGAGCAAATAAATGAACCAATATGACAATCTTGGTCAAATGATTTGACCTATATCACAATCCTTGGGCAAATAGCTGGACCAATATGGCAATCCTTTTGCAAATAACTGGACTAATATGACAATCTTTGGGCAAATAAAAATACCTATATGACAATCCTTGGGCAAATAACTGGACCAATATGAAAATCCTTGGGCAAATAACTGGACCATTATGACAATCCTTGGGCAATAAAATGGACCAATATGACAATCCTTGGGCAAATAATTTTACCTATATGAAAATCCTTGGGCAAATAACTGGACCAAGAAGACAATATTTAGGCAAATAAAATGACCTAAATTACAATCTTTGGGCCAATATGACAATCCTTGGACAAACAAATGGACCAATATGACAATCCTTGGGTAAATAACTGGACTAATATGACAATCTTTGGGAAAGTTATTTGACATACATGACACTCATTGGGCAAATATCTGGACCAATATGACAATCCTTTGGCAAATAATTTGACCTACATGACAATCCTTGGGCAAATAACTGGACCAATATGACAATTCTTGTGAAAAGAATTTGATCATATGACACTCCTTGGGCAAATAACTGGACCAATATGGTAATCCTTGGGCAAATAATAACATTATGTATTAATAGTTTCGATAATTAGCAATAAGATCGCAGCGCATTTGATAACGTTGATTTGTCAGTTGCTTCAGGGTTTGAATACCTTCACAGTTAAGTAAGCGTTTAATAGCTATGAACTGTGGACCAGGCATGGACTTCCCTGCTTTTTACCTGGGGTTAAAAAGACCCGATTCGGGAGATATTAGGTACTAGGAAAGACTTCTTTAATACGTACTTTTTTATTTCTTAAAGACAATATCACGGATGCCTAAATAGAATAGTTCATGGAAATAATAACCCGATATATTATTTGAATTTTTTTAAATTAAAACATGCAAAAATAAAATATGTTTGTGAGAAAACTTCCAGTTATTAGAGATCGACATTGTTTCTTTTCATATTCTTTCTTATGTATCTAGTGAAATGCGTTGAAAATGACGTTAAACTCTTTTCTAGCAATTTCAAAGTGTGACACTATTGTTGAAGATATTTTCATATTACAATTATATGCCTTTTAATTGAAGTGTTGATTTAAAAGTTGTGGTTTCAGATTATTCATAAACGCAGATAAAATGTGACTGCCCAATTTAACCTGTAGATTACGAGGACAGTGTCTAACATTTTATTTTATGCTTTTTGATGAATTATAGATATTTCTCAGTGGATTATTATGGTAATCCAATGTTTCAAACAGTGAAATTATGAAAAAAAAAAAACGTTTTATTTTTTTAGTCCTTGCATATTAAGTAAAACGAAAATTTAAAAACATACATTATTTTGTTTTATTAATACAATAGTATCAAATGATAAATTGAGGTCAAAATCAACAAAAAATATTGTAAATGCTTCAAATAGAAAGACAATGTGTTTGTTTTGGTGTAAAATCAAATGATATTTAATCTCGTGATCACCAAAAAATGATATTCTTTTGACCTCTGTGAATAACAAACAAATGTCCTCTATGAAACAAAATAGTTTTTGCTGAAGTTGGTAAATAATAACTAATAATGTTGATTATTAACCAAATGATGCTCATGCATATGTATAAGAATAATGACGCTTTTGAACACGGTAAAAAGAATGCAGAATCACGTTTCAGTCCTACGCTTGTCATTTATGTGTAATCAGGACTGGGACAACATAGTTAACTAAAGTAATATGTAAGACATTTGCAAACAGTTTAGATTAAGGTATGCGATGAAGGTAACCGATGTCATCACGCATCTCTCAATCAGTCTATCAGTCGTCTGAGCTTTACTTCAACACTATTTTGAGCATCGGCCGTACAGTTTGAAATCCAAAAAACATTTGGTCATTTAAAATAGCAAATAACATCTGGTCATTTGAAATAGCAAATAGCTATATTCAGCAGCACGAGAAATGTTAACGATTGCTAGACACTAGATGAAAATGACATGTATCTTGTGTTTACATTGTTTGCCATAAATTTATGTTTTAAACTCGATTCAGATTCTTAGATACAAGAGTTCCATTGATATGCACTCATCTCATTATCCAAGGTGAATATGAGTGATGGTCTGGTAGTTAACATTATCCAGAGTGAATTTGAGTAATGGTCTGGTAGTAAGCATTATCCAGAGTGAATATAAGTGATGGTCTGGTAGTTAGCATTATCCAGAGTGAATATGAGTGATGGTCTGGTAGTTAGCATTATCCAGAGTGAATTTGAGTGATGGTCTGTTAGTTAGCATTATCCAGAGTGAATATGAGTGATGGTCTGGTAGTTAACATTATCCAATGCAAATATGAGTGATGGACTGGCAGTTGGCATTATCCAAAATGAATATGAGTGATGGTCTAGTAGTAAGCATTTTCTAGGGTGAATACGAATGGAAGTCTGGTAGTTAGCATTTTCCAAGGTGAATATAAGTGATGATCTGGTAGTTAGCATTATCCAGAGTGGATTTGAGTAATGGTCTGGTAGTTAGCATTATCCAAGGCAAATATGAGTGATGGGCTGGCAGTTGGCATTATCAAAAGTGAATATGAGTGATGGTCTGACAGTTACCATTATCCAAGATGAGTATAAGTGATGGTCTAACAGTTAGCATTTTTCAGGGTGAATATTAGTAATGGTCTGGCAGTAAGCATTACCCAAGGTGAATATGGGTGATGGTCTGGTAGCTAGCATTATCCAGGATGAATATGAATGAAAGTCTAGTAGTTAACATTGACCAGGGTGAATATGAGTGATGGTGTGGTAGTTAGCATTATCTAGGGTGAATATGAGTGATGGTCTGGTAGTTAGCATTATCTAGGGTGAATATGATTGATGGTCTGGCAGTAAGAATTATCCAAGGCGAATATGAGTGATGATTTGGAAGTTAGCACTATCCAAGGTGAATATGAGTGATGGTTTGGCAGTTAGCATAAATAGGGTGAATATGAGTGATGGTCTGGCAGTAAGAATTATCCAGGGTGAATATGACTGATGGTCTGGCAGTTAGCATTATCCAGGGTGAATATGAGTGAAGATCTCGCAGTAAGTATTATCCAGGGTAAATATGAGTGTTGGTCTGGTAGTTGGCATTATCCAAGGTGAATATGTTTGATGATCTGGCAGTTAACACTATCCGAAGTGAATATGAGTGATGGTCTCGTAGTTGGCACTATCCGAGATGAATATGATTAATAGTCTGGTAGTTGGCAATATCTGAGGTGAATATGAGTAATGGTCTGGTAGTTGGCATTATCCGAGATGAATTTGAGTAATGGTCTGGCAGTTCACATTATCCAAGGTTAATATGAGTGTTAGTCTGGCAGTTACCACTATCCAAGGTGAATATGAGTAATGGTCTGGTAGTTGGCAATAACCGAGGTGAATATGAGTAATGTTCTGGTAGTTGGCACTATCCGAGGTGAATATGAGCAATGGTCTGGTAGTTGGCACTATCCGAGGTGAAAATGAGTAATGGTCTGGTAGTTGGCAATATCCGAGGTGAATATGAGTAATGGTCTGGTAGTTGACACTATCTGAGGTGAATATGAGTAATGGTTTGGTAGTTGGCAATATCCGAGGTGAATATGATGACGGTCTGGTAGTTGGCACTTTCCGAGGTGAATATGAGTAACGGTCTGGTAGTGGGCACTATCCGAGGTGAATATGAGTAATGGTCTGGTAGTTGGCACTATCCGAGGTGAATATGAGTAATGGTCTGGCAGTTAGCATTATTCGAGGTGAATATGAGTGATGGTCTTGCAGTTAACACTATCCGAAATGAATATGAGTGACGGTCTCGTAGTTGACACTATCCGAGATAAATATGAGTAATGGTCTGGTAGTTGGCACTATCCGAGGTGAATATGAGTGGTGGTCTGGTAGTTGGCACTATCCGAGGTGAATAAAAGTAATGGTCTGGTAGTATGCACTATCTGAGGTGAATATGAGTAATGGTCTTATAGTTGGCACTATCCGAGGTGAATATGAGTAATGGTCTGGTAGATGACACTATCCGAGGTGAATATGAGTAATGGTCTGGTAGTTGTCACTATCCGAGATGAATATGAGTAATGGCCTAGCAGTTAACATTATCCAATGTGAATATGAGTGTTAGTCTGGCAGTTACCACTATCCGAGGTGAATATGAGTAATGGTCTGGCAGTTGGCAATATCAGAGATGAATATGAGTAATGGTCTGGTAGTTGGCACTATCCGAGATGAATATGAGTAATGGTCTGGCAGTTAGCATTATCCAAGGTGAATATAAGTGAAGGTCTGGTAGAAACTACTAGCAAGTTGACAAAGAGGTATGTAGTTTAATATTTTTGTAAATCATTTGTTTTATTTTTCGAATGCACTATCACAGTTTCTTATTTTGACAAGTCAATGTTAAACCATGTCATTATAAAGGGGGTGTTAAGCCGCCGGTCTCCGACTCTCTGATTAAACTGATTTATTCATTACTGATATTAGAGCGCAACATACATTCAATCCTCAGAAATGGGGCAGCATATACTACTCAAGATGGTGTGTTGCAGTATAAACATAGATACATGTTGCAATACAGCATGTCAATATAGTCCACGGGTCCAAATATATGTGTTTTACAATTTCCACTGAAAAAAAGTACCTTTTGATATTGAGTTAATGTCAATATTTTTGGGTCGGGGGACTGACTCCCAGTACGCAAATTAGTCCACCAGTACAGTTTTAATGTATTTAAATCTGAAAGAGTATGCAATGTTTTGACAACCTAAGTCCAACTTCTAACCAAGAAGACATAGAATATAATATATATGTAATTACATGTTTGTACATGTTGACTCTCCTTATATCTCGTGCTGACAAAGTGTCACATGTACATATATTTTAACCAAAAAAAGGCTGCTTAGCTGTTTTGTTGTTTTTAAGTAGTTTCTATTTCCAAACTGATACAAGAACCTTTCATTATCTCTATGCAATAAGACAGTAAGTGTAAACGCATATATACAACATCTGATAATGAATAGCCCGGTTCAAAGGGCATTAATGGCATATACATTGCTTTAAATATATTTGACATTTAGTACATTCTTCTTAATAAGTAATCTTGTTTATCCCTTAACTTGATATCTCACGAAACCCATCTATTAAACCCACATGAAAGAAGGCAAGTAATTCTATGCCTGTCTCACAAACCATAGCAATTGAACGCTTACTTAACTATGACGTCATTCAAACTTTTCCTGAAGCAACAGACCAATCAGCGTGCTCGTAACAATTGCTTTTTAACCGACTCAAGCAGGAGAGCTGGGCTCGTTCTACAGACTAGTTGTCGAAGTGGTATTGCAACACAAATAATGTTATTTTTTTTTCAATGACGGTATTTATCATACAATTGAAACCGGAAACATTCGATTAAATTGAGTCGCACGCACACATACAGATACAACATAGCTGTGTATGTACAAAATAACCAATAAAAATACAAAAAACGCTGATAACACGCGGTGTATTAGCTTGATAATTATATTATATAGCTCAATACACATGTATAAGTTGCAATGAATATGAAGTTTTAGGCCTATAGAGTTCAATACTGTAAGTCACAATAAATACAATCAATATCCATGAAATACCGATGATTTCTAAATAAGGTATTTATAACATCAGAATTGAGTTATTTTAAGCACTACATGCAAGAAAGATAACAACAGGTAGAATTTAAAGAGATGTTCCGTTAATTTTACTGTATTATACTGAAACCGAATTACATGTAGGCCTATTTCATTTAATCACAAAACCGCCAGTCGTTCGTATTAGTAAAACGTATCTAAGTTCACAGTGATTCACTGATGCATATAACCACACGGAGAGTGAATACCACTGGCTTGTGGCCAAATACAAATGTTGGTTATGTCTCATTTTGGCTCCACTATACTGAAGGGAGCTAGGTCACCTTCCTGCGTTTTTATATGAACGATGTTGCTGTTGTCCTTAACCAATATATTATCGTCTGATGACTATGCACCAATCAAATGTTTTCCTTTGACCAGATGAATGGCTTTATATAACAGGCCATTTTGATATTTGGTCTGATCTTCGTTGTTGTATTTGCCCTTATAACCACGATCCTTGGCTAGGGTACGACCACGGTACAACTTCTGGCGAGCTCGATACAACCCAAATTTTTAAATGATGTCTCGGGACTTTGAACCGTCGGCCTTTCCAACTCGATGGGATCGAACAATATCGCATAGTTCGATGTTCGCTTTAACAGCCTTGGCCATGTTCAACACAAGAGCGTCAGTGTCTTCCCCGGGAGACTCGTCAATGCCGGAAATACGTAAACAATTTCTACGGCTGTATTGCTCACTAGCATCTGCTGCAAATTCGAGTGAGGCCACTCTCGTCTAAAGAGCGACATTTTCAGACCTAAGCGCTACCACTTCATCCTTTAAGGCATCGACAACTCCCCTTATAATGTTGCTCACCATGTCTTTCAATTCTACCTCAAAGGTAGTCTGCAGGATAGAAGCAATTTTGTCTATATCCTGATCATCGAGGACAATTTTGTTGAACACTTCAGATGAGGCTGTGGCTGCGATATCTGACATGTCTGATATATCAACTGGATCACACACTTTATTTTTTTTTAATTCAGTACAGTTGAGAGGTGACGATAACTCTCTGTTTTGTTGTTTGGTTTTCCGCGGAGTTGACGTTGATATTGTGTTCATACTATTAGCGTGAAACCTCAGCTCTGTGCATAGTGAATTATCTATTGGAATGTTGAGTGTGCGTCTTTTATGCATGGGTTATGGGTAACACCACAAAAGCGTACAATACTGAACAATCTAGATGTAAACAAAGGGTTTAAGTTTATCAAACTCATTAAATACTCAACACTTTATCAAAATTTCATCACCGAGTGTTCCTTATATTCGCATTATTGTACTGTTAGTGTTCGAACCTCTGGAAAAAACGCTAAAGCATAATTTTGATATTTTGACTCAATAAGATTTATAAGATATCCGCCATTTATTATCACGTGCTGGCTTACTTAAATACTATTTTCAATTCTTATAGATAAAAATTGTAATAGTCTTTTATTTTACAAAATAGAAATTTACTTGTCACGAACTGTCATCCTCATTTCTTACCCTGTCAATAACAATTTGTTTTTCTCCATTCAAATGTAATCAATTCATCTCACGAATTTATCGTCATCATTTTTTCGTACTTCATGGGTAAGCACAGTATGTGAACTTTTATCTCTTACAACAATTGTTATATACAGTTTTTATCATACAACAGTTGTGACATACGTGTCAGGTCACTGTGAGAAACAAATTAATATCAGTATTTGTTTCAAACATGGAAGCAGTAAAATTGCATGTGGTAGACTATATCATGATGGGTATATTTTTGCTAATATCCCTTGCCATTGGCATATATTATGGATTTTACAAAAAGCAAAGGACAACGGAAGAATATTTGGTTGGAAATCGTCAGATGCATTTGTTACCGGTAGCCTTGTCTCTAATAGTGACCTACCAGTCTGCGGCTTCTGTACTGGGAATTCCTGCTGAAATTTATATATATAACTCCATGGCTGTGTACCTGGGACTAGGTATCATTTTCGCTTACGTCATACAAGCCGTTGTGATAGTTCCATTAGTCTATCCATTGAGGTTGACAACAGCATATGAGGTAATTTTCATTTTTATTTCAAATCTAGAATGCTGTTTTTTCCATTTATTTTAAAGGTGGACACGAAAAGGGTGACATAATTCATTGAGTATTTTCTTTAAAAAGAACACACAGAAGCACGATTTGGTAAAACAACACGCTCATGGCACAGATTTAATTTTACTGCCATGTGTGCAAAATTAGTTGAGCAGTTGCGAATCTTAAAATAACAAAGGGATGATGTCATCGAAAGTAATTAGTCAATTTTGCTGAATAATGATTGTTTTTTAAAACATCAACAAACGAATGAGTAATAAATACATCGGGTGGCAGAGCAGTGGATAGAATGTTGGCTGTTACCGCTAGAGGTTCATGGTTTGAATTTCAGCTTGACCTGATGGACTATCAAACCCAACACTCAGTACTGGTTTTACCGAGGATGCAGACTCGAGAGCGGTTTATATAAGCATTGAACATTCTTCGCAATAGAACTGAACTAAAATGGTAGAAATTATTATATATGGTTATGAATGCTTCAATCTGATTGGTTTATATCCGAACTAAACAGGTCAGATAAAATGATCTATTGATCACTTATTCCTTCAAAAATTATTTATTGACCACTTATTATGTTACTGAAAACAGCAGTATAACTGTAAAATAAATGTTTCATTATATTTCGTGAAGTAAAACTGACACTGAATTATCCTTTATCAATGCGGAAAACGATCTACACAATTAACCAATTTCTACAACTTTTTTACTAGTTATTCAATATAATAAAATATAATAAAACAACTATCTACCTTTAAAGTGGCCAATCGTTATAATTATTTATCCAAGGAAAATGACTGTTGACCCAAAGCAGGAAAATATTGACCGAGACGAAGTCGAGGTGAATAGTTCGCTTCTTTTTGCCAATAGTCATTTTCCAAGGATAAAGAA
Organism: Panopea generosa; assembly: GCA_029582155.1. Taxonomy (NCBI): domain Eukaryota; kingdom Metazoa; phylum Mollusca; class Bivalvia; order Adapedonta; family Hiatellidae; genus Panopea; species Panopea generosa. The sequence continues at coordinate 78,568,506 of CM055897.1, read as the reverse complement.
TTTCGACGATTGACCACTTCAACGGTAGATAGTTATATACTAAATACTGTCCAAATTGGTACGATGCATTTCTTGTTTAATACTTTTTTCATACTGTTTAAGCTGGGCGAAACTAATCAAAAGCACTTTATATGTGAGCCATACCTTTCATTCCTTTCAAAACAAGTTAAGAAAAAAGTTTGGAGAATTATCTAGGTCATGTTCCCTTATTACGATGCTTATTATGCAATGTAATGCTCGCTTGTATTGCTTAAGGAGTATTACCGTTGAATAAAACATGGATATATCAACACGAAAACGACACCCTCTTGTACTGTCATTGTCATCTTCACAGTATTTTTTTTTTTTTTTTTTTGAATGGGGTTTAACGCCATTTTCAACACATTTCAGGTTATATATGGCATATCCAGTTTTACTGGTGGAGGAAGATATATATATTGAATAGAATTCAGTTTGAATGATACGCAAATCAAAGAAATATCCAAAAGCAACTGTAGCATTTATTAATAAGCTATTGTCACCCTTTATTTAACACACTTTTTGTGTATTTATCTGTACCTGTAAAAGTATAGCCAATCACCTATACCAGAAGTTACCATGTGACCTTACAATATGTAGGAGTTTAGTGGATCCAATAAATTTAGTAGAAATTTCAACGATAAAAATAAATATCCCACAAAATGTTTCGCATGTCGATCAAGACGTTGACAAAATCCGAATATCTTCCTTTGCCTGCCGCTCCGAACTTACAGTTTATTTATTTAATGATTTTGATTTTTCTTAACTATTTTGATATTCTTTATTTAGATTGAGGTTAAGAATAAAATATCATTTTTACAGTGTTTTGTACAATATGGGAATATATTTTACGCGTGCGTGATGTGGTAACAACCATATTGGACTCGACTCCATCGGCGTCTCGTCCAATATGATTTCACCACAATACATACCTGTAAAATATATTCCCATATTGTTCAATACACTGCAAAATAACCATATATTAACATACAATTTGATTAAATTATTATCTGGATTGATTACCTTTTCTCATCTTCCATATCACTTGGTTTGCTTCATCGTTTAATTTTATTTCTGTCCTAACGTCCAGTTTGCATTCTAAGAGGATGAACTGATATTCTTAATCTTGTGTTAAACAATCTAAGATTACAGGTAATGTCTTACCAACTAACCTGCTTGCCTAGATACATATCTACTTACATGTACCTACCTACATACAAACTCACATACATTATTTCTGCTAATCACCATATTTATCATTTCTATATATTAGTAACAGGAGAAGCTAAACAAGTCTACCAGGTTTTAATTATTCGAGTTATATTTCATAACACAATTTTAAATGATTTCTTTAAATCCTTTGACTTCGTCAATAGCTTGATAGTTTTAAATGTATTGTTCACATTGTTTATGCACTGTGTATCTATTTCTATCAGTATCTAGGTCGCCGATACCGATCCAGATCTGTTCAGCTTTTTGGCGCCTTGATTGGAATGTTACAAACGGTACGTAACCGATATTCTGTAAAAACGGTTGTTATTGTTTTTGTTTTGACATTGATTATGTTTCTAACTACAGTATTTCATATTTTATAGATATAATGATGAATTTCAAGAAGTTCCTACTAAAAAAGTAAATGATTACTGTTCCAAACGAAGTTTACTCAGCATCGCTCTCCAAACGAATGGATTCAAACAATTATTAAATCTAAGTTTATGAGCTTTTTATCACTTCAATCTATCTAACTTCAGTGTAAATTTAATTGTATTAATAAAAGTCTTAACATAAAATTTGTTGTAAAACTTTTTTCTTCAGCTCTTGTACATGGGCATCGTCTTGTTTTCACCGGCCTTAGCACTCGAAGCAGGTAAGTTTTTCTTGTTATATCTCAGACGGATTGAAATGTAAATATATGTCATGAAGAACTATCGTGTGATTAATGAGGTTTGCTCCCTGTGTCAATTGGATATCTACACATGTTTGAAAGAAGAGTGTGCTGTTTTTACGGACACGTGTATTTGTTGAAATATAGATGAATCAGTGACTTTAATTTGTATCTCGTTACATACTGAATTGAACAGCTTACCCGCCACTCTTTGACTACCCATTATGCAATTATTCCAATTACTCTCAAATTTGATATTACAAGATTGGCCATTGTTATCCTGAATGTTCTTTCCTATTCAAGTCGAATGTCAATGATATTGCTTTGATACTATTTGGGAAAGTACATGTCTTATCAGGTTGAAAATAAAATAAAACCGAAAGTTTCAGGTGGTGGGTTAGCTGTTCCATTCAGTATACATGTATGTATATTTAGAAAAAAAAAGATGTCTATCCGGAAACATACTAACAAATTACTATAATTGATCTCAGGGAACACAAAACCTGGAACGGTCACTGAACAAAACAATATGTAGTTAATGTAGCCTGGTTTAAACTGTTTACTGAGCCTCCCTCATACTCTGTCGTCAAAACATCAAAATTAGACCACAATTATCCTCATATAAACGTATGTTCCACATGAATTTATACTCGGTGTGGTGCGTGTTTGGCTCTACTTTTCACTCTACTTTTCACGCAATGTTCCGCACCACTCCGAGCATGGACGCATGGGAACGCATCATAAACGTTCATGCGTAGAAATATGCCGATTTCGAGACTTTCCAAGAGTTTATAGTGCATGCTTACTTCGAAGAGATATAGCATTTTACACTTACGCGCATTTCAAAGTTAGTAGTCAATCCAAGAACCTGATATCTCCTTAATCAGGTCTTATAATTCCAAATGAAAAAGTAGGGAATTACATGCCTGTTCATAGCAACTGAACGCTTATTAAACCGTGACGTCATTCAAACATTCTCTGAAGCAATTGACCAATAAACATGCTCAAATGTGGCTTTCCAGACATTACTATTTAACGGACCCAATCGGGAGAGCTAGGTCCGCTTAACAGACTACACATTAAGAGTAGTTTCTTAGACACAGTACAAGTGTTAAATCGAGCTGAATATGGTGTTTAAAATATGTATCAGATTAAAAAAAGTTTAATGGATGTTTTTATGTATGTATATCGAAAACGTAATTATCTGCGACTGAACAAAAATTTCTAATTAACTAATGAACAGAAGTATTAATTAATCTAATTTTGACTTAAAATTTTAAAAAGGTGTGATAGCAGAACAACACATTGAACTCAATGAACTCATAATATCAAATTTTATAATTTAGGTGTCATGTACGGCAACGGGGATACATGTAGGACACTATTTATTATAATATAAAACTAAATAGTTATTTATGTAATGCAAATACATTGTAGTGTGTTTTATGTGCGAATTGTACAAATATTCATTACGGAGAGGATGTATTAGTACCACAAAATATAGTTTTGCTCGTTACACGTGAATATATTAATTCATAAAAAACTGCAATTGCACTACTAACATATAAAAGAAACATTGATACCATTATCACAATTGTATGGAACGAATCAATAACGGAACTAAAACACATACTTATGAAGCATACATCTTGAATATAAATTATTCCAGTTGCCGGCGTGCCCCTGTGGATATCCATCATCATCATAGGAGCAATTGGAACCATCTACACGTCAGTGGTATGTACTTAATACACAGCACGTTTTGTTTGTCTGCCATACAAGATTATTAGAATATATTGTGTATTAGCATTTTTTAGCCTGGCCCAATTAGCTCAGTCGGTTACGCGTCTGACTATCAATCCAGGGGTCGTGAGTTCGAATCACCGCCCGGCAACAGTCTCCATGATGATTGATATACGACATTGTGTCTCATTATCATTCGTCTTTCACCACTGATTCAAGTTGAAATGTTATCAGTTACTTGTGGAGATGGGGTATGCTCGAGTACTGGTTAATCCCAGGAGACAGTGTTTAGGTTAACTGATCGTCTGTTAGCCCTCGATGGCATAAAAATGACGCTAAATATTCAACAATCAATCAATCAATCAATCAATCAATCAATCAATCAATCAATCAATCAATCAATCAATCAAGTCAATTAATTTTTGGTGTCCGAATGTAAATATTGATATTACTGTGGATAAACCGCAACCAATACATCATTGAATTGGCAACATGTCGCACTCACGAATAGTTGCCCGGAGAAGGCGTTTAAACATCCGTATGTATTGACGAAGATAAATGAGTGCCAGGTAAACCATACAGACAAAAACAACAAATAAGAATCATTGATATTTCCGTATCTTATATACAAAGGTTATAAACAAATTTAATTACTATGTTTGAGTTTGAATCATGTGTTTGCCTTAGCAAAAACTGACAACAACCAGTCTGGCAATAGGGAAGGCCAAACATTGTGGTTTTATCCTAATCAAATATGCTTAGATTGACTTAAAAAATATGACTATATCAAAAGACGGGGACGACAACAAATGCAAACAATGCAAACCATTCTAATGATAAGGGCAATGAGGGCATAAGGGCAAACATTCAGAAGAAATGACAATCGTGTTTACCGCCATGTTCTTGAATGCAGTCAGTGGCACAATATACGCCAGTGTTTCAACCTGGTCAGTGGGGCCTTCCGTTGTCGAACATGCTATAACAAACAGAAAAAGGCACGGACTATGATTAATACGTATTGCTATATAGTGTCATTCCAATTATGACTTGATGAATATACGAAATACTGATAAAAAACAAAGCGTGAAATAATAGTTAAAATATAAAGATTTTCTTCCTATATGTTTAAAGAGCTAGACCAATCTTTAAAAAATATTGGAGTCGAGTGTTGATTTGCCAGTTGACTGGTTATGATTTTCAGGTTGCTGTTGTTGATGTTTTCAGGGCGGTATCAAGAGCGTGGTGTGGACAGATACTTTTCAGTGTTTGATTTTATACGGTGGACTTACTGTTATTCTTATTTTGGTATGTATCGGACAGGATATTATCAGAAACATATTTTGTACACCGGATAAGGATGTTCGCGTATTTTTACCGGTTACGGGTGGTTTTCATTATACATCCCCTCCACGCGATCCTATGTAATGGCATGTGACATATTTATTCATAAATGTCTCGCACTATGACATATTCATTCATAGATGTGATGGTGTTTTTGCATTAGTATAAAAATCAGACCGGAAAAAATATTTAAAAAATCACATGGTTTGGAAAAGTTTAATACTATATAGTAATTTCCATCTAAAATTTGCATTTCCAGCAAATTGGCGCCCATTTTGGACGCTGCGTCCATTTTGTTCATTTCAAAATGCTCAATGACAAAACGTCTTTCCGGTCTGTCTCTTAAACATTAGATATATTAAAATTATCCTTTTATATTTTTATATCTTATATTATTCTTTATCCGAATATTGCTTTTCGATCAAATTGGCTATCTTGTTTATTTCAAATTCTCAAAATGTCATCAGACATAAAATCAAAGCACTATTGTAGATTATCGTTTTAGCAATTAAATATCACTATACACTCTAATGTATGAATAATTTCATACGTAATAGTAATTTCTATCTAAATATTGCATTTTTTGCAAATTGAGGGCAATTTTGGGCACCATCTTGTTTGTTTCGAAATGTCCAATAATGACAAATTATTATCTCTCCCAGTGTGTTATTTTATCAGCAAACACACCAAAAGTGTCCTTTAGTATGAACAATGCCATACCCAATAGTAACTCCCATCCAAATATTGCATTTTGAGCACATTGGCGACCATTTTGGAAGCCATCTTGTTTATTTCAAAATGCTCAATGATGTCAAAATGTCATCCGACATAAAATCATAGAAGAATATATAGACAACCATTTTAGCAAAAACAAATTTACTATACACTCTCATGCAAGGTTCAGTGAAAATGTCTGAAAAATGTGCCGGACTATGATGACCGATCACGAAGACGCATAAGCGAGATGAAAATGACACGATTCAAAATTTCAAAGCATTTCCGAGCTTCGCCGTCTTTTCCTATCGAGTGGGTATAGTACACCGTTCATCAGCAAAATTGATATATTTTAGTTTATTTTTAATCTGCACATCATTATCGGGAATTCTATTATATTCTACTTATGTTTGGAGCGCGAGGTCCAGTGTTTGAGCATCGATCCTCCTCCACGGCTACGTGTGCTGTTCGTGGGCGAGACACTTTTTTCCGCATATGCTTAGTACCTGTTCTACCCAGGGATACTTCGAATGTGATTTGTATAAGTTATAATAACTTATTTTTCTAATGATGTTGACATGATATTGTGTTTGTTTTCCCATTAAAATGTGTACATGTAGCGTTTTCGTCGGAACTATAATTAACTGCATTTTTTTGTAACTGTTTTAACGCGTAAAATACTAGAAGTAAAGATATAAAACGTAAATTTTATAAATGTGTGACGTGTTCGTGCGTTTATATTGTGAAATATCCGCATGTATTCTTCACATGCGAGACCGCGGCGTGGTCTAGTGGTAGTAGAGCGTCCGCCTCGCATGCGGAAGGTCGTGGGTTCAATCCCCGGCCGGGTCATACCAAAGACTTTAAAAATGTTACTAGAAGCTTCCTCGCTTGACGCTCAGCATTAAGAGGAGAGTTCTAGGTCTGGTCGGCCCGGTGTCAGTATAATGTGACTGGGTGGGGTATCATACCATGTATCTGCGGCATGATACTCCAGTTTGACAGCGCTTACAATACTGTTTCAAGTAGACAACGTCGCGATATGACTGAACAATTGTTGAAAGCGACGCTTATAACCAAACAACAACAATCTTCACAAGCGTTAACAATTTATTGTTCACCACAGACATGTATCGGCTTTTATCAAATGTGTGTGTGCATGTGGCGTTTTCTTCTTAATGATGATTAATAACCTGTTTTTTTCGTACTGTTTTAACGCAAAAAATTCGTTTTTGATATATATGGTATATATATGTATACCACACGTTCAATTTCAGAAACGTGTGACATGTTCGAGCGTTTTTTTGGAGAGTTACCCGCACGCATTCTTCACATGCGTGAAAAAAAGTTATTGTTCAACATAGATATTAATCGGTTTTTGTAGCAGGTTTTTTATTAATCAAATGGGCTAATTTAATTTGCTACCTTAACATTGTATGATATTTCATCGGGTCACCTTGTACGTCGGGTCATATTATTTTTCTTTGTCACACAAAATGACCTATTTATGTGTCGACGTGCCGTAAAACACACACGTTATATTATCCTTTTCGATTATTTCTTTCAAATTCCTGCTCCGTGCTTTCTTCTTAGACATATTACAACGGTCGTATTGTATATATCATCATTTATGTAGACATATTTAAATGGTAGCATAGCATTTATCATCATTAAATAGACATAGCACACTGGTGGTATTGTATTAATCATCATTGACTTACACATATTACAGTAATAGTATTGTATTCATCATCATGTATTTAGACATATTACAATGGTGGTATATATATATATATATGGTGGTATTGTATCAATCATCATTTACTCAGACATATATAAATTGTGGTATTGTATTTTTCACCATTTACTTAATAACAACCCTATTACAATGGTAGCGTTGTATTTATCATCATTAACTTAAACATATTACAATGATGGTATTGAATTTGTCATCACCTACTTAGACATAATAAAATGGTAGTTATGTATTTATCATCATTTACTTAGATATATTACAATGGTAGCATTGTAATTACCATCATTTACATAGACATATTACAATGGTAGCATTGTATTTAACATCATTTATGTAACATATTACAATGGTGGTATTGTATTAAACATCAATTACTTAGACATATATAAATGGTAGTATTGTATTTATCATCATTTACTTAGACATATTACAATGATGGTATTGTATTAAAAATCAATTACTTAGACATATTACAATGTTGGTATTGTATTAAACATCAATTACTTAGACATATTGCAATGTTGGTATTGTATTGATCATCAATTACTTAGACATATTGCAAAGTTGGTTTTGAATTTATCATCACTTACTTAGACATTTCACAATGGTAGTATTGTATTAAACATAATTTACTAAGGCATATTGTAATGGTGATATTGTATTTATTTTAATTTACTTAGACATATTACGGTGGTGGTATGGTATATATCATAATTTACTTAAACATATTACAATGGTGGTATGGTATATATCAGCATTTACTAAGACATATTACAATGGTGGTAGTGTATTAATAATGACTTCCTTGGGCATATCACAACGGTAGCATTGTATTTATCATCATTTACTTAGACATATAACAATGGTTGTATGGTATATATCAGCATTTACTAAGACATATTACAATGGTGGTAGTGTATTAATAATAACTTACTTGGGCATATCACAACGGTAGCATTGTATTTATCATCATTTACTTAGATATATATAAATGGTTGTATTGTATTTATTTTACTTACTTAGACATATTAAATGGTAGAGTTGTATTTATCACCATTTACTTAGTCATATTACAATAGTAGCATTGTATTTATCATCATGTACTTAGACATATCACAACGGTGACATTGTATTTATCATCATTTACTTAGACATATTACAATGGTGGTATTGTATTATTCATCATTTACTTAGACATATTACAATAGCGATATTGTATTAATCATCACTTACTTAGTCATATTAAAATGGTAGCATTGTATTTATCATCATTTACTTAGATATATATAAATGGTTGTATTGTATTTATCTTACTAAATTAGACATATTACAATGATAGTATTTTATTTATCATCATTTATATATATATATATATATATATATATATATATATATATATATATATATATATATATATATATATATATATATATATATAATATTATATGGTTGTATTGTATTTATTATCACTTACTTAGACATATTAAAATGGTAGCGTTGTAGTTATCATTATTTTCTTAGACATATTAAAATGGTAGCATTATATTAATCATCATTTACTTAAACTATTAAAATGGTTAAATTGTATTTATCATCATTTACTAATACATATACGAGAACGACGTATAAATGGTAACATTACATTTGTCGTCATTTACTTAGGTATGTTTAAAGTTTACATCATTAGCTTAACCATATTTCTGAAATTACGATAACACCCATTTGTGATTGTGTGAGTATCTCGTAAAATTTATAACACATATATATTCAATGTGTATCGCACTTTATTTGAAGCGTGAAATTAAGGTCTAAAACAAATATATTTTAGGGCACGAAGGAAGTCGGTAGTTTTAAAAAAGTGATGAAAATTGCAAATGACGAGGGTCGAGTAAATTTTAGCAGGTACAGTTTGATAACATTTGTTTATATCATTGGCTTTTTTTTATTTATTGCACCAAAGTACTGAAAGTTAAAACTAATATCAGTTGTATTGATGTTGAATTATTGGCAGAAGAAGTGAAATTATGTCAGTTAGGTATTAAGGTATAATTTATTGTTGCTTAATATAAACGATTCATTCCAGAGACGTTTGTCATCTCGTGCTAACAATCAATTTAGATATTCATTTAAGTTCTTAGAAATTGTTGTTGAACTCAATATTGTCATTCATGTTCAAATATGTTTAAGCTCTCTTTGACTGTTTTATAATGTAATATTACTAAACCATTCATCATTTACTTCATACGATGTCCGTTGGTCTTAATTGTTATTGCAGTGTCAGTTTCGATCCACGTGTGCGTCATACCGTATGGGGTTTAGTAATTGGTGGAATATTTAATTGGCTGCCAAACTGCTGCAACCAATCAGCTATTCAGAGGATATGCTCCATGAGAAGCATGAAAGAGTCAAGAATGTATGTTAACTCTAACGTATGCCTGTTTTCTTTTTAAAATTCAAAATGCTAGATATTTAAAAGGGATTTATCAGGATTTTTTAAACATATAAAATTGGCTTAAACATTTGTATTCCTATGTATCGTGTTTACATCTACTCAATGAACCTGTATTGCCCAAATAAATATATATATATATATATATAATATATATATATATATATTCATATATGCCAAATTCATATATTGAAAATGGATTTCCTACCTTGGGCTTAGTTCCTAGGTTAGATTTCTCGCTTAAAATTGCAACATAGTTTGTGATGTATAAGATCAAGTTATTTGATTTGATTTTGATTTGATTTTGATCCATTTTACACGTTGTAATATGGTTTCATCTTAAAAAAGAGTCCGAATGACAATTAAAGGTCGTCAAGCGTTATTCAAGTGATAGTCTATATTTAGAACGGGAAATTCGTTTCAAGTTTACCACTCCGATTCAAATGTCGATTTTGTCATTTTATGGAGATTTGACATACTAGACCTTTTGGATTTTATCTATTAATGATTATAAGATGCTTTTTTTATCTATTTTAACGATATTTTAAATTTTAGACATTTATAGTGTTTTTTCCTTATATATTGCCTCTTTATTCCTTTCTTACATATCATAAATTTTACGCCCAGCAGGAGTAAAATTTTTAACGTCACTACTTCATTTTAAATAATTTTCCAAAATTGTTTGTGATATAAATCAAAGTACATTAATTGGGAAAAATTTTTCCCTTTCATAGTAATTAAATTATATTACATTGTTTCAGTCGCATATGCAATTTATTTTAAAGTGGTCAAGTTTAATGTTTAACAATCAACACTTGTTCATTTGCGGAAGGACTGGAAAGACCATGGTCACTTTTCCTCCAAATATGTTTTTAATTGAGACAGATATGACAATATCTTACTAACGAAAGGTTACGGAAGGTTATGAGTTATTTTCAAAATCTGATGCTTTCTTCGGCCAATGAATTGGATACCCTACATAGCCATTTCACGTGTTTGAAATGACGTTAAGTCCCCGTTTTTGATTTTGAAATGTTTTACTTTATGTCAGACTTTAGAAATATTTCAACAATCAATAATTGGTTAGATTGATTATTTTATGTACGTTTCATTTTGTTTTGGATGTAGTGCAGTATTTCTTAATATACCAATGGTGCTCTTCTTTGAGACGATCCTAACGTTGGTGGGATTCATGCTGTATGCCTACTACAGAGTTCATGAGTGTGATCCAGTTAGCGTCGGTTTCATCAATAACCCAAATCAGGTAACGTGTAAAGAACTCATTTGTTTGAAAAACACTGAAATAGTGAGACATTTGTCACATGATAAAGACAGTTAATTTGAATTCAGTATTTTTTATTTAATGATAGACAGAGTGAAGATAAAAGTTAAAACAATAAATATGTTTAAATTTTGAATATACACAATTATAATTACGATACATTTTTTCTGCAATTATAAAGATAATGTCCTGTTTAAGAAAAAATACATAAAGCATTCAATATTAAGTAATGATATTTAATTTGGTAATTATTTTCTCATAAAAAGCACAATAAACGGACACACAGACCAGTTGATGTACACGAAACAGATTTAAAATCATTGTACATCAGTTAAAAGTTAAATAAAGATCTAACTAGTATGTCAACGTCTATGATTCAGCGATTCCATTGACCTCAAACGCTGTGCAACCGAAAATGTCCAATCTTATTGTACAACAGCTATACATAAAATGGATATTAAAACATAAAAAGTATTGATAATCTACCTCTTTGTTATGTTTGTCTTACAGATGATGCCTTTCTTTGTAATGCATGTGTTCAACAAATTTCCGGGACTGGCAGGCTTGTTTGTGGCAACACTATTCAGTGGGGCATTGAGGTTTGATTTATCCCAGAACCTGATATCTCCCGAATCAGGTCTATTAACGCCAAAGGAAAAGCAGATAATTATATGCCTTTCCCACAATTCATAGCAATCGAACGCTTACTAAACTGTGACGTCAACTACCAGTTGAAACAACTAACCAATCAACGGCTATGTGTGGTGTCCTTGAGCAAGACACTTTATTTGCATATGCTTTGTACTGGCTCTACCCAGGAAGACTTCGAGCGTGATTTGTCTAAGTTGTAAGAACTTGTTTCACAATCGAAGTAAAATAAATAAGCTTAAACTAAACTAACCAATCAACGTGCTTCAATGCGGTTTTTCCGACATTGCTATCTAACGGAGCCATTCGGGAGAGCTGGGTCCGTACTACAAACTATGTCTAAATAATTTTTGATAAAAGGATCTCCCATTGAAAACACAGAATAAAACCAATAACAATGTCACGTGGTGGGTTAGCTGTTCTGTTCAGTATATTTTTGAGCAACACCGAATAAGTTCAAACATTCCAAAGAACCAGAAATAATATAAGCACTTAGTTTAAAAACAGGGGCTATTTTACGACCGCCATATACACCATGTGCCATTTTGATAGCCCTTAGTCTATAGAACGGACCCAGCCGAATGTTTGGATGACGTCATCGTTTAATAAGTGTTCAGTGGCTATGAATTAAGGGTCAGGCATAGAATTCCCTGTTGTTGTAAGATCTGAGTTGGTAGATGTAATGTTCTGGAATAGATTAAGATAGCAAATAATAATGTATAGAAATATCCAACGCACGTTCTAAAATTAAAAACAATACGGCAAAGTAATTCATGTAGTTAATGATCTAAGATTTGAATTTGCTTTTATATATACATACACAGATAGCAAACATTCTAATTTAGGAAATGTAAGTTGTATTGCCTTAGGATTTTATTCAACCATTAAGTACGAATGCACAGACATTTTCTGTAGATGTTTAGCTATGCGGATTAGGATTTGGTTGAAACTAATGAATAAAGTAATTTGTGTAGTGTTGTAGTCGTTTTCTGTTAGCTTGGAATATATTTTAATTTGTCCATGCTATTGAAGAAATACAATTCGGAACCATGTAACGTCTTTTTTTTATATGTCATAACTTTCTCCAAACTATTCACATTTCCCCAAGACAATCAATTATTTACATCTAAGTGTCTTATTGTTGTTGTTGTTTTTTCTCATCAGTTCTCTTTCCTCCGGTATAAACGCAATGTCCGCCAATATTGTACAAGATATTCTGGTTGTCCAGGATACAGGATAAATCTCAAGTCACCAAGACGCTGATTGCAAAAATTACCGGTAGAATATACATACTATATACGTATCTCTTCAATTGTCTTTACCTTAATACATAAGTCAGTCTGCATATTCGGACTGTTACTGCATGCTGATAAGATTGTTATAAAGATATCTAATACTCAAACTGACTGAGGGGGGAAATGAAGTTGAACTATTTTAATAATAACATTTTCTACACTAGATATCGTTACTGTTTATTTTTCATGTCATATAAACATTCAGCAGTCTTTACGTTCAAACTTGGTTCGTCGTGTGTGCCCTAGTTCCGTCGGAAGTTTGGCACAAAGATGGTAACCAGCGTTTCGCAGTAAACATAAATACTGATGTAGATTGAATCAGACTTTTATCGAAAAGGAAATATAGTCAGTTTAAGTGAAGTTTGTAATTGTCTGTTTCTTAATATGGATTTATCATAATGCTATTTGAATAGTTGTTGTTTATGTTTATGAGAATTACAATACTGTGATATATTACAATTAGCCAGACAATCAGTCTAAGGATCTTTTACTACTGTCTAAAGCATTGATCAATTTGTTTTATGTAGGACAGGTTAATTATGAATGGCTATACTATTATGTTGTAAATAATATGTTAAAACCCGGTTTAGTTTCTTTGAAATTGGAACTTTGTTACTTCAATATACAAATGGGTTCAATCATATTTTTTAAACGAATGGAACAATGTACACTACTTCACATCACCGTAGTTATCCAGACATTATAATCATTTCCATAATACCTTGGCTTCTATAACGTATATGATATGCGTATACCATCAGTATTTGTATACATATGTGGGAGATGCCGCATTTGTTTGAAGATATCGGCAGTTTTATTTACACAGTCTGGTTTCTGTTTCTTTTATATAATTATTTTGATATATACTGACCTTAACATGTATATCTTTTTTTTTTGTAATTGGCGTCGTTCTCTTTCTCTATAAAGGCATTAAGATCAATATGAAAATTTCCTGAAGTATATACAGTCAGATTAAGGATTTTCTACCTAGATATACTCATAATGTAACAAATTAGACACAGTCCTACATGTAAATTATTTATTCAGTATGTATATTTGGTGTTGTGACCGTGGGTCTTGCATATTTGGCACGGGAGTTATCAGGACCGGTAACACAGGTATGGCGTCAGGCTTACTTCGTAACAGGCGTTGTTTTATATATAACATCATCTTAAATTGCTACATTCTTATTTAATAAGCGCTTGTTGTCGCGAAATCGCAATTTTTATTGTCTTAATAAATGCAAATTGTAAAGATTATACATATGTTTAGTTTTGTATTTCTTTAGTAATTTTAATGTGAAATTTATGTTTTTTAAGCATATCTAATATAGTCAAATTATCACTATTATGCTAACTTCGGAATGAATCCGCTTTAGAATGTTCCATATATAACTATATTCAGAAGTGTAGTCAAATACGCATGTGGTTACAAAGTTATATATAATTATAATCTTCCAGATGGGACAAACTGCAATGGGGGCGTGTGGTGGACCAGTTACCGGGATTATTTTTCTTGGGGCAATATTTCCACAGGCCAATTGGATTGTGAGTAAACCATGTATATATAAATTAAATATATACCGTGCATAAAACAAAACACTGTCCGACTCCACTCATTTATGACATATTTTTTGTAAAATTTATCAAAATGTGAATTTTTTTTAATAACTTGTGAACGTGTGCGCACTTATGCTATGATGTACGTGTTATGAATAACAGCTTGTGCAATATCGAATGCGGTTATTTCATCAAATCTTATTTTTTCTCCAGTAAATTGTCATTTGCTTTGATGCATTTGTAATAACGATCTTACATCAACTCAGAGAAAATAATCTATGATTAAAAACTTTTTACTACTCAGGTCACATCTCACATTCCATTAATAAATTCAGATTTCAACCAAATCCGCATCAACTTGAATTTCCAATCTACTAACTAATTCTGACATAAGTAGTTCAATATTTTAATTAGAATAATGATTACTAAATCTTATTAAACAAAATATGCATTGAAGGGAGCTTTAACAGGTGGTACTGTTGCTATTGGAGTTAACATCTGGTGGGCACTGTCAACACTCATATATGGAAGCAAGGCCCCACAATCGGAACCAATCACAATAGTCGGATGTTTTCGTAACGCCACGGAGGAGATAGGCACAAACATATCTACCTATGGACGGTTATACACAACAGAGACGGCTAGTCTGCAGGCATCATCAGTGACATCTTTGAGGTAAAATGTACAACAGTCTTATAATTATATTAATCACAGGAACATACATAGTTTGCGACATCTAGTGTGACTACAGGTAAACTCAACTTAGGAAAGCTATTTGTTTTGTTGATTTATGTGTTAGGTCATACCTAGAAAATAAAGAATGTTTATGTTAGAGTCATACTTATTCACACGATTCTTCAGTTTACAATTATCAAAAGAATGATTATAAGTATAACTTTGAATGGTTTCATAAGTATTGTAAGAGAATAGTCATTCCAAGATATTTGTTATGATGATGATGATTTTACGATGGAGAAGAGCAAAGTTCTGTGTACAAAGTTTAGGATTCCAACATGCATTTGTGAAACATGCTTATTTATAGTTCTAACCCCAGGTACCACTGTTAAGGTAGTAACCTTAGCAGAATATCAGTTCCGATGTTAACTGGTGATAACTCGGATTGGAATATACTCATCCCAAACACCATATATTTAAAATATTCTTATAATGTTTATGTATTATAACAACTTCAGTCCAGTCGCTTCCAGATGACCATCCTGCAATATACGATATATCATACATGTACTTTGGCATGATTGGTTTCTTTGTCGCCATTGTCGTTGGTATAACAGTCAGTCTACTTACAGGTAATAATTAATCCAATATTTTATAAATTTCTATAATAAATATATATACTATAATAGAACTTCTCTAATCAATATAATTTATATATATATGTATATAATATTACATAATGTGACTTACAATTTCTAATCTATATAATATGATGATTTTTATTTGCTTACAATCTCTATATTCTATATGATTTATACATAATAGTATATAATATGACTTAACAAATTCTACAATATACATATTTCATATATACTATAATTGAATGTGACTTATAATTTCTATTATCTATGTAATTTATATATAATATCATAGGATATGACTTACAATTTCTACAATCTATTTTTTTATGAATACTATAATTGAATGTGCCTTACGCTTTCTATAATGAAATGTGACTTACGTCAAACATTTGTAACCCGGTATAATATTATATAGAACGACTGACTATAATTGTAAGTACTAACATATGTACCAGATTATTTTAATAAATGGTTTTGATTTGGAAATATATATTATTGATTGCAATTTATTAAAATTTGACATTGATGTATGAATAATGAATTGATATGTCAGCATGTTAAAGTGACCCCCGTCCTTGATTACATGTTGATCTTGTTTGTTGTTGTTGATTTTTTTCAAACATTTACCATTACTTTGATAGGAAAGGACAAAGAGCATCCTACTGATCTAGTATATATATTTCCTTTACTCCGAAAATTCTGGAACCCTGACTACAAATCACCGACCTCGATAGACCCTGTAGATACGGTAACTATTTTTCTTCTTAATGCATAAGCCAAGCAGTTGATTTTCCTTTTATTTCTATAGAGTCTTGGCATATCTTCAGTGTCAAAATATCATTATAAAAACAGTGTTTTTTTATTTTATCATTATTTTCTATTCATTGTGTACAGAGTTGACAAAGTTAAAGTAGACTTCAGAAATATTGTATTCATACCCAAATTTCCATATTCATAATTCAAACAGGACAATGCAGTTAAACTCAATAAAGCCATTCGGAAATAAGCATTTGAATAAGGGAAATGCATTTTTTTCAATAAGAATAGACAATGATTATCTATCATCAGCATCAAGTGTTTACCGAAATGGAAACAATTTCTGTTCTCAATGGATGTGTTATGTCTAAATGAAATAAGCGTAGCCGTGTATTCGTTTGTAAATGTTTTTGTTGTTGTTTTAAATAATTTCACGGTTGTACTGGGTTAAAAAGTGCTTGTTCTGTTCTTTAAGAAATATTTAACACACCACGGCGTGTATTGCCTTACCGCCTCTTGCTATGGTGTAGCGTTATGGCATTAACTGCGTATATTTCATTTCATCACAGTTGTTAATGTTGGATATTGTCTTATGCCTTAAAATACACACATATTAGACACAACTAACCGTATGTTTAGAAGTATTTCGTAATGTTGTTAGAATTCAAAACACACATGTAAATATGTAAATACATGTCATGAATGTCATTCTCTTCTATTCTTGCGCAACTGTATAAAGAATAGACGGCGATAACAGAAATGACAACCATTTGAAACACATAAAATGATTTTTTTTTTCATTTGTTTTTTCAGTTTTTCCGTCTCACGGGACGAACTTTTCCATCACAATCTAAACTAAATTACAAGTTAGTATACACATGTGAAATCATTTGCATAAATAATGTGACAATTATAATCACGATATTTTCATATATAATTTAAAATCTTAGCAGGGAGAAGGGTTTATTTAAAAACAATTCACATTTTAAGTAAATCTTTTGCATTTTATTATTAACTCTCTTCTTATTGTGTTTAAATCCACATACAACACTTCCTAATGATTAGTTCTCGTGTTGACAGTTCCTAATCTATCCAGAATCAAGTCTATTTACCTCCAATCACATAATGCTTAGAAGTTCATGCCTGTTCCACAGTTCAGACCCATTGAAAGCTTACTAAACTATAACGTCATTCAAAGTTTCCTTAAGGAAACTGAACACTTAACGTGCTCAAACTCATTACTATGTAATGACCCAAATCGGGAGAGTTGGATCCGTTATACGGACTACATCAAATCTGATTAACTCATTAAGTCTCTAATGGCTACCTTAAACAAATACAACCACTTGTTAAAATATGATATATAAACTGTATTAATATTATAACATGTGGACAGTTTCGCTTTTTCTGTACATACGAATATATAAAGAAAATGCAATTGTCATGCTAACGATATACTAGTAAGTAATCTTACAATTTTCTTTTATGCAATGTATAAAGTGTATTGCACGATATGGAGAGTTTAACTCATACCTGTATCTAAAAGTCTTCATAGTAACAATAGATTTTATTTTCATTTTCAGAAACATCGAGATGTTGAACTAGACATTTTAGAAGAAAGAAAACTTATACAAACAGACAACGACAATGACAAACATGACTGATCGAACCAGTAAAATTCCTCAAACGGATATTTTAACAAATATTTAAAAGTTATACTCAGTATATAATGATATTCAGAAAATAAGAACAATTGTTTATTACTTGCACACTAAAAGGCCCATTAAACTTCTGAAACGGTCGTTTTCAGCTTTATTTAAGTTAGTTTTACTCTTCCAGATGATAGAATGTTTATTTGAGTCAAAACGGTAAAATGCAAATAATTTGTATGAATAAAATTGACTATTCGTGACTTAGGTAGTTCGATCAGTATTCTGGTAATTTGACAACTAAGCATATGTGTGTCTCGATAGTATGGAACAATAACTAGTTGTAAGATTACAATGACCTGTACAAAAAAGTATAATTATTTAAGCTTTTCACGGACGAATGTAGCTATATTTATTAAGTGAACGTTCAAATACCATCTACATGACTTGTTTTATCATATAATTTTTAAACAATATTTATAAATTATATATATAAATAAATAAGAGCCGCCCTGCAGTCAAACCGGGCTTAATAGCAGAGATACATGTACGACGTCTATGAATCATACATATGGTCAGCTAAGTACTGTAAAAGGAACAAGCAATACTACTCGAAGGTGCACATGGTTACTGTGAAGACGTCAGAATAAAGTTTTTACAACGAGTTGCGAAATTGGTTAGAGTTTAGAGATTTTACTATAAACCAAAAGATGACGTAGACGTGCCGTTTCCGTCTTATCACACTAACTTGACCTATCTCATGACATGTATCGATCCAGACTGTTGGTTATTTTCGGGGGCTATTTTTGCATACAATTTACTTAGCCACGTTTTATTCGCTGCGAAAATATTTTTCTATCCGTTAAGAAGGGCACATAAAAAAAAAACATGCAATCAAATCAAATCGATAATTGAATACTGATAATTAGTTGTATCAGATCAAGTGGGCGTCACAAAAAATTCAAGATATGATGATATAAACAGATCAATAACACGTCACTGGTTGATTTATTTTACATGTATAAAGCCCCAGTCACACTGTCAGGTATTGAAGGCTTAATTTATTATTATTATTATTATTATAAACTTTAATGAGTACGGTGCTGTCATCATTCAATTTTCATTTTATTATATTTTTTTGTGTTAGAATGATTAGATTTATATCATACATGTATAAGTATTAATTAGTTCGGTACCAGCAAATATTCAATTTCCATTTATTGTTTTGTTAGAATGTTTAGATTGTTTTACGTTTTTATCTAAATAAATCATTATACAAATTACAAAGGAAATTTAATATACATATATTTTATTCTTTATCTAAGTTGCATCATGGTTAACACACAGTATATACACAATACCAAATAAAACATTCATTACATTTAACAAATAACCATGCCATTCTATTAAGAAATATAAGAGACTATATTTAAAACATGTCACAATATATTTAACCGATGTATCACATATTCATATCACAAAAAATACTGCATTTTGCATGTTTAATGAAAAACCTGCAGAATATTAACATAAACTGTTAAACAAAACAAGTGTTAACGACTAAATGCATGATTGTAAAAAATGAGAGGCCGGTGCTAATCTTGACATAGTCTTAACCATTATTAAGAAATATATGATTACAATATTAGACGAAAAAGGGTTACTAACGCAACTGCTTTGCTACTCAGAGCTTAAAAAAAGATTAAAAAAATCGTATATCACTCTAGATCCGATCTACAGTAAACTGATTAGCACCGACTTCTCATCGCCGTATTAAAATGATTCATACGCATATCTAAATGAACTATAACATTATTTATATAAAATATTATTACGTTTTTGTAATATATTAAAACAGGTTTTGGCACATACTCTCGCGTGTTTCAACAAAATATCTACATTTCAATAGTGCATGTAGATCATTTTCTACCTTACATTTACAAAATAGACATAGACGTTCATTTTCAAGCAGATTGTCTTAACGACCTGTTTCTATTTTTAAGGGAGCAACCCACATCGGAATTTAGCGAAGGCCGCTCTACGCTTTAAGTTTAACATTACTCTACAATACGACGCAATACCATAATTAGACTTGAAAAGTTTATATGTTCTAAGTTTATTTCGGCCATTAGTTCGTCAACTTCCCACTTAATCCAGACTATTCGACCAGTCTGCAATGTAACTGTTCATTAAAGATGCAATTCTATCTTGTTTAAACACTTCCTTGGAGAAAGGTACGAAAATATAACCTTAATAATCGAGGTTGAGACTTTAAATTTTATCAGCTACCACATCAATCCGATGTTTACATGAACGATTTGCTTTTTTTAAAAGCCCAAGTAAAACACTTTTATTCATTCTTGAATCCCCATATTTATAAGGCGAATCCAGTTATTTCAAACAGTTTTCCATTGTTAAACATCAGAGGGCATCCAGCCCATATCACCAGCCACTGCAGCTGTTGGACAATAGTTGCCAACTCCCAGGAAAAATTGCATTGCTCTATTTTGAAACGTATTAATGCATGGATATGATTTAAAGTCCCAAATGGCAGCACCATACGAAAGAACTGGCCTGACGCAGGAATCAAAAAGTTTTGAATAAACGTCATAAAGCATACGGCCCATATTTTTGTATTTTGCAATTAGTAAACCCAATGCACGACTTGCATTTTGAGCAACTTTTTAAGTCATAAAATTATAATCTAACTGTTCACTCAGCATTAAACCAATGTAAACATACCTGTTTACAACCTTTTATGATATCACTTCCGAGGTAAAAACTGCAACCAGAATCATTACTCTGTAGTAAGTATATCTAGTTGTTGATCGTTAAAATCATTAAAATTGCCCACTAAAATTTGACTTCCATTTATGGCCATTAAAATTAATTGCTAGATTATCACCCCGCCCGCTCCCTAATTTTAGTGCCGCCCGACCCTTTTACTTTCAAAAATTTAAAAATAAAAATAAAAAAAATCATCCCGATCTCCTCGTTTTTAAGAAAATTTGGATGATAGTCTAGCAATAAATCTATAATGGCCTATTAAGAAACAATCGTTTTCTAAGAGAACTTCCTATTGGTTTCTTTCGTTTTTGATTTATACCAAGATGACATATTATCTTCCAAAATTTATTTTGATTCTTATTGTTAAACTCTTCTATTATATCTGTTTGCATCTTACGAAAAAAAAAAGTTTAGCTTGATGAACTTCTCTGTCAAAACTTTTTCTAGCATAACAGTAATCATATTTTAGTTTCTTTTTAACATGTGAATCATTACATTTCAAGCAGTTACTTTATGTAATACAAACATAATTCCAAAGTTCTGGCAATGTTTCACTCCACCATGGTCTTCCTGGGCGTCGGTTCTTGTTATTTAATTCCGTCATTACAGGGTTGCAGGGTAGCTTTGCGTTCATCTCTTTTTTAACAATATCGCACCACCTACTGTATGCTCTATGTATATATTCCTGTTTACGAAAGCTTTCCTTCAAGTTTGCAATAACACAGTTTACTAATGATAGTATATCTATATCTGACAAAAAATCTGATAGAATATTTGTAACATTAAACTTATCATAGACGTGTTTAGTTTCATTTTAAAGGAGGTCATATATCATAAAATCACATTTGATATCCACGTTAAAACCCAGTGGTCCGGAAAACCAGATGGAATTAAAACACTTCTATGACCAATAGAGTTGATTAACTCAGCAGATTTTAAAATTATGAATTCAGAGAAAAATGACAAATTTTCACGACTTACTAAACAATAGTCTACAACCGAACAACCTTTAACATAATTTGAAGTGAAATCGTTTGAAATAAAATTTCGCCCATTTAACATACACATATAAGCATTTATTAAAAAATCAATTAAAATATCACCATATGCATTACATTTGAAACCAATAACATTGCGGTCACAAATAGGATCAACACCATCTATATCATCGGCAGACTCATCACATTGGCTGTTAAAATCACCAAACAGATATACAATACCATCATTTTGATATTTATACATGTCTGCTAATAAGTTATCAAAAAACAGTTATATGACACGTCAATCATTTTTAGCACCGCATTTGGTGTTTACAAGATTATTAATTATACCTGACTATTAATGGTTAAAAGTTCACTATTTCAAAGTGAAACAGTCAGATTAATATGAAAGATTTCGCTGAATAAAATAAGATTAGATTAATTCCAATGAAGTTTGCATGTGTTCGTTAGTAGTCTTTCAAGATGATTACATGCACAAGTTCATTTTATTGATTAACTATATCATTCTCTAATTAATACAATGGTTTCAGAAGATGTTTAAAGAAATCATTAATGACCAGATTGGTGAGACAAAAAACAATCAGAAAAGCTCACTTGAACCTTCGACTCATATGATCTAACGAGAGGTCAAATAGGGCCTTGCATTGGTTCTAAAATTCAACTGATTAACCAATCATTTCAATTTTATCGACTAAGCCTAAGAATGACTAACAGATCAGAAAAATGAGAATTATTCATTTTCCCATAGCATTTCTATGTAAAAATTAAAGTGTCCTTATTAAGTTCTAATAGACCATAGCCCCTTTATTTAAACAAACTTAAAACCCTTACTCATAATTATAAACTACTTACACTAAATATGAACCAATTTGGCTATACATCAGTTCACGAAAAAATAATTTTGTAAATAATATGATTATAATCCTTTTGGAAAATGAATTCCCTGTACTGTAATAAAGGACCTAGTCTCAACTGTAGTGATTACATAATACTTCACCTCTCAATATAATTGAAATAATCACTTAAATAGATAATAAGAGCAGTCCATAAGACAATGCGTTTAACTATTAAAACCATCTGTCACAAAACTACCAACTTTGATTGAGAATGGTGACAAGTAAACAAGAGTTGTCTCACTTACGTTGCTCCCACTTTGATTTCATAACTGCAAATTAAGCTTTAAAGTTTCAATCAAATACATTGAGTAGATGGTGAGATATAGACTTGATGGTACTTACATGCAAAACTTTAACCAGAATTTCTAAGTCAAACAAGAGCCATAATTTGCAATATATTTAAACAAGAGTTATCTAACGTAGTTGTGATTGGTGTGATGAGTGAGAAGTTTTGTGTGAAGTTACAGCCAAATACATTGAGTGAAAATGAGATAGTTCTTGCTAGCGAAACTTTAACCAGATTTCCTCAGTTAAGGAAGGGCCATATTTTGCAATATATTTAAGCAAGAGTTATCTCACGTAGTTGTTGTAGATGTGATGGTTGGGAAGTTTTGCGTGAAGTGACAGTCAAATACATTGAGTGAAAGGTGAGATAGTACTTGCAAGTAAAACTTTAATCAGAATTTCTAAGTGTAAATAGGTTTGATCACTTGTATGTCTTATGTGAAGTTTTAAGCAAATACATTGAG
This sequence comes from Panopea generosa, assembly GCA_029582155.1. Taxonomy (NCBI): domain Eukaryota; kingdom Metazoa; phylum Mollusca; class Bivalvia; order Adapedonta; family Hiatellidae; genus Panopea; species Panopea generosa. The sequence goes on along the minus strand of CM055897.1, from coordinate 78,544,662 downwards.
TGATTGGTGAGTTACAACCTTGCATGCAAAACTTTAACCAAGGTGTGATGCCAACTGCGACGCTTTGGCGAGTAGAACAGCTCTCCTTAGTCTTCGAATAGTCAAAGCCCATTTTATGTATGTGTAACAGTTTGCTCCGAATTTTAGAAAAGCCAGACCTGTTGTTCTAATAACTGACAACCGTAATGTCCACATTTCACTAGCGGTCGTGGAACTAGTCAGACATGAGAATATTGTTTTGGAATCCAGTTCCCTGTAAGTGAAAAAAATGACGGTTTTGTACGTACACCAAACAGACACGCTATCATAAATGCAATAGACAAATTAGTTGCCACTAAACAGCAGAAGTATATATAACTAGTGTGCACAAAATACTAATATAATGGTAAGAACAAACTTGTTTAATTATCACAAAACGTATACCTCATGCGCTATACCGACGTTGACGTTTGCTTTAAAGCGTTTTTTTGACGTAGGGTAGGGTTAAATAATTGAATAATATAAAAAATCTAGTTTGTCAATTTTTCTAAAAATCTCACAATTATTGTACAATATATAGTATGAAAACATATAAAATTTATGCAAAATTCGCTTGGTTTGATTTTTGGTAATTTTGATTTGAAGCCGTTTTTACGAAAAAATCGAGAGAGAAAATAGTTTCCGTTTTTCGCTAGTATTTTCAAAATGTGGCGTTCGTCATAATTTTTGCATCTGTAAATGCATACATCCGTCAAATGTGTACATGGTGATATATGTTTCTATTCTGTGTATTAGGAATAACTCAACTGAGGTCGAAAAAAATACACGATTTTGTTGCTTTACATTGGGACGTCAAAAAGGCTGAACATGGCCATGTTTACGACGTCACATATAAATATATATTCTATTGACCGCTGCAAAAAATACATATTCACATTGGAAATTTCTTTTAGTTTTAATACTATACTAATTGAACCACTGATTTAGAAAATATTTTAACCTTAATCAACTGCCGAAAATCTTATGGAAAACGTATAGAATTATGCAATATGTTGACGTCTTTTTAGACGTAGGGTGGGGTTAAATAATTAAAAATAAAAAAAAATCTAGTTTGTCAATTGTTCTAAAAATCTCACAATCACTGTGAAGCATATTGTTAGAAATCAAATAAAAAAATTATTCTAAAATCGCTCGGTTTGTTTTTTGGTAAATTTGATTTGAAGCATTTTTTTCGAAAAAATCGAGATAATAATAATTTCCGTTTTTCGTAAGTATTTTCAAAATGTGGCATTCGTCGTAATTTTTGTATCTGTAAATTCATATATCCGTTGAATATGATCGTGGTGATATGTGTTTCGATTCTGTACATTCGGTATAACTTGACTGAGGTCGACAAATACGCGAATTTGCTGCTATAAATCGGGACGTCAAAAAGACCAAACATGGCCATGTTTACGACGTCATAGGTAAAGAAGTGTTATGTTAACCGCAGAAAAAAGCATATCCAAATTGGAAATTACTTCTAGTTTCATTACATACCAAATATTCCCTTGATTTCGAAAATAATTTAAAAGGTATATTCCTCCTTAAGAAGAAATTCTGAGGAATATTTCCGAAATTTAACAATTCTATCCCTTTTTGAGCCTAACTTTTATGAGATCTACTGTAATGACTTAACATTATGTTCAACCTGATGATTACTAAATTAATAACCATATAACATTCAATATATTGTATTATTCCTACTTTAAATGACCCAATAGAGAGGAGTGACACATGTCTTATTCACCTGACCACGGGCATTTTCGGAAATATTTTTTGCCGCTTTGGAGATTCGAACACATCAGTGCCTAGCACTTTAATGACGGCATCTCCACCGCAACAACGCCAAAAAACGTTGCGCTATCTCAAACTAACATACCGGTAGATAGGCAATATCTATGAATACAGCTGAACATATAAAGAAAAACTTCAGATTTGAATCACATTTAAAATGTAACAATATAAATTTTATTTAAATTAGAAGCATAGTTTATACCTGCTAGTAGTTCTGGTTTTAACAACAACCATCAGATATAACTGTGATGGCAGGTTCCTTTCTTATTAATGACACTGAGGCTTCTCAAGCTTCATAATGTGGTGGCGAGCTGGGCAACCTGTACCAAAACATGAACATGTATTACATAGATCATCTTCACAGAATTAAAAACCAATAACATATTTAAAAGGGAATACATCAGAATATTCCAATTTTTATCTGTTGAGTCCTGTCATTATGAACTTAAAGCGAATATATTCAGGATTTTTCAAAATTTTAAAATTGGCTTTAATCATTGTTTTACTAATATACCATGTCTATAATATACTCACTGACTCACTGTATTGCCAAAAACATATCTATTTAAACACGCCACTCAAATGGCAACATATTTTGTATATTATATTACATATTCATCTTTTAAGACCTCAGAATGAATACTGGTATTAGAAAAACACCAATCTTCCGCGAGTCACTAACAAACTTTCTCACATAAAGTTTTTGGACCGAACAGGACTCGAACCTACGGTGAGAAGTAAGCGATATTGAGATGGCACCTCAGATCACTTGGCTACGGAGAACCAGTTGCAAAATCAAAATCTGTCAAAAAAATAGCTTCCTACCTACCCATATGAAAAATACTTGGTCAGAGCACAGCAAACAAATATTTTAGGGTGGTATTATCCATTGTACTCCACCTGGCTTAAAGAGTTAATTTATTTCCACAACCACGTACCTCACTGCTGAGGTTGTGGGTTTGAGCCAATCTCAGTCAAAACATGTGTATGTGAGAAAGTTTGTCACTTGTTTGCAATTCTGTGGGAAAATGCAGTATTTTCATTCTACTTTCAAACTAATAAAAAATTCTCAAGTATGACATGCCTTATTTTGTATCATTCTAATGAAATATTAGAACCATCAACAAGTTTCTGTATTTCTATATAAAACAAACCTTTAGGCATTGGTAATGCCATTTTAGGAATGCTTAGATAGGCTCTGTGTTCAACATTAAATATTAAAGGTCAATTTCTGATGTGGGTGTAACATTCCACTACAAGTTTTAGTCATAATACATTTACTTTTTACAACAGTTGTTAAAAATACATTTTCAAAAATACTTATGGGGTTTGAACACAGTACCGTAGTTGGACCCATGTCATACCCTGGGTATTGATCAATACTTCAAACTTAGTTAAACAGTAAGAAAATGAAAATAATTAATCAAATTTTCAATGAAAGTTACAATATGTCTGTCTGTCTGTCTGCCATGATTGTATTATAAGTTTCTCAGTTGAATAACATTAGCATTTCACACAGGGCTTCAAAATATTTTCCGTGCAACATATAGACACCCGTATTTTTTTTTCATAGAGAATGAGGCCTTTCTAAGAAAAAAAAATAACATACTCTGATTGCAAAATCAAAATCTGGCACAAAACCTATTACAACATACAGCAAACAAACATTTGTATGCATAGCATTGCGTGCAGTATGGGTTTATTCAATAGACCGATTTCCAAAGTCAGCTCACAGGGAGATGTGGGGAGTTTAGTTACATCTGCTAGTGCTCAGGGTTGGGTCATAGCGTTAATACCTGTCTCTGTTGGTATGTTCTCCCATTGAACTTGAACAGTACAGAAACATTATGGGAGGAAATGCAATACAAAAACTAGCAACATATTGGAGGAACTAAAGATAGGGGATGGAGTGGGGACGAGATAGAAAATTGTGTGTTCTTGTACAATGTAAACTTTCCATTGTAGTGATTTTAGTTATGGGTTCTTCAGTCACCATGTTATTGAATATTTAGCGTCATTTTTATGCCATTGAGGGCTAACAGACGATCAGTTAAACTAACCACTTTTTCCTGGGATCCTGAATGGTTAGCTAGTACTCGAGCACACGTCATCTCCGCAAGTAACTGATAACTTTCCCACTTGAATCAGTGGTTAGGGATGAATGATAATGAGACACAGTGTCGTATATCAATCATCACGGAGACTGTTGTCGGACGGGGATTCGAACTCACGTCCGCTGGATTGAAAAACAGACGCGTTACCGACTGAGCTAATCAGGCTCGGTTCAATGGGACAAGATATATAGATGCGGAACCGTCATGTTAGCTGCACAAGTTCATTGTATTGTTGTTGTTGTATGGTGATTTAGACAGGATAAATTAAGCAGTCTTTTTAATCAGAAACTAGACATAGCCAAATCAAATTCAGTGTTGATGGATAGGTTTCTTCATATTTGTAACAGGACAGGAAAAATATTAAGCCAGTCTGACGTGGCATTTACATTAGGCAGTATTCAGAGCACTGTCACAGCGGAGAATCATGCAGCAAACAAATTTATTAATATGATAACCCACCGTGACCCATTCACGGTATAATGACACTATAGAAGTATCCTCTAAATGTTGAACGCCAAGGAGAGAATCTTTTAGTCCTGTTTTGTGGTACTACCCGACAGGGGATCGAACACAAAACATAGTCCACATACAAGCAGACTCTCTACCACTAGATCACCACTGTGGTTGAGTACATTTTGGAAGCAGGGAAGTCCTGATGAAGAGGGGAAGATTAGTCTTAGGCCTTAAAAATTGTTTGTTTCCGATTTCATGGCCCCAAAAAATAGGATAGGTAGGTAAGGAATTTGAATGTAAATAATTGTAAATTTAGACAAAAACAAGCAAACAAAATTGTAAAAAAACACTTTATGCTAATCATTTCTGTACTTAATAATAGACATCCATCCAGGCATCTTATTTCATTGACTTTGTGTTCAATTGGGGCTGGTAGACCTGATTCGGGAGATATCAGGTTCAAGGACAGACCATGATCAGGTTCTGGGACAGACCAGGGTCAGGTTCTGGGACAGACCAGGATCAGGTTCTGGGACAGACCAGGGTCATGTTCTGGGACAGACCAGGATCAGGTTCTGGGACAGACCAGGATCAGGTTCTGGGACAGACCAAGATCAGGTTCTGGGACAGACCAGGATCAGGTTCTGGGACAGACCAGGGTTATGTTCTGGGACAGACCAGGATCAGGTTCTGGGACAGACCAGGATCAGGTTCTGGGACAGACCAAGATCAGGTTCTGGGACAGATCAGGATCAGGTTTTAGGACAGACCAAGGTCAGGTTCTGGGACAGACCAGGATCGGTTCTGGGACAGACCAGGATCAGGTTCTGGGACACACCAAGATCATTTTCTGGGACAGACCAGGATCAGGTTCTGGGACAGACCAGAATTTTCCCTGAGATTTTTCATTTGTGGGTTTAGGACCACTACAATAATATTTTAAGGGTCCCAAACTATTAGGCATCATGCTGATCTGATAAGGCTCTGTAAAACCACAACCCAGATGGGCTCTTGCTTGCACTTTTGGGAATGAGCATAGAGCCCTTGAAAAATTATCTTTATTTAAAAAGAAATTGGGAAAATTACATGGCGCAGGGTCCTTCAACATACATATTAATATATGTTAATGTTTAAAAATGTGACCCTCTTTTAGAAGACCTAAAAAATCATTAATATTTAAATAATCCCAAAACCTTTTCATGACATTCCTCATTTATTTACATTTCCTTATATTAAACTCAGTATCCACGAGACTTTTCCGTCCTGCCTGGATAATAAATCGCGAATACTGATTACATTACGTACAACAGAAGATTGTTCATTTGCAATACAAATCATTGACGCTTATGATGAAACGATTGGTCATTGAAAGAATAATTTACGATATATACCCAAAAAAATACAAAAAAGACGAGCATAATTGCATTAAAACACATTTTATTTCATAAATTTCAATGACTTTTGGATTCTCCAAACACTTTTCACATGATCAATAACGGTGTAACGGTAAACAAACTGCGTATGATCCTCTTCATGCGGTCCTACGTAGGGGAAACATTTTGATGAAAAATAACAAAAACATCCCGATTTTGGTGGAATTGTTGCAATAAAAGTGAACGTATATCTCCAAATATTTTCTTTGGTTTCTTTTCCTTTTGAAATTAGGAATTTTGTTACTTTTGATGTGAAAATGAAAGGAATGAACGACGTGTCCCAGACGCAATGGAATTTAAAATACGAGTCCTCGGTCGAAAATGTGCGTAAGGAAAAACTTTGGGCTGCGTTCAGTTCGGTTAAACGTTTGATAATGCTAACTTACATATTTTCCTGTACACCGGGTGAACCTCATATTACAACGCAGTACACTATACTTTTAGAGAACCAGGCATTAAACCCTTTTTATCGGTGCTGACTTCCATTTTAAGATGTTCCCATAAGCACGAACGCTTTATAATGCTTTATACCTTATAAACTTTAGCCTAGTTCATGCTCTCGGCGTTGCCTTCGCATCTGGGGCCCGGTAGGCGTTAATATGATAGATTTCGGTTCTCATGAAGCGTCCTTTGGATAGCGGGGAACCACACGTGTAAACAGCAAACGCTCTGTAAGTATTGACAAAGATTCTGCGTCAATTTGAATATGTTTGTGTCATCCAAATTTGAGGCGCTTATGAAGCAAAACGTAAAGTTTAGTTTGATATATTATAAAATATTTCTGGAAAAAAACGCGCATTTTCAGTCAGTGAACTGTGCTGCGTTTCCCCAGCCGAAGCGTCATATTTTATCAATATTTTTATGATTCCTTTTATGGGAAGTCCTCCCCAACTCGTACGTTTCAACTGGCTTTAGTAAGTATTGTACTGGTATATGTCTTAATGATATCGAATGTGTATAACATAACAACTTTTAGAGAAATAGTCGTTATTTGAACACCCCGTTCAATTTTAATATTTTAAATTAATTTTGTATCCTGCACATCACACAAACTATATATGTAATGGCAGTAAATAAAAATGTTTGTAATTTCCATTATTTTAATGTATCATATGTCAAAATATTGGCCAAAATAACTTGATTTTTGTACATGCATGTATACTCTTGTTAAAGATTGAAATGTTGCTGTTTCTGCTAACTATAAAAAAGTTAAGCTCAACTATATGTTATTAAAGAATAGGGCCTGAGCATTGTTTTGATATATGTATAGCATGATTGTCCATGTGTAAACTAGTTGAGCAGCACTTTTAAGAGAGAAACAGTTGAAATCTGAAGACCCCATCCAGTTTAAACATTTAATTTTTTATATTGTGCACATCAGATGCATTCTATGTAGTTGCAGTAAAGAAAGCTGTAAATATTTCCCCATCGTTTCGGTATATCATTTGTTATAATTGTCAAAATATTAGCCAAAATAACTTGATTTTTTGTACATGCATTCATACACTTGTTAAAGATTGAAATTTTGCTATTCCTGCTAACTATAAAGTACACATGCTACCAATGTTAAGCTCAACTATGTGTGATTAAGGAATAAGTCCATAAAAAGAATAAATGCATGAATTGAGAATACAAGTGCATACAATAAGTATACAGTGTATATATTAAAAAGAGCTTCAAATAGACCTGGTTTCTAGAAAGACATATGCTGTAGACGGCATAAAGCCTCATGGAACTTAGTTGTCTCAAGTGTGATTTAGATAAGGTAAATTCAGAAGTTTCTTTAATCAGAAAATAAATAAAGCCAGATTAAATTCATAGTTGATGGATAGGTTCCTTCATATTTGTAACAGGACGGGAAAAATATTCAGTCAGTATTTCTCTCCTAACAGATTAAGAACATACTGTGACAAAGTCCTCGACAAACTTGAATTCTTCCCTGACTAGAGTCCAGAGAATCATGTGAATACTTCTCAGAATATATATATATATATACGAGGGGTGTTCAACAACTTTTGCAAACGTCCTATACGCTCGAATATCACGAGGTTTACATGTATAAAACCAATACGAGACGGACAACTGATCATCCCTGTACATTGTGTATAAATATCACGATAAACCACGCACGTGTTGTATTGCAAGTGTGATTGTCCGCATGTATATTCATATACACTGTGTACACGAATAGAAAATGGTGGTGAAAGTGTGCCTATGTAAAAGGCCGCTATAAATTGGGTTTGAGCGTTATTAACATACATAATGACTTGCGGGGTATTTATGGGGATAACCTAATGTCATTTTTAACAGTTTATAGGTGGTTTACTAAATTCAAATCAGGTCAGGAATCAGTGAAAGATGCCCATTATTCAGGAAGACCAAGATCTGCAGTCACCCAATTTAATGTTACTAAAATCAAGTAAATCATTGCGAAAGATGCGCGATTCACTGTCAGACAGCTAGCAGAAATGACACACTTGGGTTTAGCATCTGTTCACATCATCCTCGAGAGGATTCTTCACGTTAGGAAATAAATGCTCGCTTGATCCCTCATTTGCTGTCTGATGAACAGAAACGCACGAGAATGCAAATGGCAAGGCAACTGCTGAAGAAGTTTCCAGAATATCAGAAAAAAGTGTCAGTTTCTATGAGCTTAAGCGGAAAGTTGATAACAGGATATGGGCTAACAAACATAAAAGGCACTGTACTGCTAAACGAACGATGACGGCGAAGAAGGTGTTATACGCCATATTCTTTAGGAACAATGGGCCAATCATACAAATTGTAGTACCTTGGGGTCGGACGGTTACTGGTGGCTTCTATCAAAATGTGGTTTTGAAACACATTCGTAAAAAAATGAGAAAATTACGTCCTAAAAGTGATCTGCAGCATGTCAAATTGCTAAACGACAACGCACCAGCTCATAAAGCCTCTGTTGTAGTAGATTTCTTTTAGTCAGAAAAAGGTTAATGTATTTCCGCACCCACCGTGCAGCCCAGACCTGCCTCCATGTGATTTCTTCTTGTTTCCAAAGTTGAAAAAGCACCTATCTGGTAGGAGATATAGCTCAACAGCGGCCTTCGGGTCCGTCATTTATCACTATCTGAAAGGTATACATAAAAAGAAGTATGAAAATTGTTTCAGAAACAGGAATAAAAGATTAAAATGTGTGTTCTGGCTAAAGGAGAATATTTCCAAGGTAATTAAATCAAACAACATCATCTAGTATTAAACATATCCGAAAAAAATCAATCATTTGCAAAAGTTTTCGAACACCCCTCGTAAGTAACAGTCTAACATTGTGCGAAGAAATGCAACCAGTAAGATTGAACCTAAGCTGACATATATAGTTATACTGTGACAATTTATTCCACCACAAATTTGAAATTCGTCTCTGAATTTCCAATGGCGGATCTACTCTTTAAAAACCTGGCGTGCGCACACCTTAACTCAAATATTTTATTGAAATTAAAGATATTTCTTCTGAAAAACATGCGTGCCCGATCAAATTTTGTGTTGCGACCCCCAAATCTGCCCCCCCCCCCCCCCCTATAGACTAAAATCCTGGATTCACACCTGTTTCTTAGAACATGTGTAAGTCAGTCCCATATTGGGTGACAATTTTAATGTAACATGACGAGAAAATTATTAAGCGATTCAGGGACATGAACCTGTGACCGTAAATTCTCTGCAAACCGAGATAGCTGACATACATTTCTCTACTTACATGTTTCGTACACACTTTTGGATTTGACATTTGGATTTGAATATTCGACCTTCTGTCCATTATCTCAAGAGACAACAAATCAGGGGCGTAGCTTGCCTGGAAACGATGTGTAGGCACAGTTGTAAGAGGGTCGAGAGGCATGCTATCCCGTATTTTTCCCAACTAGACTGTCGTAGGTACGTTTTGACGCATATCTTTTTATGTTTTTAGGGGTCTCGTTTATTTGTCAGAAAATGTGTGGGCACGTGCCAACAATGCCTATAGGAATCTACGCACCTGCAATTAAAAAAAGGGAAACCTATATGTCTCTGGGTAAACAAACTATTGTACGATTATTTGAATAGATCTATGGTGCGTGGTATTGTCACATGAATATTTGAGAATGATTGCAAAGGAAGACAACACACAGAACTCGTTTATGGGGAGAATGGAGAGAAAGAAAAGTGAACCGAAAAGAAAAACCGAAAAGAAACAAATATAATGCCATACGAACAAAATGAAGCACGAAAGCCTACCTACCTACATTGCATTTTGCACAACACGCCGTTTGAAATACACACACACACACACACATTTCACACCGTTCGTAAAATCTCTATAAACTTCCTTGGTAAAATGTACCCAACTCTTTAATTTGCCATAAGTTATAGGGGATTTATCCCCGGCGCAAAGTGTCGGTGAAAATCACCGGAATGGCATTTTACACGCGTCCGTTAAATTACAAGTGATGCTTATTTATTTCTTGAATATCCGGTTAATGCACTGGTGAGTCAAGGCTGTCACTCTTACAACTTAAATGGTTGGTTCCCACGTCTCGTTAAAATGGTGCAGGACGGCAACCAAAAAAAAAACAGGAGGAGTAAGCGTTTTTGGTTAAACCGATAGTCTCATTTAATTCCCGTAATAGGGGTGAGATGATCATATACAAAAATGTCAAATCGTACGACAACGTGCTTTGATATGCGAGGACGATCAAATTCAAAAATATTAAATCGTTCGAAAACGTGCTTTAATATGCACTAGTAAAACCGAATAACTTACTCTTCCCATACTTTAAAAAGTAGTCCGATATGAACATGAATATGAAACCTGGCAGTAGTATTAAGTTTTGTATTTTAGAAAAAGCAGCTGGCGGTGCATACTAACTTATTTATTTATTAACCGATTATCTGAAACTGAAAAGATAATTAAATCCATTATCAAATGAATGGGATACGAACAGTTGAATAGAGCACGTCAGCGCGATTAAAGTTACGCAATATTTTCCGCTTGAAAAACCTGGCGGTAACCTTTGATATTTTTTATTTATTATTGGAACTTCAAATATTTTAAGTATTTATGTAAGTAACATAATGTAGTTTTAGAAAAGCTTAAGTAATTAAAAATCGATCAAGAATTACGGAAGATACACTCTTATCTTTTCAGTTTCAGAATCTACATATTCTAAGCTTTTACTGGTATTACGATTTTTAAAATCGGTTAATAAATAAGTTAGTATACACCGCCAGCTACTCTTAACGATTAAATCCTGTTTCCAGTCTACCTGGAGGCGACCATTCTGTATAAGTGTGTTGCAAAAAAAAAAATAAAAAAAATAGTTATCCTGCAAACGGTGGATTCCTTAAGACAGATACCTGCAGAAATCGGTTCAACATACTTTCCGCCACACCCGGGAACCCCTGATCACTCCAACATCTTTATTTCTTGTCATCTTTAGGCTTCTCAAAATTAATTTTCTTTTATTTACTTTTGGAACCCAGCTGTGTTTTCCCCTCAGGTCAAATCACAACACAAACGAATTCCAGATCAGCAATGTGTGTTAAATATAGTAACAATTTTCCTGAACAAGTGCTTGGTCACGTGACTTGCATTATTAATATGGGAAAAGCCCAAAAGTGCAAACAATGCTCAGCTTTATTTGCCATTATAACGGAGAAAAGCCGGTAACCAAATTTTAAAAAATAGACCAGTACTTTATGTGTTTTATAAAGTTTATTTCCCCACTTTACAATGTTTGCGTTTAAATTCTAAATGTATATGATTTCAATATGGTGTTTACAGCGATTGTTTCTGAAATTCACTCCTTTTCTGTGGAAAAAAGCACACATCTCAATAACACTTTCTATAGGGTATAAGTATTCCTTGTATACCTATTACCCTGAATGCCCGTATATGCAGTTGTCCACTCCTCTTTGTAATATTTTTAACAAATCTTTAACTGGTGGAAAAGTTCCAAATACTTGGAAAGAAGCTCATGTGTGTGCCGTTTTCAAAAAAGGGGATCCATCTTCTGTAAATAACTACCGTCCTATTTCTCTACTAAGTAATATCGATAAGGTTCTGGAAAGATTAATATTTAAACATGTTTTTAACTTTCTTCATGAAACCAACTTCCTATCCGCTCTTCAGTCAGGTTTCATGCCAGGCGACTCAACCGTCAATCAACTCACCTATCTTTATAAAACTTTCTGCCAAGCATTAGATGCTGGAAAAGAGGTCAGAGTAGTCTTCTTTGATATAAGTAAAGCCTTTGATCGAGTATGGCATAAAGGTCTCCTAGTCAAACTTAAATATGCTGGTATTTCTGATTCACTCATTAAATGGTTCAAAGATCACCTTGGTAATTGACGTCAGTGTGTCGTTATTCCTGGTGCTAAATCCAGATGAAATTCAATAAATGCAGGTGTTCAACAAGGCTCTATCCTAGGACCGCTTCTCTTTCTTATTTACATCAATGGTATTGTTACGGATATCAATTCAAACATTCGTCTATTTGCCGACGATGCAAGTCTTTATATTAATGTAGATCATGTAAATGTTGCTGCAGACATTCTTAACTCTGATATAGCTAAAATTACAGATTGGAGTAATAAGTGGTTAGTCAGTTTTAACCCCACGAAAACAGAATCGCTATTGATATCTCGTAAACATAAGAAACCCACCCACCCCTAAATATGCTTAATCAAAACATTTTAGAAGTGAAATCTCATAAACACCTAGGCGTCACGTTTTCGAATGACTGTAACTGGCACTCACATATAGAATATATTAAAGTTAAAGCATGGAAAAGAATCAATATAATGCGGAAACTCAAATTTCAACTTGATCGAAATTCCTTAGAAATAATATACACTACTTAAACCTATTTTAGAATACGCAGATGTTATTTGGGATAATTGCACACAATATGAAAAACTTGAACTGGATAAAATCCAAAATGAAGCAGCTCGAATCGCATCGGGAACTACTAAACTGATATCGTTACACAATGTGTACACTGAAATTAACTGGGAAACGCTTGAAGTTAGAAGGCGAAAGCACAAACTTATTCTGTTTTACAAAATGGTCCATAATATGTCACCTGCATATCTTTCAGCACTGGTGCCTCGTCAAGTAGGTCATGAGTCCCAATACAGATTAAGGAATGATAACAACTTACACACAATTCGTTCACGAACAAGCAATTATTTTAATTCATTTCTACCCTCTGTAGTTCGGGAATGGAATTCTCTACCATACGAGGCTCGTTGTTTGGAATCGGTATATACTTTTAAACGTTTTCTGAATATAGATAGAGTGTACGCCCCCAAATACTATTATTCAGGGAGCAGAAAGGCACAAACTTTCCACGCGCGCCTTAGAATAAATTGTAGTTCACTCAATCAGCACTTGTATCTAAAAAATATAATTGAATCCCCGTTGTGTCATTGTGGTAGCATAGAGGACACTTATCACTACTTCTTCACATGTCCAGCCTATCATAACATAAGATTGGAATTTTAAAATACACTGTCGTCCTTATGTACTGTCTCTACAGAAATTATCTTATATGGAGATCCCAGACTAAGTTATGAATTAAACTCGTTGATTTTTAAAGCCGTGCACGAGTTTATCATTGAAAGCAAACGATCTAATCAGTAGCCAGGAGCAACTTATGTCACTTATGTCAAATATTTCAAATTGAATTTCAAAATACTGAAATAAATCCCCCACCCTTATCCGGTTCGCCGCCGTGCCTTCTGATTTCTAATTGCCTCTTCTGAGTATTGAAGTTGTATATATTATCAATATACATCATACATGCCTGTAACTTGTTGTTGTTTTTTTTTTGTGTTTTTTTCTTGATGCTTCATATTTGCTACGTTTTTCTAAATATTTTTTTATCTTTTTATTATATTGTCAGTACTGACTAAAATATTTCCACAATTATTTATTTAAACCAGTTATATCATTGTACGTCTGCCATTTCAATGTTAAACTAGACTTCAAAGGAAAGGAACCCAATAAGCATTATGCTTTCGTTCCAATCCTAATATGTTTTGTCATTGTATATACATGCAAACGTTGTAAATATCATGAATAAAAATATGTTTAAACTAATGCCCGTATAATAACAATATGGGAAGACATACGCAAAGCTCCAACTTCAGTTAGCATCGGAATTTGTTTGCACTTCGTATCAGCAACTGTTTATTAATCGGCATACTTAAGTAACTGTAGTGTATTACTGTTCATTATTGACGCCATGCTTTACATGGTTGAAAAAAATTTAGACTCGCGGTATTAGGTATGACCAGTTTACTGCTTGATACTAACATGTAGTAATTATATTGTTTTTCACTGGTTAAAACATTGATTGAACTTCTGCAGACTTCTGATAAATGATCACAGAAGTGGGTGGGGTAATGTGACTACAATCATAGGCCCTATATTACTATAGCTTTTGGCTACCTATATTATGGTAAATAATCAGGGCTCACGCTGTCGGTCGCCAACGGCGCCAAATGCGATAAAAAATCAAAGTGGTGCATGTTTTTTTCAGTTTGGCAGAAGTGATTGGCGCCAACAAAATATGCCAATATTTTAGTTATATGGCCATGATTTGTTTATAAAGTAACTCTTTATTGTCCTTAACTTCGATCATAAAGTGTGTTTCCATGGATACAACCTGTCCGATTGCTGGTGGACACAAATGCACTGAACCGAGAACTAATCATACGGTCGTTAATGACATGAATTGCGTTTTCCTTATCTGTTTATTGTTCGTATCTCAAGGTGTTATGGTTTTATAATTAGTGGTAGTAACAGTGTATTAACTTATACATAGGTTAGGCACAGATAAGTTTGTTTTCTGTTCGTTAAGGTCACGAAAAATTTAAACTTTACAAGATTCGCTCCAAGATAAACATATATATATATATATATATATATATATATCTTTTTATGAATTAGGAAACTTTGGTCAAGTGTGTTTTATTATGTGCATTTTTCCTAATTTCAATCAATGTAACTACGAAAAATAAAATGATGCAACTGTTTTGACAAGCTAGCCACCAATGAAATATTACAGAATTTTCGCTATTAGGAAGATGTAATTTATTCAAGATTCAACTATTTATTTGGTATTGACGGCGCATGCGCAATTTGAAAATGAATATGCACAATCTAAATTTTACAACAAGCGATTGGTTGCTTTGTTTATGACGATGTAACTCGTCTTACCAAACACTGATAATTTGTTCAAGATAATATCACGGACATTTCAAAAGTATTCAACAAATATTTAGGAAAAAAGTTTTTCTCAATATCTTATGAGAAAACATTAAAGCAATAATGAATGAAAACACAGTTAAAATGGTTTATTTACGTATACAAAACCATTTCCTCCTTTGTTCGTTTCATCAAATTGGCAGGATGTTGGATTGCACTAAAAGTCGGCACTTCCTTTTCGGAGTGCGGCTCCGTTAATGATTCTTGCAATAACGGGACGTTTTAGGGTTTACTAAGAATTTAATGTGAAAGTGTGATTTTTAAATCAATAATAACGTTAAAGGACACAAAAGATAAAAATAATATTATTATTTTTTTTTTTAGAAATAACGTGTTTTTTTAAATAACATCGTTAAGAATACAATCAAAAATATATTTATATTTATTTTGTAGTAACATTCTTCTTGAGAAATCTACATTTTCAAATGTAAGATATTATATAAAGACGGGAAGTACTGAGAGGACAAAAAATCCTCCTAAATCTAAGAAGAGAAATAAAATGGGCCAGTTTTGGCAACAATGAGGCTCAATTCAATCGGGCCTCATTTCTAAATGATCAGCCTCGAGTGCCCACGGACAGCCATTTTCTTACCACAAGTATGTGGGCACACAGGTTGATTATAAAGTCGGCCGGGCCAGCTCTCATACTGGATCATTAACTTGATCATATTTCCATTATCCAGTTTACTAAATATATTCATCGGGAGCTGACCAATAAAATAAAAAGAATCGTTCCACCGAAGTCAGGAGCATTCATGTTACAGCTCACGTAGGTTGAGTGCTTAGCAGGTGTATTGAAAATGAAACCTTTCACCCTGGCTAATATCCCACTGGTGGTTTTCCTCCCCAGTGGTTGACCCTCTACAGCCGGGTTGATCTACAATATATACTTGCGTGTCGACCTTGGGGACCTCCGATCCCACATTCAACCGCAACAAAGGAAAGATGGCGGGTATGTGAGGTCCTAAAGGCCGACAGGCTTAATGACAAGTTTTGCTGCCAATCTGCGGCGGTGTGATTACCATTCACGGGCAGATCTTTGCCTCTGTCGGTCACAGTGGCTGGCACTCCCACATATTGGGACGTGGAGGAATATTCACCGCCCCCGATTCGGTGCTACACCTGTCTGTCGTTCGGCCTCAGGAGCTCAGGTTGTAGGAAGAGGTCAGGTGCGAGATGTTCTGAAAAAAACAACATATGCGAATGTCGGTATTCGAGAATACCGCGTTGTGCAAACTGTGGGGGTGGCCATTCTACCCGGTTCAGGGGCTAGCCGTCCTATATTACAACATTTCAGGTTTCTAACCTAGTACATTGGGACGAGATCCCCTGGGTGTGGCGGTGAGATCACCACCACTGCATCCCTACAGAGTCAAACTGTGGAGGTCCATACCGGCTCAATATCAAATACAATCACAAATATCTTAAAGATGTCAGATGTGGCAGCTGCTGGCTCGTAAAATTTGGACAATAATGGGGATAATGGTAGCTCAGGGATTTTTTACAGCCGAAAATGGAGGAACAGGGCCATCAAAACACAAAAGTCAACACTCCGTGTAATCAGGGGAAAGACAAATTACCTTCTCCCGGGACTGTGAGGACCCAGTAACCTCTGTTCCCTGAAACCCAGTTAAAAAGTTTCTCGCCTGTACCCTCTGAGGACATTTTTTCAAGCAAAACAAACTCAAAATTTAACCGGACTCCAACAGGTCATTTAGTTAGAAATTTCATAAACAGTAATGGAGAACAGTTTTATTTTTAGATTTAGCAAAGGAATGAATGAATGGTGTTTTACGGCACGTCGACACATAAATAGGTCATTTTGTGCGCGCATTTTTAGCAAAGGAGAGCATACAACAATAAGTATACAGTCAGACACTTCAGACTGTATAATAATCAGTCCCACTACTGGTAGTAAAAAGTTAGTAGGAAAAGTTGAAAATAAGGAACTAAAGCCAGTAGCGGACACTTCGTCTTCAAAAAAATAATATAGATAGAGGCTTAGTAAAATAGTAACCCCTACAAACTCTCTCATTATAGCTACATCGGCCCCCAATGCATTTCTCGACTCCTCTCTTAGAGACTGCGATGATTCGTCACGATCCCATTTATTGCAATCATCCTGCAGTGACTGCAGCGACTTAAATGTCACTGAAGTGGAGTACCTTGTCTGTATTCACTCCAGATTCTATCACGCTGACTGGGTCAGCAATGAAAAAGCACACCATAATCTGAATTGCGCACCAACCTCAAAATTTTCAACAACATTACCCGTGTTGGCAGGGATTCCAAAAGCAGTCCAAAATAAAAATGCCCAAGATAATGACTGTGGAGAGCTAATCGTTTATTTCAAAAATGATATAAACTTTGAAGAAATTAGAGTTGACAACCACAAGGACAATTTGGGGAACTCTAAGATTGAAATTCAATTATTTAGAGTTTATCTAGGGGCGATCCCCTTTCATACTCATACTCATATTTAAACTCAAGGGGATGCCACCTAGATTCTTTGGAATATATAAATTCACATCTAACTTAGGGACTGCATTATAACTGGAGATTTCAATGCTCACCACCCTTTATGGGGATCTCCATATGAGGACCATCAGGGGAGGAATATTTTGGAATTGGCGGGCAGAAATGACAAAGTTCTACTCAATGACGGCTTCTTCACGAGAGTAGACCAGAGCTCAGGAAAGGGCTTCTGCATTGAACTAACATTCACCAGGCCCAAATTCTTGGCTAGCTTTAATCGGTAAGTTTATAGGGGATAATATGGGATCAGACCACTACCTAATCTGAATAACAATAAACTCTCAACATCCAAAAAATAATGAAAATTTTAAAGAGGAAAGATTCAAATTCGAAAAAGCAGATTGGGATTTATTCAAAAAGCTTTGAAGGAAGATAACCTTAAATGACGTCTACTCTTAATGATATTAAAACTTTTAATAATAATTTAACAGAAAGGTTCCTATTGGTACCAAACTAATGAATACTTGTCTCTGTAAACAGACAAGAAAAAATGTCCTGTGGTGGGATTTTTCCTGTCAAAATGCTGTTAAATGGCGTATACAAACATTAAATAAATTGAAACAGCATCCTTGTCTCGGAAACTTATATGACTACAAGGAGGCTGAAAGAGAAACTAAAAATGTCATCTTACACGCTAAAAAGCAAAACGGGGAAGAATTCTGCAAAACTTATATACATAGCAACACAAACGTTTGGACCAACATTTACAGAATTAAAGGAAATACACATCGCCCAAGTCCACTATTAAGAAATAAGACAGCTTTAGTAAAGTAGAAAAAGCAAAATCCTTAGTTGAGCACTTATCTAAAGCTGCCAGTGATTCAAACATCAGCCCTGAACTATCAAAACAATTTGAATCACTATAAAAATTACCTAAAAAAACCCAGAAATAAACAGGTCACCACTCAATAATGGCTTCTCAATATTTGAACTTAGATCAGTAATTGATAACAGGAAGAATTCAGCTTTGAGACTAGATAAATATCCTATCACATGTTCAAAACAAGGAAAAACCCCAAATGAAGCTCAGTCTTACAGACCAATTAGCCTGACCATCCCTTCCAGGTAGTTTAGAACATCTGCTTGAATAAAAAGATATAATTAATCTCTTTCAATCTGGCTTCAGAAATGGCAGGAGCACTTTGGATCAGCTCATTAGACTAAAACATGATGTAAATGCAGCAACAATTAGGGGACACTCTGTCCTAGCAGCTTTTGATCTAACGTGACATGCAGGCGTACTCTATAAATTGAAAGACTATGGAATAACAGGAAACTGCTACCAATATCTGAGGAACCTTCTTGAGGGCAGGAAAAGTTGAGATGGGGGATACCCTGTCAAACACTGAAACGTTGCACAGGAAACCCCCCAAGGGGCTATTTTATCCCCTGGCCTCTGCTATTTTTCTCTTTTGATCAATGATCTCCCTGATACACTAAAGGGAACAGGGATGGCCAATTTTCTGATGATTGTGGCATATGTGTGTGTGTGTGTGGGGGGGGGGGGGGGGGGAGGGGGTGGGGTCAACTTAAACCTGTTGCAAACAAGAGCTCAAACAGGACTTGACCTAATCTGGGGATGGGCTAAAGAATGGGGATTTAAAAAGAGTCAAACAAAAACAGTGGGAATCATTTTAGCATCAGCACGGCTTGGACCTAAATTAAGGCGACACACCAATCATTTTAAAATAATAGTCAAGTATTTAGGCATGCTTTTTGATAGGAAACTAAATTTTTATAATCAGGTTTGAGAAAGACTTAAATTTTATGAGAATGTTAAGAGGTACCGATTTCGGCACTTTTGAAAATAGCCTCTAACTTCTGTATAAGTTAGTCTCTTATACGACCAAAAATAGATTATGAGGTTCAAATCTATTCATGTGCACTACCCTCAATATTAAAAAAAACTATATTCAATACAGAATTAGGCCTTCAAAATAGCCCTCGGAGTACTACATTCCACACAAAGTTATTTGCTAGAGGTGGAGGCGGGCATTACGACATACTTAAATTAACACTGATGGTAGTAAAAATCCCGATGACGGGAAAGTTGCAGCTGTAAATGTCATTCCGTCCCTTCAGATACAGTATTCTGAGAGACTCAGCAACAATTTGTCAATTTATACAGCTGAAATGGTCACAATTCAGAAATCTATGTGCTGAATATTAGAAAATAAACCAATAAAAGCTGCTATTCCTTCGGATTCACTGTCTGCTCTAACATCACTTAAAAATAATTATAGCAGATCAATGCCTCACTTTTTGGCAAAAATTTATCTTCAGTATAAGTGGTTTGAATTAGGACTACAGGTCGCAATGAAATGGTGCCCAGCACATGTAGACATATCAGGCAATGAAGAAGCTGACAGGACAGCAACAGATACCTTACACTATACCAACATATCAAATTCAGTACCCCACTACACCTACCAAGGTATATTTTTTATCTAGGAAATACACAAAAAAAAAAATAGACATATCATATAATAAGAAAACCATTCAAACAAACATTTCCTAGAACCTCGGTAAATTTCAGAAGGCCTACAAACTATTCTAATAATAAAAGAATAGATAAGTGCATTACCTGTCTGAGATTGGGTGTCAATCTCCTGTCCGGAAACAGAGGACAATTTATTATTAAACATGGGAGAGATTGCATTCTGCACTGAAACTTCAACACGCCCGTAACCTTGTGGTGAAAAAAGGCTAGTTGTTATGCACTTAACATTCAAGTGAATGAGTGTCTTTATAAATGTTCGGGACACATTCTCACTTCCGTTATCACTCAGATATACGAAGGGTATTGAATGTCTGGGTAAAATTTCCTCGAGCAACACGTGCAAACTCAAGTCACTTGACTTATCTGGCAATGGATATGATTCAATCCAGCCTGAGTAAGTACATATAACTGTTTATATATAATTTTTATGTATATACAACTGTTACCGGAAAGCGTTGTTGGATATGGTCCGCTTATGTCAGTAGCAATTTTACTAAATGGATACGGATTCATTTCGGTTTCTCCCATACGTGGCTTTGTACTCAATCACGCGTTTTCACAGATTTGGGAAATAATACTTTTGTTTAATCGTATCAACTGTCTTTTCTATCCCAACATGCCTTAAATTATGATAACTTTTAAACACCACATCAGTCAGATGTGACGGGACGTACAATCTCAGAGCAGCTACACTATCGGCATTTGCTACAAAATACAGAATCTCTTCAAGCAGTAGAAAGTTCCGATCGGTAGTTTTATTGGCACTACCATTATTCAATGACTTTTTAATTTTAACAATCTCATCATCCTTTGACTGTTCTTCCTGCATATTAATATCTAGTAACTTTGGTTTCCCTTCCTCATGCATTACAGGTGCTTGAGCGTGCAGGTACTTAAGTGGGTCAATATTTGACGTGTCTTTAGTATTTACTAAGAAAGCTCTATCGCCTACACCTATTTCTGAGGACAGCTCCTCGGTTTCATTATCGTGAGTACTTCGTTCCGGTACTCATGGTAATAGATCACATACAATATTGTCTTTACCTGGGATGTGTTTTATCTCTACATCATATGACTGAATAAACAATCCCCACATTGCTGTTTCTCAAGATTATACTGCAGTGGTTTGTGGTACGCGTACGCGATAATTTGTGAGATAGAAAAAAACAAAGTTTTTTCTACACATTTTATCTTTATCTTATTGACGTAGAACTCCGCCTATGGATTTTTCACTGGCATCCGTGTACAAAATGAATATCTTATTCATGTCTGGGTCAACTAATAAAGGAGCTTCTGCTAAACTTGTTTTTAATGGTTCAAATGCCAATTATCAATTCTCATCCTATTAAACCTATCATTCTTTCTAGTCAGAATAATAAGCGATTCTGCTATTGCGCTAAAATTTGGTACAAATCGTCTATAATAACCAAGCATAGCTACAAAACTACGGACTGCCTTAACTGAGTTGATGAAACTAACCCTTTTATCGCTTGTACTTTTTGTACATCTGGTTTAATTCCATATTTGTAAACACTTGTATACATGTCTGACACTACATAAAACAAATGTTCAATTTCTTTCTCTTCATTTCAAATTTATTCTACCTAACATATTTAATAAGCTACCATCAACTAATTGTAAGTTTGTAAACTTGTTTACTAATCTCGGTTTATTCTTCAATTATTTGTATACTTTGTAACGAATTAAACTAACCATGGCACCGGCATCTACCAAACACTTTAAACGATTCATTCCTACATCAATTAAACAAGAATTCGCATTTCCGGATAATGAGATTTTGTAAGTAGGCGATTTTTCATTTTTCCTACTCGAGTCATCACCCAATCGATGCCTCGGGAGTCGCAGTTTCCCTGTCCTTTATCAACTCTATCCATTATTTGTTCTGTAATTCTTGTGTGCACCATCCCTTTTCCTATCATAACACCTTTTATCGTTGAGAAGACAATCTTTCATAATGTGCTCTATTTTATTGCAAACCCAAAATACAATTTTATTCCAATCATTTCGTGGTTTACTAATAGCTGCATTTATCTTCCGAGACGCGACGCGTGTCCTACACAATATAGTCAGGTGACCATTTTTTCTGCATTTTTGACATTTCTTTTGTGATCTATAGTGATTTATCTGTATTTCATTGTGACCTTCATTTCTATCATTATCTCTGATTCCTGATCTAAAATTAACGTGTTTCTAAAATTATGTTCCCAAACCGCGATTTTTACTGCTTCATCTTAATTTCTCGAACGTTCTCTCATTAGTCTAAGTTATATAGATTCATCTTAAAACTCTACAAGCTGTCTCCGAATAAATTCATTATCGTCTCTTTGATTTACATAAGCTTCCTCTGATATGATAAATATTCTTTCCACAAATAATTGAACATTTTCATCATGGTTTTGTTTGATTTTACTTAGTGACACTAATGCGTGGATCGTATCTCGAACTTCCGCCAAATCGTGACCCTAATTCTAATCGCAAATCTTTTGTTTTCTTGATTATCCAAATAGCTTCTAATAAAGTGAGATAAATAAATAATTTTGCATCAGATCCATCAACTTTTGTATGTATTTTGCGCTATTTTCAGTAGCCAAATGATTAGATTGCGATAGCAAATCCCCCATTTCATGTGCTAAGTTGCCAAATACTTTCGTGACATTAATTTCTGCCATTTTTATTAAATTTTTAGTTTTTCACACCCATAAAATATATTAAATTAAAAAGCATACAATATTTAACGACGGCACATTATCTGTTTGCTGTTAGTTGATGAAGAAAAACACTATGTCGCCAAATTTTCTGCCTTTTATTTTGATACAATGTACTTATCCTATGAAATACCACATTATGAGAAAACAAGACGGCAAACGCTTTTTTTATCTTTATGCATTTCTCACGTCTAACAATGTGAAAAATATTGACATACAACATTAGTGGTAAATTATAATAGAAATGGTGCTAGAACACTTTAAAATATGAAGTTTTAGAATATTTTGTGAAAAAAGTAACAATTCGAAAGTGTCGGTAGAGTAAGTTTTTTTAAGATTTATAAAAAGGAGAGAAGATATGTTAGTTTCTTTAGCTTAAGTCTATTCAACGATGTTGATGTTATGTAAAAATGCCCTTTATATATTATTTATAGTATATCTATGAAAATTATAGCTATTTATTTGTGTTTTGTAGTTGTTCTTTTTTTTTGCCGTTTTGAAGTTATAGGCATTTGACACTTAAAATTTAAATAATTTTCATTTTAGACGGTAAAATCTTTTAAAATTTCAGAAATACACTATCTAAAACACCAAGTTTAGGCATGGTTGCAATATTGACCATTACAGATCTAATACCTTAACTATCTCTATTTTAGCCCTGTATACGCTATTGTTGACAGTGTGTTATTTATCAGAAGTTCAACAAAGTAGGGCCTCCCAGAGTAATGGCTAAATGCATGTTCCTATAGAATAGCTCACAACAGTATAATATTGGGTTTATCTTTTACATTATGAAACTAATAAAATACAATAATTAATAAGCGACTGATTATATTACATGTTCTCATGTAACTATACTTTTATTTAACCTTGTGTTATTCGTATGAATATCCAGACTCCAGTGAATGCATATACACTTCCATTGTTTGATTAAAGGTGGAACCCAACTCATATCGACTGATACAGCAGCTGCGGGTGAATAGTTTTCCAATACCAAAATATAATTGCATCGCCCTATTTTAGATTGCATTAATGCAAGGATAAGACCTACACCCCATATAGCAGCTCCATATGATATAACGAACCGTACTAATAAATCAAACAATTTTTGTGTTTACATCATAGGGCATTCTAACTAAACTTTTATATACTGAATGGAACAGCTAACTCCACACCTGGCATGTTATGGATTAGTCAAAAAGTAGCAAAGCATCTGAAACCAGTTTCTCAATCGGTCTATGTAAAATTAACACAAAATGATCCGTTAATGTCGTTTACAAAATTTAATAATGCTTCTCAATATTTTGACGAAATACAAAAGTGGCGGGTTAACTGTTCCTTTCTGTATATTTGGCTATGAAATAAACCTTATGCACGACCAGCACTCTGATAAATAAATTTAACTGTTGTATCACAAGTAAAGTTATTCCCAGATATACATACGTATCAGTTAAATTTATTTCATATGAACCACATGGAAATACGAATACTGATTTTTTCATGGAGTGAATTTGTTCATAAGTTGATTATATACACGTATTTATTATAGTAGTGTATGCTTTCGTTTAAATAAATGAGGCCCTCCCAGGGTTTTTTGAGATATGGAGAACATAGACATATATTTTCCGAGATCTAGGGAACATTAGCCATTACTTTCAGAGATCCAGGGATCAAAGGCCAAATTAAAGAGATCTAAGGATATTGTCCTTAAAGAAAAAAAACAACCTTATTTAATCAATTTTATCAGCGACATATAACATAAATAGGCAACTGGAGGAACTTGTCTTAATTTCAGGGCGCACATTTGGCAGCTTTCTAGTTTAGTTGTATGTGGGAAAAGTGTCTTGCTAAAGGACACCACATATAGGCTTGGCAGAGGATCGAACCTACGACACTCCGATCATGGGTCCAAGGCTTTACCACTAGACCACGAGGCAATTCCTAAATCAAGGAAACACAACTCCTCCAGAATCCAACAATGCATTTTTGCGATTATGGTATCAAAAGAAAGGGTTTGATTGTAAATTTGGAAGATTATTTTTTTCTTTTAAAATTTAAAAAAAATGATGAATTTTTACGCTTAATATTTTTTTTGTGTGATCATTTGTTCTTTTTTTAGCCAATTTTTGAAGTAAAATAAGAAAAACGACTTTAAATATCGATAGTAAACTTTCGTCACTGATGGAAAACTTACTTCTTCATTTTTTTTACATACTATTTCTATTTTCATATGTGTTGTTTAAACGTATTCGTTAAACTTACTTAATTTAGACAAAGATTCGGAGAGTTATTATTAAAGAAATACTAAAAGTGCCGTGTACATTATATTGCTATTAGTCTGCCAGTCTCTGTAATTAAATCACTGATTTTATGTATAATTTCTTTACTCGATCATAATTTATTTTAAAATGAGATGTTGACAGCTTGAAACATCTTTTGACAGCTTTTGAGGTTTCTGGCAACGTGTTAGTCTGGAACCCTGTCCAACTTCATTCCATAATCGTATGTACCCGAAATAAATTTTGGATGGTAATTCCGAACAAAGATATATTTCAAATTACAGCTTTGATACCTACAGGCAGAACAGTGCAGTGGTTATTTTCGAGGCTGGTGTTTAAACCCACTCGGTATCTAACTATTTCTATTTATTAGATCGTGTTTACATGGAGTTTGCTTATTTTGATGTTGTGTTAATAATAATAGATAGGACTATAGTAGACGTTTTACTTAAGGGAACACTATTTTGTACTTTCAGGGAACTATGTTTAAAACTTTTGGAGATCGAGGGAACAGTGGAAATACTTTTAGAGATTTGGGGAACATGAACAAAATACTTTTGGGGAACTTTGGCAAATACTTTTGGAGATCTGGGGAACTTATTGTTGCATTGCTTTAAGAAATCCAGGGATAAGGGACCCCCCCCCCCCCCCAACCCCAATGGGAAGGCCTCATAAATAATGCGCCTAGAACTAGAAAAGCACACAAAAACATGTTGGTAAAGTGTTCAATTTAAATTAGCTCAGGCTTGTCGGGTACTACATATCTCAAATAAACGGAATTATAAAACTTAAGTAAGTATCAGTAGTTGGGTGTGGGTAGGGTCAGGATCAGCAAATATACCAGTGATATTTTAGTATTGAATTGTACATGTACGTAATATAAACAAGAACCTTCTTGTGATGTAAAGAAACGCACGTGCTACAGCACACCTCATCATGCTTTACACAGAATGTGTCTAGAATGTTCCCATGATGCAGCTGATATCTCTTAGTGGGTGGGGATAATGCTTGATATTGTCCCCGGGCTTTCATCACCGCCTGATCTAGGATCTGGTGTGTTTTCATCTTGCCAAATTTATGGTGAAACTTTAAACATTTGTCACAGAAATGGTAATCACACTCCACACAGAAGTTACTGGCTTCAACATTCCTCCCCTCTGATGAGCACGGTGTACAACAATAGTCATAATACAAAGCAGCCAATGTCAATGGACCTTACAAATCTTCCCCCAGCCGCCATTGGAGTATGCTGATATTGTATTACGCATAAGGTTTAATGACAACCTAGTTTATATATCCGCCCATAATAATGTGATCTTTTCAGTTTTAAGATCAGGCTTAGACAAATATTTTATGAACAGTAAACGATACATGACAGTAGCAGACATCAAGAACAAAGTTACAATGAAAAACATACATTTTATTAATAAAAATCGATAAAGTCCACCTCAGTACTCAATAAATGGTTTTACCTCCGTGTCGGAAATAAAAATACGGCATGAACCAGCTTCGCCGCTATGTTATTAATTATCAACCGAGAATCATGCCACTTTGGTTCCGTTATAGTTAGGAGCACGATGTAAATGCCGGGATCCACGTCGTTTAGATGTATAAACAGCCTCGCGGCCTCTTAAAATGTCAGTTCTTCGTTTACCAGTCAGATTAACATCGTAGGAACATAGAAGAATATAGGGTTTAGATACGATATAGTATTATGGGTTACCTGGCTGTATAATATCAACGATTCACTCAACAATTTGAGCTGCCGTCATACTTATCATTGCCGGCTCCTTTCGGTATTATCTACCTATACCACTGTTAACCTGGCGAACGCTCACTTGCAGTAGTGACAGCGAGCTCTCATTATTGCGACAGGTAAATGCATTCGTTGGTTTATAGAAACGACGTGCCGAGCGCTCGTTTTATGACGGTTTAGTAAACGCTCGCTATTGATTGAGCTACTCTGGTAATGAGCAAGTGAGCGCTCGTAATTGAGTGAGCTGCATTGAGCCACTGAACTCGCGTTTTATGACGGTCTAGCAAACGCTCGTTATTGACTGAGCTACTGTGGTACTGCGCTAGTGAGCGCTCGTTATTGAGTGAGCTGCATTGTGTCCCTGAACGCTTGTTTATGCCAATGAGCTCTCGTTTATGTCATTGAGCTCTCGTTTAAGTCAGTGAGCTCTCGTTTATGTCAATGAGCTATTGCGTACTGGTTTATCACATTGAGCCACTGAGCGTTCACACTGGCGTGTATTATAATTACACTGTCTGACCGAACAAACTATATTGTATATAATATAGATATGTTAGTATTTTGATTAATTAGCTGATTCTTGGTATATAACTGAGGGACCCACACGAATAATTTGTAACAATCAAACCAATTATTATTTTGAGCAGTTAGCTCAGAAAAGATTAAGAAATTGTTATTGCTGTGTGTATTTAAATATGTTACGCTACCATTTTTATTATTGTGTTGTACACTGCGAGCACTAACATAGCTTCGCCACGTTACAAATTTGGTGGCAGCGGTGGGGTTACATACCAGCACATTTGATAAAGTCAACAATTAGCGTTAAGTGTTATAACTTTTTTTATAATTGTTTTTATATTCAGTTGTCCTTATTGTTTATTTTCATCTTTGTACAATGGTGGAGCTCGATAGAAGTATTAAAGAATTGGAAGCTCAAATAGCTTCATATAAAAATGAGCTAGAGGTTAGTATAGAAATGTCGGGACTCCAATCCCAAGCAAATAAAGCTTCCGAGTGAGCAATGAAGATCTGATACAGGTTATCACACAGAGGGTGACTCTATTATAAATACACCCCAATCAATTAAAAGGGGCATGTTTTAGAGCAGTCTCCAGTACAAAAAACGGAAGTCAGTTACGTTGCAAATGCCGTTGAGCCAAAATGAGCCGTCAGATGATGAAAAGTATGATTTGAGCAAATACTTGATCAAAGATCTTCCGTCGGTTAGTGAGCCAGGCATCACGTATTGAAAGAAAAAGGTAGCTCAAAATGGTGATTCGTTACCGGAAAAGGAGTATACCAACAGCGATAAAGGAGCTCCTGCTCCAAGCAAGACTCTACATATAAAATCAGCAACGTATGACGGCACTTCGTCATGGTTAGATTACAAGACCCATTTTGATGCAGGGAAATGGTCTAATGATGAAAAGGTTCTGTATCTTACTGTGTCTCTGAGAGGGCAAGCTCAAGCAGTGCTAGGTTATATGAGGGGTGAAACTCAAATGGGCTATGATGAGCTAGTTATGGCCTTGGGTGAAAGGTTTGCACCAGCAAACCAGATGGAGCTGTACAGGGTGCAGCTCAGAGAGATAATGCTACGAGCTACATAAACTCTGCCTGAGCTGGGACAAAATATAAAGAGACGTACTCACCTTGCGTATCCAACAGCGCCTCGTGAAGTAAAACGTTAGCCAAGGAGCAGTTTATTAATGCGCTCGTTGTGCAGTATTAAATCCGTCACAAAAGTCAAATAGTGACAAAGCGACTGTTAAACGTTTAAACGATTTTTTAAGCTCTGGAATCAAGTATGTAAACCTGGGTCCGAGGTTATAAATATTTTTTCCATGCTCAACACAAGATTTCATGCTCAACTCAAAGATGACTCAGCTCATTTTCACAAAATAAACGTAAACACGTATAATTTTCTACCTCAAATCTGCATTAATACTCTAAAATTCGAGACCTAGTCAAGTGTTTGTGATTTATTGGATTTGTACATGTATATGACTCCTATAAATTGTGTTTTGAGTACGAATGTGAGTTGTGCATTAAAAATATTTTAAAACCTTGAGGCCAGTCTGCAGAGAGATTCCATGAAAGACCTAAACTTCTTTGGATGGGTAGGTCGTCTTTAGAGAGATCTAAATATGCTAGATCTTTAGCAAGATCTTCTTGTGGGAAAGCTTTTAGTACTTCTTCACTATATGAAGCGATCTTTTTTTGTGATATTTTTTTTTGTTTCATCAGTTATATTACAGATTATAAACATATAATGAAATATATTACAATTCTTCAAACAATATTGTCATATAATCAATTCAGTTTAATTTGTAATACTTGTATCGCAGTATATTATTGTGACGAAATAATTTCATTTTTTTAGAGGAATAGAGAGGAAGAAAGAAGAGGGATATAGAATAAGTATAGAATTTGGACATTGCTTTTCCTTTGTTTAAAAAATTAAAACGGCATTTTTATCGACATTTATTAGGTTTAAACATTTATAGAAAAATTTCCCCATTTCAGTTCATGTATATGCAGTTTATCTTTATTTAGAGCTATTAATCTTTCAATTTCTATACCTTTATATAGGTTCAGTTCAAATACATGAAACAATGGGACTGTTTTTATACATTTACATTTAAAGACAAAATATTTAGCAGAAAATATTATAAAGTTGATGTTGTTTTTATTGTTTACTTTTTCAGTACAGCCAAAACTTACTAATTTTATAACATTTATACTATTTTTACTATTTAAGAAATTCTGTAACTGACTCCAGAAATGCTGAACATAATTACATTCCCAAAACATGTGCTTTATGGAATCTGTATTCATATTACAAAAGTCGCATAAATTAGAATTAGTCAATTTGAATTTATATAGGGATTTGTTTGTTGGAATAATTCTGAGTAGATATTTATACTGAAAATTCCTTAATCTACATTCAATTGTAGATTGTATAGGAACTATATATATTTTCCTCCAATCAATATTTTCATGTTCTGTTTCCCACTTCTTTTCTGACTTTATTTCTGGTTTTATATTATTATCCAGTTGGTGATTGTATAAAAAAACTGTTGACTTGTTTTGATTTCAATAATCTTTGCAGAAGACTTTCTTTTCTATTTGTAACTATGCTTTCTGTTTTTAAGATCTGTTTCCATTCTTTAGGTATACTATTAAGTATTGATGTATGTAACAGAAAATCTCCAGCATCAATTTGGTATAAATTTTTAAAATCGTTAAAAGTGTAAAATGTTTTACTTCGGTAGTCAAAAGGTTGTTCTAATAGTGTTATACCTCTATCTTTCCATTTTTTATTGTAAAAAGTATTTAAATCACTTTTTAAATTAGAATTATTCCAGATTATTTCTTGACTTAAATATTCATTTTCTTTGTTTTGCTTTATTTCTTGCCATGCTAATAAAATATCCTGTAAGAAACCTTTTTCTGGAAATAATTTGACGATGTCATTCCTGTTAATATTGCATTCAAACAACATATTACCGCCATATTTTTTTTTATTTAAGTAAATATGCTTTCAAATTCCTTTATTGTTGTCATTTAAAATTCGTTTTATCCAACTTCCTTTAAGGGCGTTCATAAAATATCTTATATCAATCATTTTTAATCCTCCATTTATATATTTTTGAATAATAATTTTTCTTTGAATTTTATCAGGTTTACCATCCCATAAAAACTGATACATTTTATTTATAATATGTTTTATTATTTCTTCTGACGGATTTGGAAGTACAGATAGAGGATAAACTAGTTTAGGAATGGCATAACATTTTAATACAGTAATTTTACCCATGAGTGTTAGTTTTCTACGTTGCCAACTTTTTAGACAGTTATTAAATTCTTGGAGTTTTGGTTCTAAGTTTAATGTATATATATTTCTTGTTTCGGTGTGGAAAGTGACATCTAATGTTTTTGCACTATCATTGCACCATTTAAACTTTTTATTTTGTCAATATGTTTCCTTGGAGGTTTTCAGAGACCCTACTTTTAGCGCTGTACATTTTGAATGGTTTAATCTTAATCCAGATATATATTTAAAATTATCCAAAACATCGATACGAGATTCAAAAGATTGTTTGGAGCCATCAGTTAAAAAAGTTGCATCATCTGCAAATAAAGTTTCTTTTATTTCATGTCCATATATATTAATGCCTTTTATATTAATGTTGTGTGATATTTCATAAGATAACAGTTCAATGCATAAAATAAACAGATAAGGAGAAAGAGGACATCCTTGTCTAACGCCACATTGTATTGGGAAAAACTGCGACAAATGACCATTATTAATTACACAACTCTTAGCATCTGTATAAAATAGTTTAACCCAGTTTATGAGTGATTGTCCAAACTGAAAGTGTTCAAACCATTTAAAAACATAACTTTGATTTAAACTGTCAAAAGCTTTTTCGAAATCTGAAAAAAAAACAGGATTGCTGGTGAATTTGTATTTTCAATATCATCAAGTGCTTCAAACAGAAGTCTTATGTTTTCACCTTTATACCTTCCTTTTATAAATCCTGTCTGTGAAGGTGAAATAATAGAAGGTAAAACAGGTTTAATTCTATTTGCAATAGACTTTGTTGTTATCTTATAGTCTACATTTAAGAGACTTATCGGGCGCCAGTTATCTAAAACGTCGTGTCTTTGCCTGTTTTAGGTAAGAGCGTAATAATACTTTGCTTCTGTAACTCGGTCATATTTTTATTTTGAAAAGAATAGTTTAAGGAATTAACAAGAAAGGTTTTAATATAACTCCAAAAGATTTTATAAAATTCTGTAGTTATGAAGCGATCTTATGCAATCGTAAATGACTTTTCTTCTGCATAACTGGCCTCGAGGTTATAAAACATTTTTCATGCTCAACGCAACTTTGTACTCAAAACACAATTTCTAGGAGTCACATACAAACCTAATTTAAAGCGTAAACACTTGACTACGTCTCGAATTTTAGAGTATTAATGCAGATTTGAGGTAGAAAATTATAGGTTTAACGTTTATTTTGTTATAATGAGTCGATTCATCTTTGAGCTGATGATGAAATATTGAGTTGAGCATGGAAAAAAGCTTTATTATCTCGGACCCTGCTTTTGTACATTTCATCAGATCAGTTGCCTGATCCGCAGTAGGCAATGAGGTCAGGGCCTTAATTCATCAATATTTAGAGTCCGAGATTTAGACTCAGACTCAAATTGTAAAAAAGTTCATATTCAAATAATGTCTATTTAACAAGCAATTTGCTATATTTATTGACAAAAACATGCAGTTTCAATGATTATTTAACAAAAAATGTTACATAATCACATGTTTTACCCCTAGTTGTATGTTTACAGGGTTTTACAAAAATGTAAGATTTGAGTCTGAGTCCGATTCTCAGACTCAAAGTATTGATGAATTTAGGCCCAGGCCATTATCAACATAAAAAATATTTGAAATAAAAAACCGTGCGTCACTACCGTACTCGCACTCACTCATGTCAGCTGTTTTCTGAAAGCCAAGATTGGCTACAGAGGGGACGGTCTGTTCCCAAAACCATGCACACACATACGGTATTCATTCAACTCCTTTGTGGGATCGTTTTCACTATACCAAAAGAAACGCAACTGCGATCCTTCTTGTCAACCATAAAACTATTAAACATTTGTTGTATATCAGCCGATACTGCAGCTGCTTCTTTCCTGAAACGCAAGAGAACCCACATAAGGTTATTTATAAAATCAGGAGCTTCGAGTAGAATATCCTTGAGAGCAATTCCCTGGTACATGGCAGAAACATCGGAAACGCCTCTTATCTGATCGGGTTTCTTAGGGTGATATACACCGAACAAGGGCAAGTACCAACATTTTTCGGAGTCTTTGGTAGGTGGGGCTACCTCAGCATGGCCTTTACCAATTATCTGGTCCATGAAAGAGATATAGTGCATTTTTTTCCTGGGGGCTTTTGAAAGAGAAGTGTGTAACATTGATGCCCTTCTGTATGCATATGACCTGTTGTTTGGAGGAATAGGTCGTGAAGAACAAAATGGAAGAGGGGTTGGTGAGGGGATGGGAACCCAATTACCATCTGTGTCTTTCTTCATATTATCACTCATGCTGTCTAGGAATTCCTTATCCTTAACAGACAGCCCAACCTTGTTATCTTGTTTAGTCCTAACAAACAAATTTTCCTCAACACAGCAAGACTGTGGATATTTAACAATACTAAAATTGTTGGAGCAAGGCTGAAACAGTAAGGACCTCCCACTTTGCAACGTATAAGTTTTGTTAAAATTGACATCATTTTCTTGAACTTGCCCCCAAAAAACTTGACCGATAACAACCCAACCTAGTCCGACATGTTGCGCGGACCATCATTTGGACCAGTGATTTGTTCCTAGACATAGTAAACTGCAGGAAGTTCCTTACCAATCAGCAACAGTATATCTGCATGATTATCAAGACCTGGTATGCATGGCGATATTTTCTACAAATGTGGAAAATGGGAACCAATCTCTGGGGTGGGGATTAGTTATAAAACAAAACTAAACCTTCTTTTCTATCTAAACTTATGTCACAAACCTTGAGATCCAACCCTTATGACACTAAAATGGAAATGAAATTTGGTAAAAAATAAAATAAAAGAAAAATGTGTTAAAAATGAAAAAAAAATGGAATTAACTCCATAATGCATTCTATACAGATATGACTTGTGGGGTTAATGTTTTTAACCCAACAAATTGAACTCAACCCCACAATGGCATTCTGTACTTACAACTCAACCCATAATGTAGCCCGGGCATGTACGGACATACGGACGGATATCATTTCAATATTCACACAGATTTTTTTTCGGAAAAGCGGGGATAATAAATAATTATGATAATGACTATTTTTATGACTTGTAGTATTAAAATATGAAGTGGCTAGAAAGCGTTAACCAAATATATACGGCGACGCCGATGCCGGGATGAATGCAATGGCTCTCTTTTTCTTCGTAGCTTAAACTGTTTGTACCTTCTTTTGTGAAATTAAATAATATTAGGATCACTTAAAGTTAGGTCTATTGCGTTATATTCAGAATTAACACAAATAAAAGATGATTCGTCGTCAAAATCCTCTTCATACAAATCTAGTGCCTGACTCAAAATTCTATACACATTGCAAATCTCCGTCATCGTTTGAACAAATATCCGTGAATGTCCGTGTGCCTACTTCTAAATTACGAAAAGAGAGTGTTATCAAGGGAAGACTGAGAGGGGCGAGTCAGTCACCCAGCCCTCGAAAGAATAGGACTAAGACAAGTTAAACAAATTGTTTGCAACAAAAAATATTTATTTTTTGTAAAATTTGGTACATGTGCTATATTAAGACTTATTTATAGGTAGAAGTTTCAGTCATTTCCCAACAATGCAGGTGGTGACCATTCATTTGAACTGCACCCGTGCGTGTAACATACATGACCTCTATGCGGTCTCGGTGTCACGAAAAGCACGAGCACTAGTAGTTCAAGCGAATGATCACCTACCACTCGATTGATAGCTATTACATACACAGTCAAACCTGTATTAAGCAGCCATTCAACGGGAAGAAGAACGAAAGTGCCTTTTAAGGTTGTTGCTTAATTCATGTTAATTTGCTCTGGAAGCATAGAAATTGAAAATAGCTTAGGACAGGTGGCTGCTAAATAGAGGTTTCCGCTATCACACGTTTGACTGTATACTTAAAAGAGATTGTGACCGGTGCTTGTATATAAAAGCAGTTGATAACAATTCTATTTCTTTTTTTAGCACATGCAAGAAGCTCTTTTTTTTAAAAAATGAAAATTAGGCTTCCGTGGCAGTAACAATCATATATATGGTACAGTTACTAGTTTCAGTAATTGTTGTATTAATACTAGTAATTGTATTGTTATATTTTCACTTAATAACCTTTTTTTTTGAAAATCATATATCAGCATAATTACCTTAAACTGCGATTGAGAGATATGAAGATTTCGAAATTGTTAAAACTTTTGCATTTATTTGTCGCATTAATGTATATTATATGTCTTGTATGAAAGAGAAACTGTATTAGTTTAAGTCAATACATTAGTTTCTTCTTCTCTTCTGATTCTTTCTTTCTTCTTTTTCTTCCTTCTTCTTTTTTTCATTTTCTTCGTCTTCGTCATCATCTTCTTCATTTATATAAAATAGGTCTGATAGTTTGACATATTTCTTTGTTCCATTTACTAAATCAACAACGGTACATGAAATTTGCAATTATTCCACAATTACAAACACATCTGCATATAAGCAAGTCATTAAATGTGTTTCAATATTTTGCAAGGGAAATAACTCTTGTAAATGAATGACAGGCCCAGTATTTTACTGGCGGTCGTGTGTGGCAAAAAAAAAGTGTAACATATATCTGGTTGTCTTCTGTTTTTATGAGAAAGATAGAAAATATCAGAGGTATCAATTATTGTGTTTAGTTTATGATGTTTTATTAATATTTTCATAGGAAGCGGACTTAATTAGCTTTATAACATGAACATTTTCTTAAACATGCAGTTTCAGATATATGTAGTAATACTGTGATATAGATATCTTCATATGGTTCTACAATCTACGTTGTCCGTTGGGGCCATAGCGGCATATTTATGAAATTAAGTAAAGCCGAAACAACGAAACTATGATGGTGAAAAATCGAAACAACGAAACAGCGGTGATGAAAAGTCGAAACTAGTGAAAAGTGCAGAAATGTGTCTTGCTCAAGGACATCTGGCACATAGTCGTGCCGGGGATCGAACCCAGGACCCTCCGGTCCTAGATTCGATGCTCTACAACTGGACCACGTGCGCAACAAGACTAATATGACTAAAGATATGACTCTATGTGTGAATACGAGTAAAAAGAATTTCAACATTGCGTCGTGTCTCTTTAAAACATTTATGGTGGAACAATGTAATAATAAAAAGTAATCTTTTATAAAATATGTCTCAGGGTTTTCCGACATAAATACGAGTCTAACATCAATTTAGTAATGTTTTTATTTCTCCAAAAAGAAATGCTATATGCATATATACAGCTAATATAAGGTCTCACTACACAGTTAAATTTTGTTCTTTGTCCTATATAAAATAAGGTCTAGGATTTCCATGGTTAAAAAGAATTCCACATAGTATTTTTTTTCATGGCAGGAATGTATACCCAAATAAAAATGCACAATAACTAGTAGGTTAACCAGGTTGTTTTATTTTTTCAAAGAGGGTGCAGTGACACTCTGAGATTTTTGGAAAAAAGAAGTCATCAAATGCTCATAGATACATGCTTATGTTGAAATCCTATAAAAGTCACTTTTTAAACACAAGTGATGTCTTATTGCAGTATTTGCTATGCCAACTTTTGCTCCACTCATCTGCAGCAAGAAATCACAACTATGAACCATTTTGAAAATAGTTCAAAACCAAATTACATAGGCCACCTTTTTCTATGAATCATGTTACCGTGGGCAAAAATAGGCATAACTGTGTAGTGAGACGTATAATATGTACGATCATGAGGTATATTATCTGATTACTGACGTCTTTCAACTACTAAAAACATCTACCATCAGCATCCATCCATATCGATTACCATTTCCTATCAAGACAAATTAATTCAATTCAAAACAACATAAATTTAATCATGTTGTACGAGTATGCTTTCTATATACAGCTCATTTCTTCTTATAATTATTCCTATTGTAAAACGTAAGCCTTATCTGTATGATCATAACACACATTT
Source organism: Panopea generosa (assembly GCA_029582155.1). NCBI lineage: Eukaryota > Metazoa > Mollusca > Bivalvia > Adapedonta > Hiatellidae > Panopea > Panopea generosa. The sequence continues at coordinate 78,508,008 of CM055897.1, read as the reverse complement.
TTTTTATCACTGGCGTATTTATACCCCTAAACTAACTGCCATCAGAATCCATTCGTATCGAGTATCATTTCCTACCAAGACAAAATAATTTCAGTTCGAAATTCCACTCTCTTTATCTCTATTAACATTAAATATCGTTTGCTTTTCTTTTTGTGAATAGCAAAGTTTGTTTATCAAGCCGTGTTTACTTATACATGTCAAACACTTTGATGTAATTAGTTTCAGCCATAGTTACGATAAGTCTGGAGTTAGTTTTGTCCCAGCACAGTGATCGTGGGTACTTTATTCCATCTGACTCTCCCAATGGAACGCCCAGCTTACTTCCGTCACGGCCAATCTGGATGATGTTGTTAGAGGCATACCCACAGACAAGGATCTCATCATTATTCCCTACACAGTCTCCTACTGCTTGCTCCAGTTCTGGGTCAGTAAACTGTGACAGCTTGTCACCGTGGATACTCAGGGTTATGATTCCTTCGTACACATCTGCTATGTGTATCTTTGTGTGGTCTCTACTGAGAGTTATATGATGAGGATAAGAGAACATGTCCTGACCTGTTGTATCCTGCTGTATAGTCTTCAGTGGTGTACCCGACATGTTGTACACCAGAAGGGCTGCAGGGCTGTTACATGATACAAACAGTTGGTTGTTGTTGTAGGCCACTCCAAGGCACGTATAGTCCCCTTGTACATTGAATGACCCTGTCAGGGACATCTTATCTCTAACAGACACAAACTGAACCTTTTTACTAGGTCCATGTACGACGGCAACTTCATGTTGTCCAGTAGCACACACGGCATATGGATTAGAAGAAAGATCACAGTAGTCTCTCACTTGGTATGCATTACATAGTCTCTTCAGTCTATTATTGCAAAAGTCAAGTACCAATACAGTTCCATTATCTAACACACAGGATCCAATTATGGCACACTTGGATTTGTCATTACTGATCCTCATGTGAAACTCTCCATACAGTGAAGCAAAAAAGACTCGATCATATTCCAGGAACTGTCCCATTGACTTCTGGGTATTCATGTAATCCTCAATTTTTGGATCTATTCTGAACTTTGGCATACTGTTTTTCGGACGTATTTCTATCTCGTGTAGAAGTTTTCTTCCGTCAATAGCAATCTTTTTCCCTATTTTAACATTAACAAAAGTTTTTGATGCACTGTCAGCATCTGACGTTTTCAGTTTATTTCTACTTTTTTCAAGGAATTTTAGCATTTCTTCCAAGCGTTTGATATCACCATTTATCTGATTTTCGAATTTCTGATGTTTGATCTGTAGTTCATCTGTAGTCTCTTTCTCAAGTTCATCTAGTCGCTTCATCACCCTCTTCCTGAAATCCTTTATCTCGGTTAGGATGACTTTCTTTTCTGCTTCAAGTGATAGGAGCTCATCCTGTCCTTTCTTTTTCAGCTTGTTCAGTTGAAGCTGAAGATCCTGTATGCCAGACGTGACATCTTTCAACTCTTTACTTTTCTGAATTCCCTCTGCTGCTGTTGACAGATATTGCATTCCATCACACGACCTGTAAGGTATTATATTATTAAATAAGATTTCAAAATTGGCTGTTCACTACTCAGTCATGGTAATGGCAGCCTTGGTGTATAAGTACTAACGAGTGTTCGTGTATTAATCAATGGAATGAGCTGACCAAATATATTAGTCCAGGTTCTGCCGAGCAATATATTATTTTCTAAATGAGTTTAATATTTCTTTATGAGTCTTCTGACCTCCTGTGTCCGTTATTAACGTTTTGTTGTATAGCACTGTCAACAATTGAAGGAGGACTGATATCGAAGATGGCATATTGGGCTGAAATAGACTGAAATAAGCTGAATTCGATATCACTATTCTAAACCATACGTAGTATTCCTTGGATCCTGGAAGGTTAACCAGTACTCGAATTCACCCCATCTCCGTAAGAAGCTGACAACATTCCCACTTGGATCAGTGGTGAGATACGAATGATAATGAGACACAATGTCATATATCAATCAATAAGGAGAGTGTGGCCGGGATGGGATATGAGCTCACGATCCCTGGATTGATAGTCAGACGCGTTACCGACTGAGCTAATCGGGCCCGGCAGTATTGACATGAGATCAAAATTATTGTGTGACAAGTAATAATATTGATATTGAAAAGGTTAACAAGTTTTATGTTGGCCATTATAATACAAGGGAAATTACTCATACATATGGGGTAATGTAGTATAATCAGATTTGTTTCCCATTTTTATATTAAAAAATTGGCAGTGTTAGAAACTTTACTTTAAAATACATGTAATAAAATTGAAAAAAAATTGTAGTTTAACCATTATTTTGGATAACAGCATGTGAAATATTCAACGATGTTCAAAAAGCTGGCCATTAAAGCGATGGCTATCTGAAAAACATTTTAAAGATTTAATTTTTGTGTATAATAAAGTGTTCCTTACAAAAAAAACAATATATCCTATTGTTCCTTTTGCTGTATCCAAAATTATTGTACACAAAAAGGGTTGCAAGGAATTGTATAAAATTCTGAATAAAAATAACTGCCAACCGACATCTAAACTTGAATGGAAAAATCTTTATGAAACAGAATAGGAAACTTGAAATAATATTTATAAAGCTTCAAAACAACTATAGTTCAATGTTAAGTTGGTTCCAAATTTGAATTAACCATAGAATCTTACCAACAAAAGTCATCTACATAAGCTTAAGAATAGTAACAGGCCCTTATATTATGATTGCCAACCATAAGAAACTCTAATACGTATGCTTTCGACATGTGCAGCAACACAACATTTTCTTCAAGCAGTGCCTTCAAACGAAAAATATCAATATAACATTTATGGAAGAAATATTTTTATTTGATATTGGGAATAACCATTCAAAGCAGACCTTTTATTGATCATAGAAATTAAATATTATATCATTTCTACAAAACAATTAAATGCTACTTCATTTTAACTGTTGTTTTATCGAGTAGAGCAAATGGAGTTTGGAAGTACAATGTCACCAGTGTTTAGCTACATTCTGGATCCGCTCTTGATCAAAAATCGTCATCAACGCAATTACGTATACAACCCAATGTCATTATATGAACATATCCGTTGTGGAAAATGGTTTAATTGTATTTAAGTGTTTAAAAAGTGGCATTTCAGTGTCAGTTTTAATTTACGGTATATAATAAGCAGTTCATTTTAACTGTTGTTTTATCAAGTAGAGCAAATGGAGTTTGAATGTACTATCAGCATGCGGACATAAAACGTTCCGTTTGAACTATTGACTCGGTAACCGGTTGAAACCGGTTTCGACAGAATATGTGGTCAATAGTTCATTTTATTTGACCTGGTTAGTTAGGGTTTCAAGCAATCAGATTGAGGCATAAATGATGATATATAATAAAAAAACTATTTTAAGTATTTTTGTAAATTATTAAAAGTGTATTCAAGACCTTTCCATCTTTTTTTATCTTTTTAATTTTTTTTATATTTGTGATACTTTGCCCTCGTCATACTGTATTTATAATACAATATTATGGTTTGCCAAATTGTACATGTTCTGTCATTTATGAATATGTTGGTGCTTTCCTATACCATTGGAGGAAATAAAATATCTTATCTTATCGTTTAGCACCTGGTACCAAGTTAAGAATGAAGACAGAAATTGTTTTTTTTTTTAAAGAAAAATGTTCATGCCCAGAATCAGATTTTTTTTGGTTCATTGTCATTTTCAAACAAATGACATGTTATATGTTTACACTTTAAGGGATATACCCACGTGTTGGTAAACAGTGTTCTGATTAAATAAACTCTAGTTGGTCGAGTGCTTCATATATCAAACAAGCGGTATTATAAAACTTAAGGAAGACCGCGGCGTGGTCTAGTGGTAGAGCGTCCGCCTCGCATGCGGAAGGTCGTGGGTTCAATCCCCGGCCGGGTCATACCAAAGACTTTAAAAATGGTACTAGAAGCTTCCTCGCTTGACGCTCAGCATTTAGAGGAGAGTTCTAGGTCTGGTCGGCCCGGTGTCAGTATAATGTGACTGGGTGGGGTATCATACCATGTGTCTGCGGCATGATACTCCAGTGTGACAGAGCTTAGAATACTGTCTCAAGTAGACACCGTCGCGATATGAAATTGTTGAAAGCGACGCTAAACACCATTAACGCTATTTCATTATACATGTATGTAATATAAACAAGAACCTACTTGTGATGTAAAGAAACGCACGTGCTGCAGCACACCTCATCATGCTTTACGCAGAATGTGTCCAGAATGTTCCCATGATGCAACTGACATCTTTCAGTGGGTGGGGACGATGCTTGCTGTGGCCCCCGGGTTTTCATACCCGCCTGGTCCAAGATCTGGTGCGTTTTCATCTTGCCAAATCTATGGTGAAACTGTACACATTTGTCACAGAAATGGTAATCACACTCCACACAGAAGTTAGTGGCTTCAACATTCCTCCCCTCTGATAAGCACGGTGTACAACAATAGTCATAATACACATCGCAGCCTTTGTCAATGGACCTTACAATTCCTCCCCCAGTCGCCATTTGAGTACTGGTATAATATATATCGACTTTACCTTTCGCAAGTATAACCTAGTTTACACAACCCGCTGGGCCAATACCAAGAAGAACTTGTATTTTCACTTCCTGGTAAACAATATATGAATATCTAATGTGTACGGGGTACCAGAGGAAACCAAATAAAACAATTGTTGTGAAAACCAGTTAAAGCCAGTCAATACTAGTTCATTGTAGTCAAATAAACTGATAAACGGCGACTCTCCAGTATATAAATTGTTAATGGTATTAATTTGGTACATCAACTGATAAAGAACCTCAAGGACTTATGTAGATTTTAGTATTGAAGTGTACATGTATAATTTATAATACTATAAACAAAAACTTACTTGTGATGTAAAGAAACGCACGTGCTGCAGCACACCTCATCATGCGGGGGGTAGGTGTGAAGGCCATTTTTTTAAAGACTAGATCCGCCATTGCTTTACATGTATAAAGTTTAATGATAACCTAGTTATTATTGAATATGTTCTTTCACTTCCTGTTTATTATTTGGATATCCGATCTGCTGTCATACTGGGCCCGGAGACGCAAAATAGAAATCCTTAAAAACGTGCAATATATCGCACTAGGTCCAAAGGGGCTAGTGACAATGCATATTCTATATCCCTATATACGAGTATAATAATATTAACTAAGGCATTACCTCTCTTGGGGCCGAACTTCAATTTTATAAGTATAGTAAACAAACAAATACTAAATAAACTTTATAGTACATGTATTATAAGTTTAGAATAATGTTGCAGTTGTTTCCATTATATATTTAATATGTATTATGTTTATCATAAATAAATCACTTATTATATGATTGAAACTTTATTCAAGGAACTATATCTCTAATTCCTTGGTTTGCAAAACAAAGCAAACGTTATTAGCATCATAAATGGTAGTGCGACATATTGCACATCTCTAGGAGCCTTTTAAAGTTTTTTTTATTTTGCTTCTCCCGAGTTATGGACAGCAGAAAGGATATCCAAATAATAAAGAAGCTGTCCATTCACGCCTTATTTAATCAAGCTACATAAATAGATGCTGGTCACAAAATACCTTTTGACGTGGGTTTTTCTTCACTTATAAATGTTTCTTGAATAATATAAATGTCACAGTGTGTACCTAAACTGTTAGGAGAGAAACATATGTCAACAGTCTGGTTAGCTCAGTCAGTAGAGCACTTGTCCTGTAAGTGAAAGGTCCCGAGTTCGAGTCTGCAATGGTTGCATATTTTTCTTGCCTTATTACATAAACATAATACATGTCTATACTATAGTTTACACTGTGCAGATAGCCAGTATGTATTTTTACTGGGGTTTCAAAACAATTTCAAAACAGACCTAGAATACAAAGGAACCAATCTCAGTACAGCCACTGTCCTTTTGTAAGTAACCTTAAATTTCTCACAAAATGTTTTTAGACTACCAGAGCCGACAACTTCGGCAGTGAGAAGTAAATGATTATTTGACAACAACACTATTGACAACTCTGCCACAGAAGGAACCATTTGTATAATTCTAAACACCAGACATTCATACTGTATTTAAGCGTAATTAATAGAGTTCTTGCAGTTTAAATGTTAAAATATGACTTAACCAAATGTATATTTCTGGACAAATGTTTGAAACGCCTAGAACACAGGACTAGACTAAAATTTAAGAGGAGTCTCTGGACATGGCAGTAATTTGAACCTCCATCTCCCATGTACCAAGAAAAAACAACAGCATTGTGCATGACTGCATACATAAACCAACACATTTACTTAAGTTCCCAAATTAGCAGCTGAGGCATCCAAATATATATGAAATATACAATCTGGACATAGGTTCCCTTCAGTTCTTGTCCAGACACTTCTACAATCTGGTTGTAATACTAAACAAGACAAACAAAATAGACAAAAAATATAGACCATGTATGATTATAAACTGCAGTCCAAGGAAAATATACTTTTCGAATGTAAGGCAGTCAGAAAAAGAAAGCAAAAGTTAGTAGCATTTTGTCCATGCAGTAGCAAACATTATAAAAAAATATACATTTTTAAAAGAGAATAACTTCATTAAAAAATAAAACAGACATTTCTTTTTTCACCATATCTAAGCCATCTCTTTTCATGTTGTTCGCAACTGCTGGGATTCGAACCCAGAATTTCTACAAAAGTGTAGATGTGTTTGCCAGTTACACCACAGAAGCATATCATATTTTACTAAGATAATGGACTTAAATATTTACCAAATCAAATTATGTAAATTAATAGAAATTAATATTTAAAATAGCCCAAATTTCTATTTATAAAATTCACTCTTGTAACACAGCACTACATGTTTGTTTTCTAATTTACTATATACATGTAGTATAATATCAAATTTTGTGAAATTAAAAATCAGATCGACTCCTTCTTTTTTATGGGTGAAAACGCTTCAACAATCTGGAAGCTAGTCTTTAATAGAAATATACAGGTATTGATTTCAAGTCAGGTGTTTGAAACATCTAAAGCATCAGCTGTGTGTTTTATGGTATGTTTTACATAAATATATGTACTTTATAAAATGGTTAAATTTGGATATCTCTGTCCCAAATAAATGCCCCCCTTTGTAAAATGAATTGCACCTTGGGATTTATTCATGTTATACGTTAAGTCTATAATGTGTCTGACTGTCAATTCAAGGGTTGTGAGATCCAATTGATGGTTCTTGCGAGTAAAATTTTAATATGTCAAATAAGGGCAATAATTTGCATTTTATTCATGCAAGAGTAATCTAACTTATAACTTATTCATTGTAGCATGTTTTATGACTGAGAAGTCTTGCGTTAAGTTTAAATCAAATACATTGAGTGGACAAGATGGTACTTGCAAGCAAAACTAACCAGAATTTCTAAGTCAAACAAGGGCAATAATTTGCATTATATTAATCCAAGAGTTATCTAACTTAGTTATCATAGTATGACTGGGAAGTGTTGTGTTAAGTTTCAAGTCAATACATGCAATGGTTATTGAGATTGGGACTTGCACACAAAACTTCAACCAAGGTGGGACGCTGACATCCGGGTGAACAGAATAGCTCTCTTTATTCTTCTAAAAGTCGAGCTAAAAACAATTTGAAAATTGTTTACAGTAACAAAGACAACTCCGTCAGAATTTACAATGTATTTACCAAAACTCTAATGAAAACAAAGCAAAAGGCCAACTAACAATAAATGTATGTTATAAGTACTGTTCTCTGATTGAAATAATTACATCATGACATGAACAGGGAGGTTACCGACTTATATTTATATAATTATATTAATACATACACTGTTGAAACCGTAATTTATAATGTGTTTTTAAACAAGAGGCCCATGGGCCTTAACAGTCATCTGATTATCCAAAAAACATTCACATAAATCTATTCAGTCGTAAGAAATTTCTTTTTGTCAATTTCTCTTATATATATTTAGTAAAGTAGGCCTCACTCCAAGGGCAAAACCGTGTGACCCAGGGACATGCAATTCACAATTTTTATAAATGACCCATATATGTCCATAATCATGCTCACTATTTGTTTCCCAGTGCTTCTCCTATATTGAGAAAAAGATTTTCAAAGTTTACCTTACTATGACCGTTTTCACAATTTTGATCACCCGTGTGTACCAAAGCTGCATACAATATATCATTACAATTACGGTTACGGTTTTGAGAAGAACTAAAAAAAGTCAACTGTTTACAGATGCATGATGATGGACAAAAGGTCCATTGAGGCAAAGTCTCAGGTGACCTAAAAAACCCAACTGAGATTAAACTTGAGGGCATAATGGTAGACTGAATGCATTTAAAGGGTCCTCTGTGGCCGAGTGGTACAAGGCAACATCTCAAGATCACTTACTTCTCATCGCTAAGGTCGTAGGTTTGAATCCCGCTCCAAAAACTGTATGTGAGAAAGTTTCCAGTTACTTGTGGAAGGACAGTAGTTACTCAGTCTGAGGTCTTCCTCCACCAGCAAAACTGGATAAACCATATATAACCTGAAATGTGTTAAAAATGGCGTTAAACCCGATTAAAAAAAAAGAATGCATTTAAATCACTGTTCTCATTAATTAAAGTTTTATAACTATTATATCAACTACTATAATATGCCGCCGCACCATGTGTATCAATACAATTGTTTGTTATCATCAAGATTGACCAACTGTTTTGCCATATTTGGCCAGGTCATCCTAAAAGAATGTTTGATTGCTGTGTCTCGACTCAGTATTTTAAACAAAAATGGACAGATATCATGAAAAAATAAAAAGTTAATGCTTTGAAAGGCAATAAAAAGTTTAAGTAGCTGCAATTTTTAGCAAGTAGGTAGGAGCACAGCAAACACATGCCCCACTTGTTTTATTTTGATGCCAGAGTGCAACCCTCCATTACTGAGAGCACTTATGTGCTAAAGATCACATACCTGTCACATGTGAAGTTGTTGGTTCAAGTCAAGCTATATACATACAATAACCAATTTCCCCTGAAAGGTTCTACTCAGACTTATGTTACTTTTTGGAAAATACAGGAGACCTGACGATACCTTTTTATGTTTTTGTTCATTATTGCACCTATAGTACAGCTTGCATTGTCACTACAAGGCACTGTTTGTTCACCCATTATCAACTTCCACATGCACACTTTTTCCCCCATGCCATTAACCCTTGCCCGGCGCTGTTATCAAAATTAGGATTCTGGGTAGTGATAATGCCCTGCCTAAATGATTCTGAGTAGTGATAACGGTTACGCTCTACGCATCGGAATTATGCAAGGAATGTGAATATATGCTCAATGTAACAGTGATAATAGACAAAATTTAGTATAGATATACTATATTTAGACTTTTAGTACCATGCCTAACAATGTTGTTAAAATACCTTCCCCTGACAGTGCTGTACAATTCTATAGCCAGATGTTCTGAACAAGTAGAAAATTGTACAAGTCACTGGCCAAGTAGAAACTTGTACAAGTCACCATTTACAAAAGTTTAGTCTCTATAATTACTTTAATTGGTGCACATACACATGGGGATTAATTACCACTGACCAGTTAATCACTTTTCTGGATTAATTATCTCCAGGCGGTATTCGATAAGATGTCCAAAAATACATAGCTGTTTTGATGGCAGCATAACCAGTATAAGCTGGTTAGCCCCATTAGCTCAGACGGTAAATCACAAAACTTCTAGCATTGAGGTTGTGGGTTAGATCCCAGGGGCTGGCCAATTAAAAACAGTCGTTCTGATGGGTATTTAAATCGAGGATCCATGTGGCGGTGCTATACACTGAGCACACTGAGGAACCAGAAGAAACATACAGTTGGTTTCAATCTGTAACCTGCACTATCCCCTGGAATCTAAAAAGATCAACACTCTTCTCGGGTAATCGCCATTATGGGATGTTTATGTCCGTAAAAGTAGGTAAGCTTCTTTTGCGCCAAACACCATGACAACTACAGATATTAAAAAAAGTGTTGATGTTTACAAGGACTTGTATAGAAGGATAGGAAACTTGCATCTCCTGACTAAATGGTGATAAAATAGCACACGAAAGATTACTAATTTGGCATGAGCCTTCACAAAATCTCAACTAGTTGCCTTTCCATCTCTATATAATTCCTTGATGTTTATGTCCAATAATTTTAGGTTAGCAACTTTCGCAGCACACACTATGACAAATAGATATTTAAACATATGGTAGATGTTTATTTCTGTAAAATGTTGGGTTAGTGACTTTTGTGCCACACACCATGACAACTACAGATATAAAAAATTGGCTGCGGTTTATGTTCTCTCAACAGTGAGTTTGGGTCCGACTGTAGCTTCAATTTCACATGCTGTACCCATTGGTGATGGTGGTTTAATCAACCTATAACTTCATCTACTTTAATTTTGTGTTAAAAACAGGTAGTGGTTTCGTCAACCTTAATTTAGTATAGTGTTATGTGGCACGCCAAATATACAGCAAGAACACTGACAATTGTGGATAGGTGAGAACCAGTTATGGTCTGTTGACTAACTAGGGCTATAATTATGTAATTGAAAAGTATTAATGAGTAATAAAATATTTAGCATTAGTTTATTTTAATTAAACCAATTTTAGGCAAAACACTAATCAATATCATATATATCTCCAACATTGCCGATGAAACAATCAACCACGTGGATGTTATTTATAAATATTGCCAATTGTGCAGGAAATTGAATACCATACCCGATGTAGTGAATGTACATTGGTCACTTACAACAGTCTTGCTGTTAAGCTAGCTTTTACAGCGATGTAGTTAAAGTGCACTGACTGTATTGGAAGTAATCCGAGACTTCTCTGACCCTAATAGCCTTTTTTTTTTTTTTGCGGCTTAGGCAGCAAAATGAAATGTCAAAAAATCGTAAAAAAGGCTGTGTAAGGGTCATAGAAGGCTCGGAATATATTGGAAGTTGAGCAACGATGTACAGTGTTAGGGGAGTGTTAGTACTTGGATGGGTGACCGATGTTACTTTAATGGCAACGAGGATGAACTTTTGAACCTGTGCCTGCACGAATCTCTCTTTCTTTGGAATGGGATATGGCACTGAACTACTGTGCTGTTGGGTATAAGCCCTAAATGTAAAGAGGGGAAGAGTGTAGTGAGTGTACATATAGGTCACTAACAACAGTCTTTTCTGTGAAGCTAGCTTTTACAGCGACATGGTTAAGCAACGATGTACAAGATAAGTACTTGGATGGTTGGACGATATCACTTTAGCGATATTCATAATTCTCGGAAGTGATCGAATTCAGGTCATGATCGAAAAACCATACAATTGTAAACATCAAACAATTGTTCATTTATTTTCTACTCTCGCAAGATGGACATGGTTATTTTGAGAGCCATTTCCAGGACAAAAATGATACGATACTAAGCAACAGTTATCTATACACGTATATTTACCTTTGATAACACCAGCGAACTGTTGAAAACGCAAAAAATATATAAACAGCAATCGGAATATTTTTCATTTTACCCGCAATTACTTTGACCGAAACTTTGCGAAACATATTTACTGCAGAGCAATGACTTTATCGTCTGGTTTGGTATTTTAATAATCCACTAAAGCTAAGAATTTTACTTATCAAAAAAGTTTACCTATTTTAATATTATTATTGGAAACAAGATTTTGTTAGTTTTATTTTATTTGGAATAATAGTCACGAGGCAACGTATGGGTTAAAGGTCGTCGTGTTTTTTTCAAAATGCACCACTTCTCACTGAGTTCTAGATATCGCTCGAGTGATACCGTACCGGGTTCGTAAACGAACTCGCCCTTTGGGCGATTTCGGTTTCGACCCCTATTATATTATACATAGAGATGTATACTATGCACAAATGTTTTGCAGTAGAAAACTTTTTTTTTTTTAAAAAAATATGGGAATTTGGGGGTCGGGGAGGGGGAGGATTTGTTTAAAGAATGAATGGAAGAATAAGGTTTTACGGCGTACCAACACATTATAGGTTATTCGACGACAACAGGAAGGAAGATTCCAGGTTCACTCTACATGTACAAAAACAACAAATTAACATACAGATTAAAAAAAATACATCAACAAATGAATATGTATAACGAACCTAGAACCTTGATACCTGCAGAACTGCAGAGTTTCAGCAAATTCTATCGTATTACTCAAAATGTCGCTTCTTACGACATGCATAAGCCACAGTGATCCTATTCTTGCCATCACTCATGGCTCCCTGGAACCACACAGGGGTTGATCATTTAACCACAATAGTGAACATGACAAAAAATGATAAAATGATCATGACACCCATTCGGAGGATTCCTACCCCTTTGCAGAGATCGACAGTGATTCTATTCTTAGCCGGAACCACACAGGCTTTGTTTAAGGCATAGTGCCACCATTGCAAAAAGGAAGTGCTTCCGTGGGGTAGTCGCATAATGGCGGTTGTAAATAATCCTCAATTCTTCTTCTTTAAAAATGCATTTTCCTATTTTTAATGCTCATTTTTTTATTTGAATGGCATTATTGATGTATTTTGAACATTTTGATAGCATTGTCATGTTTGAATTGTGAATTTAGAAAAAAAAAATGATGCTTGGAAATTGGGGTATGAATTCATGATTTCGGAAGTCTACTTTCACTTTGTCACCAGTGTACACACTGAGCAGAAAAAAAATCTCTTATATGGCACATGACCCCTACTTTTCTCATCATATTTTGATAGTGCAGAGGTTGACAAACAGTAAAATGTAGGTTTCACTTCTTTCATTTGGGACCCTCTATGAATGACAAGCCTTCAAACTTTTATTATTTACTATAGAATAAAGAACAAAAATCAATGGTGGGGTTACACCTATAAGAGAGACTTGAGTGAAATGGGGGTGATTTTCCAAAATGTTAATTGTAGGTAAAATAACCTCTTTTGTACACTCTCATAGTATTAAATGACAAATTGGAGACATTTGCTTCATAAAAAAACTCATTTTGGCAAGTGTATGCCTCAAATAAAGCATATATGTGCATATTTACATTGAAATTTCATGAAAAATCACAAAATTTTGAAGATTTTTTATTTTGGATGATTTAAATGTGCAATTTTTAGCATGTACATTGTATTGAATAATGTATTTTTGTAAGATAATGTCTTCAGTGTATCATGAGACTGTTTTGGTGTAAAAATTTTAATGGAATTAGGTAAAAAAAAAAATTTATGGGTAAAATTAGTCGAACACATCAAAATTGCATGTCGGTCAACATCTCGCGCCTGTATATAATGATCATGTAAAAAGTGGTATTTTGACAAAAGTTTCAGTATTTAATGCCTGCAACTTGGCAGTATTACTTCAGATTGGTAGTACTTAGCAAAAATGAGGTAATTATGAAATTAAAAAAAAAAGAGTTTCCTTATAAGAGAGACTTGAGTGAAATGGGGGTGATTTTCCAAAATGTTAATTGTAGGTAAAATAACCTCTTTTGTACACTCTCATAGTATTAAATGACAAATTGGAGACATTTGCTTCATAAAAAAACTCATTTTGGCAAGTGTATGCCTCAAATAAAGCATATATGTGCATATTTACATTGAAATTTCATGAAAAATCACAAAATTTTGAAGATTTTTTATTTTGGATGATTTAAATGTGCAATTTTTAGCATGTACATTGTATTGAATAATGTATTTTTGTAAGATAATGTCTTCAGTGTATCATGAGACTGTTTTGGTGTAAAAATTTTAATGGAATTAGGTAAAAAAAAAAATTTATGGGTAAAATTAGTCGAACACATCAAAATTGCATGTCGGTCAACATCTCGCGCCTGTATATAATGATCATGTAAAAAGTGGTATTTTGACAAAAGTTTCAGTATTTAATGCCTGCAACTTGGCAGTATTACTTCAGATTGGTAGTACTTAGCAAAAATGAGGTAATTATGAAATTAAAAAAAAAAGAGTTTCCTTATAAGAGAGACTTGAGTGAAATGGGGGTGATTTTCCAAAATGTTAATTGTAGGTAAAATAACCTCTTTTGTACACTCTCATAGTATTAAATGACAAATTGGAGACATTTGCTTCATAAAAAAACTCATTTTGGCAAGTGTATGCCTCAAATAAAGCATATATGTGCATATTTACATTGAAATTTCATGAAAAATCACAAAATTTTGAAGATTTTTTATTTTGGATGATTTAAATGTGCAATTTTTAGCATGTACATTGTATTGAATAATGTATTTTGGTAAGATAATGTCTTCAGTGTATCATGAGACTGTTTTGGTGTAAAAATTTTAATGGAATTAGGTAAAAAAAAAAATTTATGGGTAAAATTAGTCGAACACATCAAAATTGCATGTCGGTCAACATCTCGCGCCTGTATATAATGATCATGTAAAAAGTGGTATTTTGACAAAAGTTTCAGTATTTAATGCCTGCAACTTGGCAGTATTACTTCAAATTGGTAGTACTTAGCAAAAATGAGGTAATTATGAAATTAAAAAAAAAAGAGTTTCCTTATAGGCATAGTGCCACCATTGCAAAAAGGAAGTGCTTCCGTGGGGTAGTCGCATAATGGCGGTTGTAAATAATCCTCAATTCTTCTTCTTTAAAAATGCATTTTCCTATTTTTAATGCTCATTTTTTTATTTGAATGGCATTATTGATGTATTTTGAACATTTTGATAGCATTGTCATGTTTGAATTGTGAATTTAGAAAAAAAAAATGATGCTTGGAAATTGGGGTATGAATTCATGATTTCGGAAGTCTACTTTCACTTTGTCACCAGTGTACACACTGAGCAGAAAAAAAATCTCTTATATGGCACATGACCCCTACTTTTCTCATCATATTTTGATAGTGCAGAGGTTGACAAACAGTAAAATGTAGGTTTCACTTCTTTCATTTGGGACCCTCTATGAATGACAAGCCTTCAAACTTTTATTATTTACTATAGAATAAAGAACAAAAATCAATGGTGGGGTTACACCTATAAGAGAGACTTGAGTGAAATGGGGGTGATTTTCCAAAATGTTAATTGTAGGTAAAATAACCTCTTTTGTACACTCTCATAGTATTAAATGACAAATTGGAGACATTTGCTTCATAAAAAAACTCATTTTGGCAAGTGTATGCCTCAAATAAAGCATATATGTGCATATTTACATTGAAATTTCATGAAAAATCACAAAATTTTGAAGATTTTTTATTTTGGATGATTTAAATGTGCAATTTTTAGCATGTACATTGTATTGAATAATGTATTTTTGTAAGATAATGTCTTCAGTGTATCATGAGACTGTTTTGGTGTAAAAATTTTAATGGAATTAGGTAAAAAAAAAAATTTATGGGTAAAATTAGTCGAACACATCAAAATTGCATGTCGGTCAACATCTCGCGCCTGTATATAATGATCATGTAAAAAGTGGTATTTTGACAAAAGTTTCAGTATTTAATGCCTGCAACTTGGCAGTATTACTTCAGATTGGTAGTACTTAGCAAAAATGAGGTAATTATGAAATTAAAAAAAAAAGAGTTTCCTTATAAGAGAGACTTGAGTGAAATGGGGGTGATTTTCCAAAATGTTAATTGTAGGTAAAATAACCTCTTTTGTACACTCTCATAGTATTAAATGACAAATTGGAGACATTTGCTTCATAAAAAAACTCATTTTGGCAAGTGTATGCCTCAAATAAAGCATATATGTGCATATTTACATTGAAATTTCATGAAAAATCACAAAATTTTGAAGATTTTTTATTTTGGATGATTTAAATGTGCAATTTTTAGCATGTACATTGTATTGAATAATGTATTTTTGTAAGATAATGTCTTCAGTGTATCATGAGACTGTTTTGGTGTAAAAATTTTAATGGAATTAGGTAAAAAAAAAAATTTATGGGTAAAATTAGTCGAACACATCAAAATTGCATGTCGGTCAACATCTCGCGCCTGTATATAATGATCATGTAAAAAGTGGTATTTTGACAAAAGTTTCAGTATTTAATGCCTGCAACTTGGCAGTATTACTTCAGATTGGTAGTACTTAGCAAAAATGAGGTAATTATGAAATTAAAAAAAAAAGAGTTTCCTTATAAGAGAGACTTGAGTGAAATGGGGGTGATTTTCCAAAATGTTAATTGTAGGTAAAATAACCTCTTTTGTACACTCTCATAGTATTAAATGACAAATTGGAGACATTTGCTTCATAAAAAAACTCATTTTGGCAAGTGTATGCCTCAAATAAAGCATATATGTGCATATTTACATTGAAATTTCATGAAAAATCACAAAATTTTGAAGATTTTTTATTTTGGATGATTTAAATGTGCAATTTTTAGCATGTACATTGTATTGAATAATGTATTTTTGTAAGATAATGTCTTCAGTGTATCATGAGACTGTTTTGGTGTAAAAATTTTAATGGAATTAGGTAAAAAAAAAAATTTATGGGTAAAATTAGTCGAACACATCAAAATTGCATGTCGGTCAACATCTCGCGCCTGTATATAATGATCATGTAAAAAGTGGTATTTTGACAAAAGTTTCAGTATTTAATGCCTGCAACTTGGCAGTATTACTTCAGATTGGTAGTACTTAGCAAAAATGAGGTAATTATGAAATTAAAAAAAAAAGAGTTTCCTTATAAGAGAGACTTGAGTGAAATGGGGGTGATTTTCCAAAATGTTAATTGTAGGTAAAATAACCTCTTTTGTACACTCTCATAGTATTAAATGACAAATTGGAGACATTTGCTTCATAAAAAAACTCATTTTGGCAAGTGTATGCCTCAAATAAAGCATATATGTGCATATTTACATTGAAATTTCATGAAAAATCACAAAATTTTGAAGATTTTTTATTTTGGATGATTTAAATGTGCAATTTTTAGCATGTACATTGTATTGAATAATGTATTTTGGTAAGATAATGTCTTCAGTGTATCATGAGACTGTTTTGGTGTAAAAATTTTAATGGAATTAGGTAAAAAAAAAAATTTATGGGTAAAATTAGTCGAACACATCAAAATTGCATGTCGGTCAACATCTCGCGCCTGTATATAATGATCATGTAAAAAGTGGTATTTTGACAAAAGTTTCAGTATTTAATGCCTGCAACTTGGCAGTATTACTTCAAATTGGTAGTACTTAGCAAAAATGAGGTAATTATGAAATTAAAAAAAAAAGAGTTTCCTTATAGGCATAGTGCCACCATTGCAAAAAGGAAGTGCTTCCGTGGGGTAGTCGCATAATGGCGGTTGTAAATAATCCTCAATTCTTCTTCTTTAAAAATGCATTTTCCTATTTTTAATGCTCATTTTTTTATTTGAATGGCATTATTGATGTATTTTGAACATTTTGATAGCATTGTCATGTTTGAATTGTGAATTTAGAAAAAAAAAATGATGCTTGGAAATTGGGGTATGAATTCATGATTTCGGAAGTCTACTTTCACTTTGTCACCAGTGTACACACTGAGCAGAAAAAAAATCTCTTATATGGCACATGACCCCTACTTTTCTCATCATATTTTGATAGTGCAGAGGTTGACAAACAGTAAAATGTAGGTTTCACTTCTTTCATTTGGGACCCTCTATGAATGACAAGCCTTCAAACTTTTATTATTTACTATAGAATAAAGAACAAAAATCAATGGTGGGGTTACACCTATAAGAGAGACTTGAGTGAAATGGGGGTGATTTTCCAAAATGTTAATTGTAGGTAAAATAACCTCTTTTGTACACTCTCATAGTATTAAATGACAAATTGGAGACATTTGCTTCATAAAAAAACTCATTTTGGCAAGTGTATGCCTCAAATAAAGCATATATGTGCATATTTACATTGAAATTTCATGAAAAATCACAAAATTTTGAAGATTTTTTATTTTGGATGATTTAAATGTGCAATTTTTAGCATGTACATTGTATTGAATAATGTATTTTTGTAAGATAATGTCTTCAGTGTATCATGAGACTGTTTTGGTGTAAAAATTTTAATGGAATTAGGTAAAAAAAAAAATTTATGGGTAAAATTAGTCGAACACATCAAAATTGCATGTCGGTCAACATCTCGCGCCTGTATATAATGATCATGTAAAAAGTGGTATTTTGACAAAAGTTTCAGTATTTAATGCCTGCAACTTGGCAGTATTACTTCAGATTGGTAGTACTTAGCAAAAATGAGGTAATTATGAAATTAAAAAAAAAAGAGTTTCCTTATAAGAGAGACTTGAGTGAAATGGGGGTGATTTTCCAAAATGTTAATTGTAGGTAAAATAACCTCTTTTGTACACTCTCATAGTATTAAATGACAAATTGGAGACATTTGCTTCATAAAAAAACTCATTTTGGCAAGTGTATGCCTCAAATAAAGCATATATGTGCATATTTACATTGAAATTTCATGAAAAATCACAAAATTTTGAAGATTTTTTATTTTGGATGATTTAAATGTGCAATTTTTAGCATGTACATTGTATTGAATAATGTATTTTTGTAAGATAATGTCTTCAGTGTATCATGAGACTGTTTTGGTGTAAAAATTTTAATGGAATTAGGTAAAAAAAAAAATTTATGGGTAAAATTAGTCGAACACATCAAAATTGCATGTCGGTCAACATCTCGCGCCTGTATATAATGATCATGTAAAAAGTGGTATTTTGACAAAAGTTTCAGTATTTAATGCCTGCAACTTGGCAGTATTACTTCAGATTGGTAGTACTTAGCAAAAATGAGGTAATTATGAAATTAAAAAAAAAAGAGTTTCCTTATAAGAGAGACTTGAGTGAAATGGGGGTGATTTTCCAAAATGTTAATTGTAGGTAAAATAACCTCTTTTGTACACTCTCATAGTATTAAATGACAAATTGGAGACATTTGCTTCATAAAAAAACTCATTTTGGCAAGTGTATGCCTCAAATAAAGCATATATGTGCATATTTACATTGAAATTTCATGAAAAATCACAAAATTTTGAAGATTTTTTATTTTGGATGATTTAAATGTGCAATTTTTAGCATGTACATTGTATTGAATAATGTATTTTTGTAAGATAATGTCTTCAGTGTATCATGAGACTGTTTTGGTGTAAAAATTTTAATGGAATTAGGTAAAAAAAAAAATTTATGGGTAAAATTAGTCGAACACATCAAAATTGCATGTCGGTCAACATCTCGCGCCTGTATATAATGATCATGTAAAAAGTGGTATTTTGACAAAAGTTTCAGTATTTAATGCCTGCAACTTGGCAGTATTACTTCAGATTGGTAGTACTTAGCAAAAATGAGGTAATTATGAAATTAAAAAAAAAAGAGTTTCCTTATAAGAGAGACTTGAGTGAAATGGGGGTGATTTTCCAAAATGTTAATTGTAGGTAAAATAACCTCTTTTGTACACTCTCATAGTATTAAATGACAAATTGGAGACATTTGCTTCATAAAAAAACTCATTTTGGCAAGTGTATGCCTCAAATAAAGCATATATGTGCATATTTACATTGAAATTTCATGAAAAATCACAAAATTTTGAAGATTTTTTATTTTGGATGATTTAAATGTGCAATTTTTAGCATGTACATTGTATTGAATAATGTATTTTGGTAAGATAATGTCTTCAGTGTATCATGAGACTGTTTTGGTGTAAAAATTTTAATGGAATTAGGTAAAAAAAAAAATTTATGGGTAAAATTAGTCGAACACATCAAAATTGCATGTCGGTCAACATCTCGCGCCTGTATATAATGATCATGTAAAAAGTGGTATTTTGACAAAAGTTTCAGTATTTAATGCCTGCAACTTGGCAGTATTACTTCAAATTGGTAGTACTTAGCAAAAATGAGGTAATTATGAAATTAAAAAAAAAAGAGTTTCCTTATAGGCATAGTGCCACCATTGCAAAAAGGAAGTGCTTCCGTGGGGTAGTCGCATAATGGCGGTTGTAAATAATCCTCAATTCTTCTTCTTTAAAAATGCATTTTCCTATTTTTAATGCTCATTTTTTTATTTGAATGGCATTATTGATGTATTTTGAACATTTTGATAGCATTGTCATGTTTGAATTGTGAATTTAGAAAAAAAAAATGATGCTTGGAAATTGGGGTATGAATTCATGATTTCGGAAGTCTACTTTCACTTTGTCACCAGTGTACACACTGAGCAGAAAAAAAATCTCTTATATGGCACATGACCCCTACTTTTCTCATCATATTTTGATAGTGCAGAGGTTGACAAACAGTAAAATGTAGGTTTCACTTCTTTCATTTGGGACCCTCTATGAATGACAAGCCTTCAAACTTTTATTATTTACTATAGAATAAAGAACAAAAATCAATGGTGGGGTTACACCTATAAGAGAGACTTGAGTGAAATGGGGGTGATTTTCCAAAATGTTAATTGTAGGTAAAATAACCTCTTTTGTACACTCTCATAGTATTAAATGACAAATTGGAGACATTTGCTTCATAAAAAAACTCATTTTGGCAAGTGTATGCCTCAAATAAAGCATATATGTGCATATTTACATTGAAATTTCATGAAAAATCACAAAATTTTGAAGATTTTTTATTTTGGATGATTTAAATGTGCAATTTTTAGCATGTACATTGTATTGAATAATGTATTTTTGTAAGATAATGTCTTCAGTGTATCATGAGACTGTTTTGGTGTAAAAATTTTAATGGAATTAGGTAAAAAAAAAAATTTATGGGTAAAATTAGTCGAACACATCAAAATTGCATGTCGGTCAACATCTCGCGCCTGTATATAATGATCATGTAAAAAGTGGTATTTTGACAAAAGTTTCAGTATTTAATGCCTGCAACTTGGCAGTATTACTTCAGATTGGTAGTACTTAGCAAAAATGAGGTAATTATGAAATTAAAAAAAAAAGAGTTTCCTTATAAGAGAGACTTGAGTGAAATGGGGGTGATTTTCCAAAATGTTAATTGTAGGTAAAATAACCTCTTTTGTACACTCTCATAGTATTAAATGACAAATTGGAGACATTTGCTTCATAAAAAAACTCATTTTGGCAAGTGTATGCCTCAAATAAAGCATATATGTGCATATTTACATTGAAATTTCATGAAAAATCACAAAATTTTGAAGATTTTTTATTTTGGATGATTTAAATGTGCAATTTTTAGCATGTACATTGTATTGAATAATGTATTTTTGTAAGATAATGTCTTCAGTGTATCATGAGACTGTTTTGGTGTAAAAATTTTAATGGAATTAGGTAAAAAAAAAAATTTATGGGTAAAATTAGTCGAACACATCAAAATTGCATGTCGGTCAACATCTCGCGCCTGTATATAATGATCATGTAAAAAGTGGTATTTTGACAAAAGTTTCAGTATTTAATGCCTGCAACTTGGCAGTATTACTTCAGATTGGTAGTACTTAGCAAAAATGAGGTAATTATGAAATTAAAAAAAAAAGAGTTTCCTTATAAGAGAGACTTGAGTGAAATGGGGGTGATTTTCCAAAATGTTAATTGTAGGTAAAATAACCTCTTTTGTACACTCTCATAGTATTAAATGACAAATTGGAGACATTTGCTTCATAAAAAAACTCATTTTGGCAAGTGTATGCCTCAAATAAAGCATATATGTGCATATTTACATTGAAATTTCATGAAAAATCACAAAATTTTGAAGATTTTTTATTTTGGATGATTTAAATGTGCAATTTTTAGCATGTACATTGTATTGAATAATGTATTTTTGTAAGATAATGTCTTCAGTGTATCATGAGACTGTTTTGGTGTAAAAATTTTAATGGAATTAGGTAAAAAAAAAAATTTATGGGTAAAATTAGTCGAACACATCAAAATTGCATGTCGGTCAACATCTCGCGCCTGTATATAATGATCATGTAAAAAGTGGTATTTTGACAAAAGTTTCAGTATTTAATGCCTGCAACTTGGCAGTATTACTTCAGATTGGTAGTACTTAGCAAAAATGAGGTAATTATGAAATTAAAAAAAAAAGAGTTTCCTTATAAGAGAGACTTGAGTGAAATGGGGGTGATTTTCCAAAATGTTAATTGTAGGTAAAATAACCTCTTTTGTACACTCTCATAGTATTAAATGACAAATTGGAGACATTTGCTTCATAAAAAAACTCATTTTGGCAAGTGTATGCCTCAAATAAAGCATATATGTGCATATTTACATTGAAATTTCATGAAAAATCACAAAATTTTGAAGATTTTTTATTTTGGATGATTTAAATGTGCAATTTTTAGCATGTACATTGTATTGAATAATGTATTTTGGTAAGATAATGTCTTCAGTGTATCATGAGACTGTTTTGGTGTAAAAATTTTAATGGAATTAGGTAAAAAAAAAAATTTATGGGTAAAATTAGTCGAACACATCAAAATTGCATGTCGGTCAACATCTCGCGCCTGTATATAATGATCATGTAAAAAGTGGTATTTTGACAAAAGTTTCAGTATTTAATGCCTGCAACTTGGCAGTATTACTTCAAATTGGTAGTACTTAGCAAAAATGAGGTAATTATGAAATTAAAAAAAAAAGAGTTTCCTTATAGGCATAGTGCCACCATTGCAAAAAGGAAGTGCTTCCGTGGGGTAGTCGCATAATGGCGGTTGTAAATAATCCTCAATTCTTCTTCTTTAAAAATGCATTTTCCTATTTTTAATGCTCATTTTTTTATTTGAATGGCATTATTGATGTATTTTGAACATTTTGATAGCATTGTCATGTTTGAATTGTGAATTTAGAAAAAAAAAATGATGCTTGGAAATTGGGGTATGAATTCATGATTTCGGAAGTCTACTTTCACTTTGTCACCAGTGTACACACTGAGCAGAAAAAAAATCTCTTATATGGCACATGACCCCTACTTTTCTCATCATATTTTGATAGTGCAGAGGTTGACAAACAGTAAAATGTAGGTTTCACTTCTTTCATTTGGGACCCTCTATGAATGACAAGCCTTCAAACTTTTATTATTTACTATAGAATAAAGAACAAAAATCAATGGTGGGGTTACACCTATAAGAGAGACTTGAGTGAAATGGGGGTGATTTTCCAAAATGTTAATTGTAGGTAAAATAACCTCTTTTGTACACTCTCATAGTATTAAATGACAAATTGGAGACATTTGCTTCATAAAAAAACTCATTTTGGCAAGTGTATGCCTCAAATAAAGCATATATGTGCATATTTACATTGAAATTTCATGAAAAATCACAAAATTTTGAAGATTTTTTATTTTGGATGATTTAAATGTGCAATTTTTAGCATGTACATTGTATTGAATAATGTATTTTTGTAAGATAATGTCTTCAGTGTATCATGAGACTGTTTTGGTGTAAAAATTTTAATGGAATTAGGTAAAAAAAAAAATTTATGGGTAAAATTAGTCGAACACATCAAAATTGCATGTCGGTCAACATCTCGCGCCTGTATATAATGATCATGTAAAAAGTGGTATTTTGACAAAAGTTTCAGTATTTAATGCCTGCAACTTGGCAGTATTACTTCAGATTGGTAGTACTTAGCAAAAATGAGGTAATTATGAAATTAAAAAAAAAAGAGTTTCCTTATAAGAGAGACTTGAGTGAAATGGGGGTGATTTTCCAAAATGTTAATTGTAGGTAAAATAACCTCTTTTGTACACTCTCATAGTATTAAATGACAAATTGGAGACATTTGCTTCATAAAAAAACTCATTTTGGCAAGTGTATGCCTCAAATAAAGCATATATGTGCATATTTACATTGAAATTTCATGAAAAATCACAAAATTTTGAAGATTTTTTATTTTGGATGATTTAAATGTGCAATTTTTAGCATGTACATTGTATTGAATAATGTATTTTTGTAAGATAATGTCTTCAGTGTATCATGAGACTGTTTTGGTGTAAAAATTTTAATGGAATTAGGTAAAAAAAAAAATTTATGGGTAAAATTAGTCGAACACATCAAAATTGCATGTCGGTCAACATCTCGCGCCTGTATATAATGATCATGTAAAAAGTGGTATTTTGACAAAAGTTTCAGTATTTAATGCCTGCAACTTGGCAGTATTACTTCAGATTGGTAGTACTTAGCAAAAATGAGGTAATTATGAAATTAAAAAAAAAAGAGTTTCCTTATAAGAGAGACTTGAGTGAAATGGGGGTGATTTTCCAAAATGTTAATTGTAGGTAAAATAACCTCTTTTGTACACTCTCATAGTATTAAATGACAAATTGGAGACATTTGCTTCATAAAAAAACTCATTTTGGCAAGTGTATGCCTCAAATAAAGCATATATGTGCATATTTACATTGAAATTTCATGAAAAATCACAAAATTTTGAAGATTTTTTATTTTGGATGATTTAAATGTGCAATTTTTAGCATGTACATTGTATTGAATAATGTATTTTTGTAAGATAATGTCTTCAGTGTATCATGAGACTGTTTTGGTGTAAAAATTTTAATGGAATTAGGTAAAAAAAAAAATTTATGGGTAAAATTAGTCGAACACATCAAAATTGCATGTCGGTCAACATCTCGCGCCTGTATATAATGATCATGTAAAAAGTGGTATTTTGACAAAAGTTTCAGTATTTAATGCCTGCAACTTGGCAGTATTACTTCAGATTGGTAGTACTTAGCAAAAATGAGGTAATTATGAAATTAAAAAAAAAAGAGTTTCCTTATAAGAGAGACTTGAGTGAAATGGGGGTGATTTTCCAAAATGTTAATTGTAGGTAAAATAACCTCTTTTGTACACTCTCATAGTATTAAATGACAAATTGGAGACATTTGCTTCATAAAAAAACTCATTTTGGCAAGTGTATGCCTCAAATAAAGCATATATGTGCATATTTACATTGAAATTTCATGAAAAATCACAAAATTTTGAAGATTTTTTATTTTGGATGATTTAAATGTGCAATTTTTAGCATGTACATTGTATTGAATAATGTATTTTGGTAAGATAATGTCTTCAGTGTATCATGAGACTGTTTTGGTGTAAAAATTTTAATGGAATTAGGTAAAAAAAAAAATTTATGGGTAAAATTAGTCGAACACATCAAAATTGCATGTCGGTCAACATCTCGCGCCTGTATATAATGATCATGTAAAAAGTGGTATTTTGACAAAAGTTTCAGTATTTAATGCCTGCAACTTGGCAGTATTACTTCAGATTGGTAGTACTTAGCAAAAATGAGGTAATTATGAAATTAAAAAAAAAAGAGTTTCCTTATAAGAGAGACTTGAGTGAAATGGGGGTGATTTTCCAAAATGTTAATTGTAGGTAAAATAACCTCTTTTGTACACTCTCATAGTATTAAATGACAAATTGGAGACATTTGCTTCATAAAAAAACTCATTTTGGCAAGTGTATGCCTCAAATAAAGCATATATGTGCATATTTACATTGAAATTTCATGAAAAATCACAAAATTTTGAAGATTTTTTATTTTGGATGATTTAAATGTGCAATTTTTAGCATGTACATTGTATTGAATAATGTATTTTGGTAAGATAATGTCTTCAGTGTATCATGAGACTGTTTTGGTGTAAAAATTTTAATGGAATTAGGTAAAAAAAAAAATTTATGGGTAAAATTAGTCGAACACATCAAAATTGCATGTCGGTCAACATCTCGCGCCTGTATATAATGATCATGTAAAAAGTGGTATTTTGACAAAAGTTTCAGTATTTAATGCCTGCAACTTGGCAGTATTACTTCAGATTGGTAGTACTTAGCAAAAATGAGGTAATTATGAAATTAAAAAAAAAAGAGTTTCCTTATAAGAGAGACTTGAGTGAAATGGGGGTGATTTTCCAAAATGTTAATTGTAGGTAAAATAACCTCTTTTGTACACTCTCATAGTATTAAATGACAAATTGGAGACATTTGCTTCATAAAAAAACTCATTTTGGCAAGTGTATGCCTCAAATAAAGCATATATGTGCATATTTACATTGAAATTTCATGAAAAATCACAAAATTTTGAAGATTTTTTATTTTGGATGATTTAAATGTGCAATTTTTAGCATGTACATTGTATTGAATAATGTATTTTTGTAAGATAATGTCTTCAGTGTATCATGAGACTGTTTTGGTGTAAAAATTTTAATGGAATTAGGTAAAAAAAAAAATTTATGGGTAAAATTAGTCGAACACATCAAAATTGCATGTCGGTCAACATCTCGCGCCTGTATATAATGATCATGTAAAAAGTGGTATTTTGACAAAAGTTTCAGTATTTAATGCCTGCAACTTGGCAGTATTACTTCAGATTGGTAGTACTTAGCAAAAATGAGGTAATTATGAAATTAAAAAAAAAAGAGTTTCCTTATAAGAGAGACTTGAGTGAAATGGGGGTGATTTTCCAAAATGTTAATTGTAGGTAAAATAACCTCTTTTGTACACTCTCATAGTATTAAATGACAAATTGGAGACATTTGCTTCATAAAAAAACTCATTTTGGCAAGTGTATGCCTCAAATAAAGCATATATGTGCATATTTACATTGAAATTTCATGAAAAATCACAAAATTTTGAAGATTTTTTATTTTGGATGATTTAAATGTGCAATTTTTAGCATGTACATTGTATTGAATAATGTATTTTTGTAAGATAATGTCTTCAGTGTATCATGAGACTGTTTTGGTGTAAAAATTTTAATGGAATTAGGTAAAAAAAAAAATTTATGGGTAAAATTAGTCGAACACATCAAAATTGCATGTCGGTCAACATCTCGCGCCTGTATATAATGATCATGTAAAAAGTGGTATTTTGACAAAAGTTTCAGTATTTAATGCCTGCAACTTGGCAGTATTACTTCAGATTGGTAGTACTTAGCAAAAATGAGGTAATTATGAAATTAAAAAAAAAAGAGTTTCCTTATAAGAGAGACTTGAGTGAAATGGGGGTGATTTTCCAAAATGTTAATTGTAGGTAAAATAACCTCTTTTGTACACTCTCATAGTATTAAATGACAAATTGGAGACATTTGCTTCATAAAAAAACTCATTTTGGCAAGTGTATGCCTCAAATAAAGCATATATGTGCATATTTACATTGAAATTTCATGAAAAATCACAAAATTTTGAAGATTTTTTATTTTGGATGATTTAAATGTGCAATTTTTAGCATGTACATTGTATTGAATAATGTATTTTTGTAAGATAATGTCTTCAGTGTATCATGAGACTGTTTTGGTGTAAAAATTTTAATGGAATTAGGTAAAAAAAAAAATTTATGGGTAAAATTAGTCGAACACATCAAAATTGCATGTCGGTCAACATCTCGCGCCTGTATATAATGATCATGTAAAAAGTGGTATTTTGACAAAAGTTTCAGTATTTAATGCCTGCAACTTGGCAGTATTACTTCAGATTGGTAGTACTTAGCAAAAATGAGGTAATTATGAAATTAAAAAAAAAAGAGTTTCCTTATAAGAGAGACTTGAGTGAAATGGGGGTGATTTTCCAAAATGTTAATTGTAGGTAAAATAACCTCTTTTGTACACTCTCATAGTATTAAATGACAAATTGGAGACATTTGCTTCATAAAAAAACTCATTTTGGCAAGTGTATGCCTCAAATAAAGCATATATGTGCATATTTACATTGAAATTTCATGAAAAATCACAAAATTTTGAAGATTTTTTATTTTGGATGATTTAAATGTGCAATTTTTAGCATGTACATTGTATTGAATAATGTATTTTTGTAAGATAATGTCTTCAGTGTATCATGAGACTGTTTTGGTGTAAAAATTTTAATGGAATTAGGTAAAAAAAAAAATTTATGGGTAAAATTAGTCGAACACATCAAAATTGCATGTCGGTCAACATCTCGCGCCTGTATATAATGATCATGTAAAAAGTGGTATTTTGACAAAAGTTTCAGTATTTAATGCCTGCAACTTGGCAGTATTACTTCAGATTGGTAGTACTTAGCAAAAATGAGGTAATTATGAAATTAAAAAAAAAAGAGTTTCCTTATAAGAGAGACTTGAGTGAAATGGGGGTGATTTTCCAAAATGTTAATTGTAGGTAAAATAACCTCTTTTGTACACTCTCATAGTATTAAATGACAAATTGGAGACATTTGCTTCATAAAAAAACTCATTTTGGCAAGTGTATGCCTCAAATAAAGCATATATGTGCATATTTACATTGAAATTTCATGAAAAATCACAAAATTTTGAAGATTTTTTATTTTGGATGATTTAAATGTGCAATTTTTAGCATGTACATTGTATTGAATAATGTATTTTTGTAAGATAATGTCTTCAGTGTATCATGAGACTGTTTTGGTGTAAAAATTTTAATGGAATTAGGTAAAAAAAAAAATTTATGGGTAAAATTAGTCGAACACATCAAAATTGCATGTCGGTCAACATCTCGCGCCTGTATATAATGATCATGTAAAAAGTGGTATTTTGACAAAAGTTTCAGTATTTAATGCCTGCAACTTGGCAGTATTACTTCAGATTGGTAGTACTTAGCAAAAATGAGGTAATTATGAAATTAAAAAAAAAAGAGTTTCCTTATAAGAGAGACTTGAGTGAAATGGGGGTGATTTTCCAAAATGTTAATTGTAGGTAAAATAACCTCTTTTGTACACTCTCATAGTATTAAATGACAAATTGGAGACATTTGCTTCATAAAAAAACTCATTTTGGCAAGTGTATGCCTCAAATAAAGCATATATGTGCATATTTACATTGAAATTTCATGAAAAATCACAAAATTTTGAAGATTTTTTATTTTGGATGATTTAAATGTGCAATTTTTAGCATGTACATTGTATTGAATAATGTATTTTTGTAAGATAATGTCTTCAGTGTATCATGAGACTGTTTTGGTGTAAAAATTTTAATGGAATTAGGTAAAAAAAAAAATTTATGGGTAAAATTAGTCGAACACATCAAAATTGCATGTCGGTCAACATCTCGCGCCTGTATATAATGATCATGTAAAAAGTGGTATTTTGACAAAAGTTTCAGTATTTAATGCCTGCAACTTGGCAGTATTACTTCAGATTGGTAGTACTTAGCAAAAATGAGGTAATTATGAAATTAAAAAAAAAAGAGTTTCCTTATAAGAGAGACTTGAGTGAAATGGGGGTGATTTTCCAAAATGTTAATTGTAGGTAAAATAACCTCTTTTGTACACTCTCATAGTATTAAATGACAAATTGGAGACATTTGCTTCATAAAAAAACTCATTTTGGCAAGTGTATGCCTCAAATAAAGCATATATGTGCATATTTACATTGAAATTTCATGAAAAATCACAAAATTTTGAAGATTTTTTATTTTGGATGATTTAAATGTGCAATTTTTAGCATGTACATTGTATTGAATAATGTATTTTTGTAAGATAATGTCTTCAGTGTATCATGAGACTGTTTTGGTGTAAAAATTTTAATGGAATTAGGTAAAAAAAAAAATTTATGGGTAAAATTAGTCGAACACATCAAAATTGCATGTCGGTCAACATCTCGCGCCTGTATATAATGATCATGTAAAAAGTGGTATTTTGACAAAAGTTTCAGTATTTAATGCCTGCAACTTGGCAGTATTACTTCAGATTGGTAGTACTTAGCAAAAATGAGGTAATTATGAAATTAAAAAAAAAAGAGTTTCCTTATAAGAGAGACTTGAGTGAAATGGGGGTGATTTTCCAAAATGTTAATTGTAGGTAAAATAACCTCTTTTGTACACTCTCATAGTATTAAATGACAAATTGGAGACATTTGCTTCATAAAAAAACTCATTTTGGCAAGTGTATGCCTCAAATAAAGCATATATGTGCATATTTACATTGAAATTTCATGAAAAATCACAAAATTTTGAAGATTTTTTATTTTGGATGATTTAAATGTGCAATTTTTAGCATGTACATTGTATTGAATAATGTATTTTTGTAAGATAATGTCTTCAGTGTATCATGAGACTGTTTTGGTGTAAAAATTTTAATGGAATTAGGTAAAAAAAAAAATTTATGGGTAAAATTAGTCGAACACATCAAAATTGCATGTCGGTCAACATCTCGCGCCTGTATATAATGATCATGTAAAAAGTGGTATTTTGACAAAAGTTTCAGTATTTAATGCCTGCAACTTGGCAGTATTACTTCAGATTGGTAGTACTTAGCAAAAATGAGGTAATTATGAAATTAAAAAAAAAAGAGTTTCCTTATAAGAGAGACTTGAGTGAAATGGGGGTGATTTTCCAAAATGTTAATTGTAGGTAAAATAACCTCTTTTGTACACTCTCATAGTATTAAATGACAAATTGGAGACATTTGCTTCATAAAAAAACTCATTTTGGCAAGTGTATGCCTCAAATAAAGCATATATGTGCATATTTACATTGAAATTTCATGAAAAATCACAAAATTTTGAAGATTTTTTATTTTGGATGATTTAAATGTGCAATTTTTAGCATGTACATTGTATTGAATAATGTATTTTTGTAAGATAATGTCTTCAGTGTATCATGAGACTGTTTTGGTGTAAAAATTTTAATGGAATTAGGTAAAAAAAAAAATTTATGGGTAAAATTAGTCGAACACATCAAAATTGCATGTCGGTCAACATCTCGCGCCTGTATATAATGATCATGTAAAAAGTGGTATTTTGACAAAAGTTTCAGTATTTAATGCCTGCAACTTGGCAGTATTACTTCAGATTGGTAGTACTTAGCAAAAATGAGGTAATTATGAAATTAAAAAAAAAAGAGTTTCCTTATAAGAGAGACTTGAGTGAAATGGGGGTGATTTTCCAAAATGTTAATTGTAGGTAAAATAACCTCTTTTGTACACTCTCATAGTATTAAATGACAAATTGGAGACATTTGCTTCATAAAAAAACTCATTTTGGCAAGTGTATGCCTCAAATAAAGCATATATGTGCATATTTACATTGAAATTTCATGAAAAATCACAAAATTTTGAAGATTTTTTATTTTGGATGATTTAAATGTGCAATTTTTAGCATGTACATTGTATTGAATAATGTATTTTTGTAAGATAATGTCTTCAGTGTATCATGAGACTGTTTTGGTGTAAAAATTTTAATGGAATTAGGTAAAAAAAAAAATTTATGGGTAAAATTAGTCGAACACATCAAAATTGCATGTCGGTCAACATCTCGCGCCTGTATATAATGATCATGTAAAAAGTGGTATTTTGACAAAAGTTTCAGTATTTAATGCCTGCAACTTGGCAGTATTACTTCAGATTGGTAGTACTTAGCAAAAATGAGGTAATTATGAAATTAAAAAAAAAAGAGTTTCCTTATAAGAGAGACTTGAGTGAAATGGGGGTGATTTTCCAAAATGTTAATTGTAGGTAAAATAACCTCTTTTGTACACTCTCATAGTATTAAATGACAAATTGGAGACATTTGCTTCATAAAAAAACTCATTTTGGCAAGTGTATGCCTCAAATAAAGCATATATGTGCATATTTACATTGAAATTTCATGAAAAATCACAAAATTTTGAAGATTTTTTATTTTGGATGATTTAAATGTGCAATTTTTAGCATGTACATTGTATTGAATAATGTATTTTTGTAAGATAATGTCTTCAGTGTATCATGAGACTGTTTTGGTGTAAAAATTTTAATGGAATTAGGTAAAAAAAAAAATTTATGGGTAAAATTAGTCGAACACATCAAAATTGCATGTCGGTCAACATCTCGCGCCTGTATATAATGATCATGTAAAAAGTGGTATTTTGACAAAAGTTTCAGTATTTAATGCCTGCAACTTGGCAGTATTACTTCAGATTGGTAGTACTTAGCAAAAATGAGGTAATTATGAAATTAAAAAAAAAAGAGTTTCCTTATAAGAGAGACTTGAGTGAAATGGGGGTGATTTTCCAAAATGTTAATTGTAGGTAAAATAACCTCTTTTGTACACTCTCATAGTATTAAATGACAAATTGGAGACATTTGCTTCATAAAAAAACTCATTTTGGCAAGTGTATGCCTCAAATAAAGCATATATGTGCATATTTACATTGAAATTTCATGAAAAATCACAAAATTTTGAAGATTTTTTATTTTGGATGATTTAAATGTGCAATTTTTAGCATGTACATTGTATTGAATAATGTATTTTGGTAAGATAATGTCTTCAGTGTATCATGAGACTGTTTTGGTGTAAAAATTTTAATGGAATTAGGTAAAAAAAAAAATTTATGGGTAAAATTAGTCGAACACATCAAAATTGCATGTCGGTCAACATCTCGCGCCTGTATATAATGATCATGTAAAAAGTGGTATTTTGACAAAAGTTTCAGTATTTAATGCCTGCAACTTGGCAGTATTACTTCAGATTGGTAGTACTTAGCAAAAATGAGGTAATTATGAAATTAAAAAAAAAAGAGTTTCCTTATAAGAGAGACTTGAGTGAAATGGGGGTGATTTTCCAAAATGTTAATTGTAGGTAAAATAACCTCTTTTGTACACTCTCATAGTATTAAATGACAAATTGGAGACATTTGCTTCATAAAAAAACTCATTTTGGCAAGTGTATGCCTCAAATAAAGCATATATGTGCATATTTACATTGAAATTTCATGAAAAATCACAAAATTTTGAAGATTTTTTATTTTGGATGATTTAAATGTGCAATTTTTAGCATGTACATTGTATTGAATAATGTATTTTGGTAAGATAATGTCTTCAGTGTATCATGAGACTGTTTTGGTGTAAAAATTTTAATGGAATTAGGTAAAAAAAAAAATTTATGGGTAAAATTAGTCGAACACATCAAAATTGCATGTCGGTCAACATCTCGCGCCTGTATATAATGATCATGTAAAAAGTGGTATTTTGACAAAAGTTTCAGTATTTAATGCCTGCAACTTGGCAGTATTACTTCAGATTGGTAGTACTTAGCAAAAATGAGGTAATTATGAAATTAAAAAAAAAAGAGTTTCCTTATAAGAGAGACTTGAGTGAAATGGGGGTGATTTTCCAAAATGTTAATTGTAGGTAAAATAACCTCTTTTGTACACTCTCATAGTATTAAATGACAAATTGGAGACATTTGCTTCATAAAAAAACTCATTTTGGCAAGTGTATGCCTCAAATAAAGCATATATGTGCATATTTACATTGAAATTTCATGAAAAATCACAAAATTTTGAAGATTTTTTATTTTGGATGATTTAAATGTGCAATTTTTAGCATGTACATTGTATTGAATAATGTATTTTTGTAAGATAATGTCTTCAGTGTATCATGAGACTGTTTTGGTGTAAAAATTTTAATGGAATTAGGTAAAAAAAAAAATTTATGGGTAAAATTAGTCGAACACATCAAAATTGCATGTCGGTCAACATCTCGCGCCTGTATATAATGATCATGTAAAAAGTGGTATTTTGACAAAAGTTTCAGTATTTAATGCCTGCAACTTGGCAGTATTACTTCAGATTGGTAGTACTTAGCAAAAATGAGGTAATTATGAAATTAAAAAAAAAAGAGTTTCCTTATAAGAGAGACTTGAGTGAAATGGGGGTGATTTTCCAAAATGTTAATTGTAGGTAAAATAACCTCTTTTGTACACTCTCATAGTATTAAATGACAAATTGGAGACATTTGCTTCATAAAAAAACTCATTTTGGCAAGTGTATGCCTCAAATAAAGCATATATGTGCATATTTACATTGAAATTTCATGAAAAATCACAAAATTTTGAAGATTTTTTATTTTGGATGATTTAAATGTGCAATTTTTAGCATGTACATTGTATTGAATAATGTATTTTTGTAAGATAATGTCTTCAGTGTATCATGAGACTGTTTTGGTGTAAAAATTTTAATGGAATTAGGTAAAAAAAAAAATTTATGGGTAAAATTAGTCGAACACATCAAAATTGCATGTCGGTCAACATCTCGCGCCTGTATATAATGATCATGTAAAAAGTGGTATTTTGACAAAAGTTTCAGTATTTAATGCCTGCAACTTGGCAGTATTACTTCAGATTGGTAGTACTTAGCAAAAATGAGGTAATTATGAAATTAAAAAAAAAAGAGTTTCCTTATAAGAGAGACTTGAGTGAAATGGGGGTGATTTTCCAAAATGTTAATTGTAGGTAAAATAACCTCTTTTGTACACTCTCATAGTATTAAATGACAAATTGGAGACATTTGCTTCATAAAAAAACTCATTTTGGCAAGTGTATGCCTCAAATAAAGCATATATGTGCATATTTACATTGAAATTTCATGAAAAATCACAAAATTTTGAAGATTTTTTATTTTGGATGATTTAAATGTGCAATTTTTAGCATGTACATTGTATTGAATAATGTATTTTTGTAAGATAATGTCTTCAGTGTATCATGAGACTGTTTTGGTGTAAAAATTTTAATGGAATTAGGTAAAAAAAAAAATTTATGGGTAAAATTAGTCGAACACATCAAAATTGCATGTCGGTCAACATCTCGCGCCTGTATATAATGATCATGTAAAAAGTGGTATTTTGACAAAAGTTTCAGTATTTAATGCCTGCAACTTGGCAGTATTACTTCAGATTGGTAGTACTTAGCAAAAATGAGGTAATTATGAAATTAAAAAAAAAAGAGTTTCCTTATAAGAGAGACTTGAGTGAAATGGGGGTGATTTTCCAAAATGTTAATTGTAGGTAAAATAACCTCTTTTGTACACTCTCATAGTATTAAATGACAAATTGGAGACATTTGCTTCATAAAAAAACTCATTTTGGCAAGTGTATGCCTCAAATAAAGCATATATGTGCATATTTACATTGAAATTTCATGAAAAATCACAAAATTTTGAAGATTTTTTATTTTGGATGATTTAAATGTGCAATTTTTAGCATGTACATTGTATTGAATAATGTATTTTTGTAAGATAATGTCTTCAGTGTATCATGAGACTGTTTTGGTGTAAAAATTTTAATGGAATTAGGTAAAAAAAAAAATTTATGGGTAAAATTAGTCGAACACATCAAAATTGCATGTCGGTCAACATCTCGCGCCTGTATATAATGATCATGTAAAAAGTGGTATTTTGACAAAAGTTTCAGTATTTAATGCCTGCAACTTGGCAGTATTACTTCAGATTGGTAGTACTTAGCAAAAATGAGGTAATTATGAAATTAAAAAAAAAAGAGTTTCCTTATAAGAGAGACTTGAGTGAAATGGGGGTGATTTTCCAAAATGTTAATTGTAGGTAAAATAACCTCTTTTGTACACTCTCATAGTATTAAATGACAAATTGGAGACATTTGCTTCATAAAAAAACTCATTTTGGCAAGTGTATGCCTCAAATAAAGCATATATGTGCATATTTACATTGAAATTTCATGAAAAATCACAAAATTTTGAAGATTTTTTATTTTGGATGATTTAAATGTGCAATTTTTAGCATGTACATTGTATTGAATAATGTATTTTTGTAAGATAATGTCTTCAGTGTATCATGAGACTGTTTTGGTGTAAAAATTTTAATGGAATTAGGTAAAAAAAAAAATTTATGGGTAAAATTAGTCGAACACATCAAAATTGCATGTCGGTCAACATCTCGCGCCTGTATATAATGATCATGTAAAAAGTGGTATTTTGACAAAAGTTTCAGTATTTAATGCCTGCAACTTGGCAGTATTACTTCAGATTGGTAGTACTTAGCAAAAATGAGGTAATTATGAAATTAAAAAAAAAAGAGTTTCCTTATAAGAGAGACTTGAGTGAAATGGGGGTGATTTTCCAAAATGTTAATTGTAGGTAAAATAACCTCTTTTGTACACTCTCATAGTATTAAATGACAAATTGGAGACATTTGCTTCATAAAAAAACTCATTTTGGCAAGTGTATGCCTCAAATAAAGCATATATGTGCATATTTACATTGAAATTTCATGAAAAATCACAAAATTTTGAAGATTTTTTATTTTGGATGATTTAAATGTGCAATTTTTAGCATGTACATTGTATTGAATAATGTATTTTTGTAAGATAATGTCTTCAGTGTATCATGAGACTGTTTTGGTGTAAAAATTTTAATGGAATTAGGTAAAAAAAAAAATTTATGGGTAAAATTAGTCGAACACATCAAAATTGCATGTCGGTCAACATCTCGCGCCTGTATATAATGATCATGTAAAAAGTGGTATTTTGACAAAAGTTTCAGTATTTAATGCCTGCAACTTGGCAGTATTACTTCAGATTGGTAGTACTTAGCAAAAATGAGGTAATTATGAAATTAAAAAAAAAAGAGTTTCCTTATAAGAGAGACTTGAGTGAAATGGGGGTGATTTTCCAAAATGTTAATTGTAGGTAAAATAACCTCTTTTGTACACTCTCATAGTATTAAATGACAAATTGGAGACATTTGCTTCATAAAAAAACTCATTTTGGCAAGTGTATGCCTCAAATAAAGCATATATGTGCATATTTACATTGAAATTTCATGAAAAATCACAAAATTTTGAAGATTTTTTATTTTGGATGATTTAAATGTGCAATTTTTAGCATGTACATTGTATTGAATAATGTATTTTTGTAAGATAATGTCTTCAGTGTATCATGAGACTGTTTTGGTGTAAAAATTTTAATGGAATTAGGTAAAAAAAAAAATTTATGGGTAAAATTAGTCGAACACATCAAAATTGCATGTCGGTCAACATCTCGCGCCTGTATATAATGATCATGTAAAAAGTGGTATTTTGACAAAAGTTTCAGTATTTAATGCCTGCAACTTGGCAGTATTACTTC
The DNA here is from genome assembly GCA_029582155.1 of Panopea generosa. NCBI lineage: Eukaryota > Metazoa > Mollusca > Bivalvia > Adapedonta > Hiatellidae > Panopea > Panopea generosa. The sequence continues at coordinate 78,471,207 of CM055897.1, read as the reverse complement.
AGATTGGTAGTACTTAGCAAAAATGAGGTAATTATGAAATTAAAAAAAAAAGAGTTTCCTTATAAGAGAGACTTGAGTGAAATGGGGGTGATTTTCCAAAATGTTAATTGTAGGTAAAATAACCTCTTTTGTACACTCTCATAGTATTAAATGACAAATTGGAGACATTTGCTTCATAAAAAAACTCATTTTGGCAAGTGTATGCCTCAAATAAAGCATATATGTGCATATTTACATTGAAATTTCATGAAAAATCACAAAATTTTGAAGATTTTTTATTTTGGATGATTTAAATGTGCAATTTTTAGCATGTACATTGTATTGAATAATGTATTTTGGTAAGATAATGTCTTCAGTGTATCATGAGACTGTTTTGGTGTAAAAATTTTAATGGAATTAGGTAAAAAAAAAAATTTATGGGTAAAATTAGTCGAACACATCAAAATTGCATGTCGGTCAACATCTCGCGCCTGTATATAATGATCATGTAAAAAGTGGTATTTTGACAAAAGTTTCAGTATTTAATGCCTGCAACTTGGCAGTATTACTTCAAATTGGTAGTACTTAGCAAAAATGAGGTAATTATGAAATTAAAAAAAAAAGAGTTTCCTTATAGGCATAGTGCCACCATTGCAAAAAGGAAGTGCTTCCGTGGGGTAGTCGCATAATGGCGGTTGTAAATAATCCTCAATTCTTCTTCTTTAAAAATGCATTTTCCTATTTTTAATGCTCATTTTTTTATTTGAATGGCATTATTGATGTATTTTGAACATTTTGATAGCATTGTCATGTTTGAATTGTGAATTTAGAAAAAAAAAATGATGCTTGGAAATTGGGGTATGAATTCATGATTTCGGAAGTCTACTTTCACTTTGTCACCAGTGTACACACTGAGCAGAAAAAAAATCTCTTATATGACACATGACCCCTACTTTTCTCATCATATTTTGATAGTGCAGAGGTTGACAAACAGTAAAATGTAGGTTTCACTTCTTTCATTTGGGACCCTCTATGAATGACAAGCCTTCAAACTTTTATTATTTACTATAGAATAAAGAACAAAAATCAATGGTGGGGTTACACCTTAAAGAGTAGCTCCAATTGGATACCCCCATTTCATTTTGCGTATGCGTGTAATCGCACAGTACACACGTTTTTTTCAAAGAGTAGCTCAAATTGGATATCCCCGTTTCACTGTGCGCATGCCTGTATTCGCCATTACACATAGTTGCCCGACGTCTGTCATTTTTATTATGTGTGTGTATGGTTGCAAGTCTTATTATGAATATATCTGTTACCATTTTTATCGGTCCATACATGTTTAAAAATCAATTAATTTGTTAAATTGTGTTTTAAATTGCACCAGCAACAGCAATAATTACACCAACTTCAACAATACTGATAATAATGAAATAGGAATAATCTACTGCAGATGTACCGTTCCAACTTTCCCCGTAAAAGTCATAATCAAGAGTAGCAGCAACAGCAGAAACAGCAATAACAACATCAATAATATAATAATGATATAAGAATAATAGTCTTTACTTACCTACTGTTGTATGTGTTAAAGTATGCTATTTTTAATATGTACCGCTATGTAAAAACTGATTAATAAATGGACTATCATATGATAGTTGAAATTAAAAAAAAAGAGAAAAAAAAAGAGTAAATAATGAAAGTTACGTGCATAAGATTTAAATATTGTTAATCAGTGCTTAAGCATGATACGTTTTGTTTCTTTTTTGTTTATCGAGGAAATATGTAAGATAGAGCACGTAGTTCATCAGTATAGCATCGAATCCAAGATCGTCGGGTCTAGGATTCGATTCTCCGCTACAGCTATGTGTGGTGTCCTTGGGCATGACACTTTATCTGTTTACCAAGGAGGAGTATGATTTCTTTATATTGCAAGAACTTGTTTCACAATCGATGTAAAATACAATGGAAATAAGTTTAAATCATACAAACCTCTCTAGGCCACTTACTACTAGTCTCTTGTATCTGCCAACTGGGTCCTCTATGGCGGATGGTCTAAGACGGCATGAACACTCATCTCTTACCGCTAGATCGTAGGTTTGAGTCCTGCTCACTCCAACATAATTGTGAGAAAGTAATGTGCCAGTTACTTGCGGAAGGACTGTGGTTCTACTCAGATTCTCCACCAATTAAACTGGATATTCCATATATAACCTGAAATGTGTTGAAAAAGGTTTAACACCCTATTAAAAAAAAATCTGCCAAATGGGATCGTCCTCTGCCATCACGATTGCCAATATCACGTGATTAAAGAAGTGGGGCATAATGCTCCTTACTGGTATAGTGCCCATTATTTCACCACCTGGTGCAGAGTAAAATGTTTGATAGTAGAAACTGAAATGCCAGTAATATTTAGATGGCACCTAATAATAGATTTATCTACGAAGCCATATTTTAAAAAAAAAAAAACAACACTTTTTTCTCCAATTATTGAATTTATATCATTTTTGTTCACCTATAGAAATAGCTATCAAAAATAACAGAGTATTTAATCTACACAAAAACTGGCAGATTTGACATTCACATGAATAATTTCTAGCACTAGGAAAGTATTTTTTTATCAAATATGTTTATTTTTGCCAAGTGGTCACTTTGGACTAGAGGTAAAAAGAAAAATGCAAGTTGTGGTCAATAATCATCACAACACTACAAGTGGTCATCTTGAATATTTGACAAATATTTAATGAAAATACTTGTAGATAGAAAAACGTGCGTGTAATTTAAGTACCACTCAATATCTCTGTCTCACTACTGATGTCATGAGTCTGCCAGTTACCTGCGGAAGGATATAGATATTAGCAAGATTCATTCCGAGATCTTCTTCATAAATTGCAGTTGTATGGTGTTAAGCGTCGCTTTCAACAAATGTTCAGTCATATCGCGACGGTGTCTACTTGAGAAAGTTTTCCTAGAGTGCCACACTGGTGTACCATGCCGCAGACACATGGTATGATACCCCACTCAGTCGCATTATATTGACACTGGGCCGACAAGAGCTAGAAATATCCTCTAAATTCTGAGTGCCAAACAAGGAAGCTTGTAGTACCATTTTTCAAGTATTTAATACAACCCGACCAGGGATCGAATCCACGACCTTCCACATGCATCAGGAGTTATTGATGAAGTTGTAACAAAATACTTCTAAAGTGGTCAGCTACAGTTTCATACACATGGGATTGTTATATCACTGAAGAGTCAATTTCTAGGATTTGGTTAAACGGCAGTATACCAAGGGACAAAACATGTCTCAAAACTATCATCAGTTTTAAAATCAATACAAAGCATCTCATTATCATAAACAAATAACATCCGAATGGTTTGGTATATCAAATCCACCAAAACATGACAAAAACATTTCAAATTGAGTGAAACGAAATCTCCACTATAAAAAAAAATTCTTGGCGACCCTCAAATCATTATTAAGATTCTTGCTAAGATGAAACAATTTTTACAAGATGTTAATCAGTGTGACGGATCAAATCAGAATCAAAATGAGATCACATGATGCATATGATATTGTCACAAATAATATGCAATTTTAAGCGGGAAATCTATTTTAGTTTAACCTGGACCTGTAGGCCAGGTTGGGATATCCCTTTTCAATATCTTAATAATTTGGCACGTTTAAGTAAATATTTTTATGTCAATATGGGGTACATATAAGCATTATATATTGGAACAAGAAAATATCGGTGGAACCGATCGATGCTCCCCAAGTGAGTTTTTGCCTCTATAAGGGCTACTTGGTTGAAGAATACCAAACTGTAAACAGGAACAATATGTGGCTCTGCACTTCACAGAACTAATTTACAAATCATTTAACCGGAACAAAATGACAATATGCGCAGATCATAGCTAGTTTTACAGAATTAAAACCAGAAGTTGTAGGGAAATAGCGTCATGACGACAATATGCACATCTCCACTTGGTAATGATGCATCCTAGCAAGTTTCATAAAATTCCAACCACAGGAAGTAGAGAAATAGAGCGGAAAAAAATTTGGTCACCGACTGATTCAAAGGGTCATAACTCCGTGAAAAAAACATCGAACCGATACATAAACGTAGCAAGTTTTATAAAATTCCAATGTGAGGTTGAAGAGAAAAAAGCGTGGACAATAATTTTGTCACAGACACAATGAAACGACAATAACTCCGTGAAAAATCATCAAACCGGAACACAAAAACAATATGCGCATCTGCATTTGATAATGATGCATCCTAGCAAGTTGTTGAAAATTCCAACATGGGGTTGTAGAGAAATAGCGCGGACAATAATCTGGTCACAGATAGAATCAAAGGGCCATGACTCCGTGAAAAATCATCAAACCGAAACACAAAGACAATATGCACATCTGCACTTGGTACTGATGCATTCTAGAAAGTTTCACAAAATTCCAACATGGGATTGTAGAAAAATAGCACTACAAAAATTTGGTCAGAAATAGAATCAAAGGCCCATAACTCCGTGAAAAAGCATCTACCGGAACAGAAAGACAGTATGCGCATCTGCACTTTATAATGATGCATCCTAGCAAGTTTCATAAAATTCCAACCTAAGGTTGTAGAGACATAGGCCGGACAAGAATTTAATCACAAATAAAATCTAAGGGCCATTACTCCGTGAAAAATCATCGAACCGAAACACAAAGACAGTATGCACATCTTCACTTAGTAATGATGCATTCTAGCAAGTTTCATAAAATTCCAACATGGGATTGTAGAGAAATAGCCCAGACAAGAATTATGTCACAAATTTAATCAAAGGACCATAACTCTGTGAAAAATCATCAAATCGGAACAGAAAGACAGTATACGCATCTGCACTTGATAGTGATGCATTCTAGCATGTTTCATACAATTCCAACCTGAGGTTGTAGAGAAATAACCCGGACAAGAATTGGGTCACAAATAGAATCAAAGGGCCATAACTCCTTGAAAAATCATCAAACAAAAACAAAAAGACAATATGCGCATATGCACTTGGTAATGATGCATCCTGGCAAGTTTCATAAAATTCCAACCAGAGGCTGTAGAGAAATGGCCCGGACAAGAATTTGGTCACAAACAGAATCAAAGGGCCATAACTCCGTGAAAAATCATCGAACCAGAACACAAATACAATATGCGCATCTGCACTTGGTAATGATGCATCCTGGCAAGTTTCATAAAATTCCAACCAGAGGCTGTAGAGAAATGGCCCGGACAAGAATTTGGTCACAAACAGAATCAAAGGGCCATAACTCCGTGAAAAATCATCGAACCAGAACACAAATACAATATGCGTATCTGCACTTGGTAATGATGCATCCTAGCAAGTTTCATAAATTTTTTGTTTATTTTTAGCCATAGCAATTTCAGGTACACAAGATATATCCAGGTCTCACCATACTGTTGATTTTGTTCCATATAAAATAAGGTCTAGAATTTCCATGTTAAAAAAAACACATTTCATGCCACCAGTGATGTCTTATTGCAGTATATGCTGTGCCACCAGTGATGTCTTATTGCAGTATATGCTTTGCCACCAGTGATGTCTTATTGCAGTATATGCTTTGCCACCAGTGATGTCGTATTGCAGTATATGCTATGCCACCAGTGATGTCTTATTGCAGTATATGCTTTGCCACCAGTGATGTCGTATTGCAGTATATGCTTTGCCACCAGCGATGTCTTATTGCAGTATATGCTTTGCCACCAGTGATGTCTTATTGCAGTATATGCTTTGCCACCAGTGATTTCTTATTGCAGTATATGCTTTATCACCAGTGATGTCTTATTGCAGTATATGCTTTGCCACCAGTGATGTCTTATTGCAGTATATGCTTTGCCACCTGTGATGTCTTATTGCAGTATATGCTTTGCCACCAGTGATGTATTATTGAAGTTTATGCTGTGCCACCAGTGGTGTATTATTGCAGTATATGCTTTGCCACCAGTGATGTCTTATTGCAGTATATGCTTTGCCACCTGTGATGTTTAATTGCAGTATATGCTTTGCCACCAGTGATGTCTTATTGCAGTATATGCTATAACACCAGTGATGTCTTATTGCAGTATATGCTATAACACCAGTGATGTCTTATTGCAGTATATGCTATGCCACTAGAGATGTCTTATTGCAGTATATGCTATACCATCAATGATGTCTTATTGCAGTATATGCTTTGCCACTAGTGATGTTTTATTGCAGTATATGCCATGCCACTTGTGATGTCTTATTGTAGTATATGCTATAACACCAGTGATGTCTTATTGCAGTATATGCTTTAACACCAGTGATGTCTTATTGCAGTGTATGCTATAACACCAGCGATGTATTATTGCAGTATATGCTGTGCCAACTTTTGCTTTACTCATCTGAAACAACAAATAACATATGGATCATTTTCAAAAACATTTTGAACCACTAAAATTATTGCAGAGTTTGCCGAGAAAAAGAGAAAATGTTCTTTTAATTTAAATTTTAATTTGTAAATAAAACAAACACAAGACTACATTGTTAAGATTCTATCTAGTTTTCTTTCTGCTGTGGTGGTTTCAAGTGCTTGGGAATTTGCTCGATCTGATGCTGAAAATAAAGAAATTGTCAAAAGTTAAACAAGTTTCAACTATAAGTCAGATATTTTTAGGATGAAATGTTATTGACTGATTGAATCCAGTACTTGAACACACCCAGTCTCCGCAAGTAACTGACATGTTCCCACTTGAATCAACGATTGGAGATGAATTGTAATGAGAAGCAATGTTGTGTACCAGTCTTAATGGAGACTGTTGCCGGGCCGTGATTCAAACTCGTGACTCCTGGATTGACAATCAGGCGATTATCTTTTAGTCGTCTACATACAGTTGTATCAATTTTCTTGATATAATTCTATAGGTGAGGAAATTGGTAAAACTGTACTGGTTAAACATACAAAAATATAATCCATACTGTACTTGGTAAAGAAATGTCTGGAGCATCAAAGATATAGTTAACATGAAAGTGAGAGACTATTTAGCGTCATTTTCATGTCATCAAGGGCTAACAGCTGATCAGTTAACCTTAGAGCTCTTTCCTGGGATCCTGGAAGGTTAACCAGTACTCTAGCACACCCCATCTCCGCAAGAAACTGATAACTTTCCTACTTCAATCAGCGGTAGAAGACGAATTACATTATCATGGGTTGGTTGGAGGTTCTGAAGGGAGTTTAATGCCATTTTCAACACAAAACTGTCTACATTTGGCATATTCAGTATTATTGGAGGAGAAAGACCCAGAAAGACTAATAATGCATCTGAGTATAACCGCCTATCTTCTGCAAGAAACTCTTCCAAATAAAGTTTCTGTGACCAAGTATGGCTCAAGCTCGTGAGAGTAAGTGATCTTGTGACCTTAAACCTCTGTCATGAAGGGCCCCCTGGGTCAGTTGTAATAATAACAACTTTGTCAAAATTCATCAAAAAATATATCCTAGAAATCACTTGTTGATACAAAACTAGAAAAAAATTCCATTTTTTATGTTATATTATTTGTCTGACAGAAACGTAGTATCCCGAAAACACAAGAGGCTATGCTCTTTGACAATAAAAGGCTGACCTTCATTTTGAAGATGCAGGTCTAGAAAATAGTCCCAACTCAACATACATATATGTTTTATAGTTGTCATTAAATGTATCAACTAGGAATTAATTACCCTCGTAACTTTCATAGCTGCTCCCTCGGGCAAGTTACGTTGTATATACTCTAGAAACGTGTTGGCAGTAGAACCAGTCAGGTTGATAAACTGAAAAGTAATTTTATTAATGAACTGCTACATGTACTTTGATACAAGTAGAATATCTTTCATTGATACAATAACAAATAACAATTGAAATTGAAGGAGGGCCCTCCATGGCCGAGTGGTCTGAGGCGCTGTCTCAAGATCACTTACCTCTCACCACAAAGGTAGTGGGTTTCAGTACCGCTTCCTGCAAAACTTTATATGAGAAAGTTTGCCAGTTACTTGCTAAAAACGGTGTCGTCTAAATAACTGGCAAAGTAGAACTATTATTATATTAATGAGAGATATCAGAAAAACAATAAACTGGCCTAGATATGAACATAGAATAATCTATCCCACCAATAAATTAGCAATTTTGGGAATCCATTTCACAATTTAAATTACATTTCGCCACTTTATTTCGAACTTAACATCCCATTCCTGTAAATTAGTCGCAAATCTGATCTCACATTTTTTTATACAACAAGATCCAAGATGGTGACAGAAGATTGCACACAGATTCATAGTCTATGATATGCCAATAATGCACCTAATCAAAAATTTGATTTTAAAACAAGAAATGTCACTGGTAAGTGTCGCATGCCCCCAAATGGTCTGTGAAAATAACGATATATTTTATAATAGGTAGCAATATATTCATGAATATCAGGAGTCATAGACTGACATTTCCGACTAGACACACAATTTCATGTTTTTTTCACATTAAAGTGTGTCCTTGACCTTTATGTAACCTTGACCTTGACTTCTGATGTAAAGATCTGGGTATTTCTAAAGGTAAATGCAGGTGACACATCATCATGGCATTTTGATTACTTGTGTCAAGCTACTTTAAAATCCCTCCATGTAAAACAAAATTACAGACCAGACATGAAACAAACTGAAAGTGTGACATTGACCTTAGAGGTAAGGTTCTGGGCCTTAAAGCGACACTTTGTCATGTCATGTTGATCAATTGATAAATTGAGACAAGTGTTTTTGAAATCCATCAATGAATTACAAACTTACAGACCGGACTTGAAATCTCAAACAGACTCAGAGTGTTGTCGAACAAACTCAAATTGTGACCTTGACCTTTGAGGTACGGATGTGTGTCTTACTCGCGACACGTCATCATGTAATGTTGATCATTTGTAGCAAGTATTAACAAAATCCATCTATGAATGACAAAGTTACAGGCCGAACACGAAATACAGGATGGAAGATGGACGGACAGACGGACGGACGGACACTGCGATCACTATATGCCATCCCCAAAAAATTTGGTGGACATAAAAACCATCAAGCTCATGTGCATTACCCATAGATGACACTGACGAAGCCCATATATTCATCTATTATTCAATTTTGACAAAAGGTAAAACACTGCTAAATGGTCGTTTTCATACAGCAATTAAGAAAAATATCACTCCCTACAAAATTTGTTATGAAAAAATTACAATCAAGATTTGCATGTTATAATTTGTGAAGTTTAAATTTCATATTTCAAAGCTTCATCAATCTGCTTCACAGACAACAAATAAGATTTGTAGGTATTAGTAACTGCATATACCGTTGGTAAAATCACGTGTTCGCGTTCTATGTTTTATTATGCCATTTGTTTACAACTTCACTGAAAATAGTGTAATCAGTAGTTTAAAAAACCTGTTTGTAGATTTAAATTCCTGTTTACTTGTAAAATGAAAAAAATATAAAGTATTTTGATCAGTTTGGTAATTTAGTTAGATTTTTACCAGGAAGTACTTTTATAGCGTATCATTTGCTGATTTGCGTCATTCAGCTAAACAATAAGTTCAGTTTGAACTCTAGTTGCTCCAGTAACTCGTTCTGGTGAACAACGTGATATAACATTGAAGTGCATTAGAATATTAAAAGTAAAGTGTCACCCTTAAAAACTTTATATACGGTTGCAAAATTCAAAATAACAGTATACTTAAAAGCTCATTAAATTTCCAAAAAACGGTTGTTTTTAGTTTTAATTTATGTCAGTTTTACTCTTCCAGATGATAGAATAATTAAGAACAGGTATTGTTCACAAATTAATGTTTGTCTCTTTCTGATAAACACCTTTGGCAGAAAACGGACAGTTACGAAGCTTGTTTGGAAACGAAACGGTCGGTAATATTTGATTAATTCACTTCAGAGAGAAACATAGTATGGGAAACTGTAGGGGATGCGGTTAAAAATTAAATAAGAACATCCCCTTTATTCCCCTCAGTGTATTAATTAGCTGGAACCCATGAGTCTATTTATTGCATGAAGCCACGAATCTTTCATATAAAAATAAAAACACCATTTTAATAACTGTACTAAATAAACCAGCCTTGGTTGTCTCTAATATTGACAGCGATAAAGTGATTTGTGACGTAATAGCGTGTGTGATAGTATCACGCGTATATACAAGGGAGGATCCTGAGCAAGAATTACTAGACCAAACTAGTATTGCGTACTCATTGTTTTTCAGTGCGTATAAATAATATAATGTGTTTGATACAGTTTTATAGCAGACATCAATATATCTTAAAAACAAGACACCAAAAGGTGCCTGAGGAGGCTCTACTGACTCAGTGGCCATAGCACTTTTTGAAATTCCGCAATATTTACCCTCTTGGCGGGGTCAGCTTAACAACTTATGGATAAATACCCCCACCACACCCATGCTGAACAAAAACTTAATTGCTTTGAAAAGGAAATACTTTAGATTCCCATAACATTCATCTGTAAAGAAAATATAGTCTCCTGTACAGAACCCTTATACAACCCAACCCCATAATTTGTCAGAACTTCAATCACCCACTCTTAGCAATTTGTTATGAGCAGAAATGATTCAAATTTTAAAAAGAATTTTTTTTGTACACATGGATGCAAAATGAAAAAAATCAGTTTTCCCTATAATATTCCTATGTAAAAGTCACATTACAGGGCCCAAAAATATCCCAGCCCTTTGATATGCAGAATCTTCAATCCTTGCTGATGTAAGGATAATTTATATCAACTATGAACTAGTTTGACAGAAAGGTTATTGAGAGGAAATTTGTGAAAATTCCCAATTTCAACCTTATTGCCCCATCTAACCCCTCACCCCTTATGGAAGTTCAATCCTCTTTATTGAACAAAATCAAATTTATTGTTACTAGACAATGCTTTAGATCTCAAATTGAACAACATATTTATCCAAATGGACAAAAAAAAATGAGAATTTTATATTTTCCCATAGTATTCCTATGTAAAACTCAAACACCCCTTACAGGGCCTCTATACATTCCAGTGTCCCTTGATATGTACAAACTTAAAACCCATACTCATTGGGATAATCCATATCAAATATGAACATATTTGACTGACCAGTTGTTGAGAAGAAGATTTTTTAGAAATGTTCTATTTCAACCCTTTTTTGACCCACCCTGGCCCCTTAAGGAAGACTATTTTCCTTATTGAGCCAAATTTTATTTCCTATGACTAATGGTACTTCAGAAATCAAAATGAATAATAATTTTACCTAAATAGATGAAAAAAAAAAGACTATTCTGTTTCCCATAGTATTCCTATGTAAAATTTAAAGTCCCCCTACAGGGCCCCTATAATTTTTGCCCCTTAATTCTTATCTGCAATCAAACCCCTACACCTAGCGATAGTTTATGCCAAATATGAACAAGAGTGCCAAGATGGCCCTGTATCGCTCACCTGACTGACCTTGAGTCACCCAACATAAGTAGATTATATAATACATGTACACTCAAAATATGGGCTAGTAGTTAGAACTTTGATTTATTATGAAGGTGTAAAAGATGCTTAGAAGAGTTCAAACTTGGTAGAGGTTTACCCATGGTAAATGTTAGTGAAATTACATCAAAATCATGTCAGTAGATTATGACAAGAAGACTTTTGAAGTTTTTACTATAGCAGCCTATATAGTAAACTAGCACCTCACTGTGGCGGTCATGTTTTTAACAAATCACAACGATTTTTATAATTCCAAATTTTTACCCTTTTGGGGCCCCTCCTGACCCCTTAAGACAGTGAAACCCAGTCATTGTTACAAATCTGAACCTCCTTCACGAAACATTAGAAACATCCATGTGAAGTTTCAGTTTAATTGGCCTAGTCGTTTCATAGAAAGTGCTGCTAACAGATGACAGAAGACAAATGACGGACAATGCACCATTGCATAAGTCCTTCTGGCCTTTGGCCAGTACATCTTAAAAAAGAAAACTCAATAACGATACATAATACTAGTGAAGCCATAACTTTTCTAACCTTGTTAATGAACTCCTTATCTAACGGTCTTAATCCGCATTCTACAACTGCAGTATTCATTTGTGTGCTTCCAAACACTGGAGGAGGTAAAGTCGGAAAGCAACCAAGTCATTATGGAATAACACAAAAATGTAAACAATTGTTAAACGCTTAGTATGCTCGTCTAAGAAATACACATTTCCATCAAAGTTATTTATTTTCTCGCTTTTTTAAAAACAGTCACTAAGGGGTCCACAGGAATGGTTTTAGCAATACTATAAATACATTTAATTACAATCAATTTCGTATATCAAAAAGTGTGCATGTCGGAAGTTTAACCCTGCAGAATGTACTCACCTCAAACACTTTAAAATGTGACCTCTGTTCATACTGTGTCTGATGCTTTTTGTATATATGGACAGAGCTGAGAACAGACTGACGAAATACGTGATATTTTGGTTGTTGTCTGGAAGAAAAATAGAAAGTAAATGATGATTTACAGGCCAATGTAAACATAGTATAAGACGATGTGGTATCCAAGAGCCCATTTCACTTATTTCTTTAGAAGTCAAAGCAGTGCCTCCAATATTTTTTTGTAAGAGGGTAAGTTACCCCCAAAATGGAAAAGGTTCGGGTGTATTTACTTCAAGATCTACGGTGATGTGGTGTAAACAGGCCTAACATCTAAGATTCAATGTAGTCAGAACAGTCAGTTTTAATAAAATATCAGTCAAAGTTCTCGCTAACTTGGACTTAAGTTATGTAATTGACTTTTATTTCCTTGTCTTCTATTATAAAATCAGCGAGAAAGTTGTTTGAAGCAAAAGTTAATGACCGATGGCAGAGGGACACTGGGCAGTCTAAAAAGTCACCTGCGAGGCTTTCGCTCAGTTGAGCTAGAAAGATACTCAGTGCCAGTCCCTTGGATAGACACTTAAAAATAAAAAGACATTGAGGCCTATAAAGGAGGTGTCAACAATCAAACACATTTACATGTTTCACAGCATCAGAGATAACCGGGTGCAATCAATGATTACTAATACATGTACATGCTTGTGTTTCAAAGGCAAACATAGCAATATTGCTAAATTTTCACTTAAATAATTAAAAAACAACAGACTATTTTAGAAAATTAAATCTACATAATGCAAATATGAAACTGAGATCTAAAATAACTCAATATGAGTACAGACCCTTAGTTTCCTATATAGAAAAGTATTATACGACATTTGATCTTCTTTCACTCTGCGGCCAAGCCATCTAAGGCGCCATTCCATTTACTTGCGAGAGGCTTGTGGTTCTACTCAGATTCATTCTGAGGTCTTCCTCAAGCAATAAAACTGGACATGCTATATATAACCTGAAATGTGTTGAAAATGGGGTTAAACCATCCTAGCAAGTTTTACAAAATTCCAACATGGGTTTGTAGAGAAACAGCGCGGGCAGTAATTAGGTCACAGACTCAATCAAAGGGCCATAACTCCGTGAAAAAACATCGAACCGGAACACACAGACAATATGCGCATCTGCACTTGGTAATGATGCATCCTAGCATGTTTCATAAAATTCCAACATGGGATTGTAGAGAAATAGCGCGGACAAGAGTTTGGTCACAAATAGAATCAAAGGGCCAAAACTCCGTGAGAAACCAATGAACCGGAACACAAAGACAGTATGCGCATCTGCACTTAGTAATGATGCATCCTAGCAACGTTCATAACATTCCAACCAGAGGTTGTAGAGAAATAGCCCGGACAAGACTTTGGTCACAAACAGAATCAAAGGGCCATAACTCCGTGAAAAAACATCGAACCGGAACACACAGACAATATGCGCATCTGCACTTGGTAATGATGCATCCTAGCATGTTTCATAAAATTCCAACATGGGATTGTAGAGAAATAGCGCGGACAAGAGTTTGGTCACAAATAGAATCAAAGGGCCAAAACTCCGTGAAAAACCAATGAACCGGAACACAAAGACAGTATGCGCATCTGCACTTAGTAATGATGCATCCTAGCAACGTTCATAAAATTCCAATTAGAGGTTGTAGAGAAATAGCCCGGACAAGACTTTGGTCACAAACAGAATCAAAGGGCCATAACTCCGTGAAAAATCATCGAACCGGAAAACAAAGACAATATCCGCATCTGCATTTGGTAATGATGCATCCTAGCAAGTTTCATAAAATTCTAACCAGAGGTTGTAGAGAAATAGCCCAGACAAAAACTAGGGGAAGCACGGACGGACACACGCACGCACGCACGCACGGACGGACGAAGCGGCGACTATATGCTTCCCATCTTTGGGGGAGCATAAAAACAAGACACTTTATTAAATCTTTAAATAACTATATCTTAGTTTATTTTGGTGTATTTCAGTTTTTCGGCGGTTTTCTTTTCCAGTTTTCAATCATTATTGATATAACATACAGCATATGTATACATAATCAAGAAAGGTAACTCTTTAATAAAACTGAAATATGCCTTGCAAGAGACATTACAGTAAAATTGCATCAAATCTTACACTTTCTTTATGTTAAACGGGAAATAAATTTAAAATTCATAACTGATACGTAAAATAATTTAAACTTAAAAACATTAATACCTTAAATAGTTAAATCTCAGTGTACTTCCATGTCTTGTTTTTTAGGTGTCTTTAGTTTTTCCTATCACCGCTACATGGGTAACATATAGGAACCTTCATCTATTCAAAGGGCAATAACTCCAGAATCACAAATGCAATTCTGACTTCATTATGTTTTGACCCAGCGCAGTATGAAGATTAACATTTATATTTACTATTTTTACAATCTAACTATTACAAAATTACTACAGGACAAAACTTTAAATTTTCAATATTTCACGGGTAATAACCAAGGATAAATAATACAACTTGATAATACACTTGACCTCATCAATTAGAGAATAGTTCTAGGTCTGGTCGACCCTGTTTCAGTATTATGTGTATCATACCATGTGTCTATGGCATGATACTCCAGTTTGACAGCGTTTTGAATACTGTCTCAAGTATACACCATCACAATATAACTTAAAAATTGTTGAAAGTGATGCTAAACACCATACAATAATACAACATTCTCATTTGTTGATAAGTTATAACGGAAAGCATATCCAATAAAATCTTCTCAAACTTTGTTTGCTTGAGTGGTGGGTGTAACTCAAGGCTGAAACATTCCACTCATCCGCTCACCATGACGAATGAATAGTTGGTCAGGACGAGTAAGATTTAAGAAACTGACTTTAATATTACTTTGATTTTAAGAATTCAATTAAAAAATGTTGGAAAAGGAGGACAAATAGCTTTTATCAGAAATTTCAAGCCCTGTAACTTACACTTGTGCTATCTTTATTTCCAAGTGTTCTGCAGCTCTGCACACAAACGTCTTATAACTCTGCAATACTGAAGAGTCACGAACTTTGCCCTCAACTATAATTTTGCTATATAAAACATCAAATTCTTCTGAGTCATCTGCATTTACCTGTACAGAAGAAGAACCAAGGTTTTATATTAACTAATTATTCACACTTTTAACCTATCACAGACTAGAATATACCAATTATTTTAGCTTGACCGCAAAGAAAGCTCAAAGCTATATGAACTGCTCTGTGGTCCGCCTCCCAATTAGATCAAGTGCTATTTTCAGTGGAAATGGGTGGAGCTGGAGATTGAACCCGCAACCTCTGGTGTGAGCCACCAACACTCTATCCAATACACCACCACCACAGTTGTAACCCGCAACCTCTGGTGTGAGCCACCAACACTCTATCCAATACACCACCACCACAGTTGTAACCCGCAACCTCTGGTGTGAGCCACCAACACTCTATCTAATACACGACCACCACAGTTGTAACCCGCAACCTCTGGTGTGAGCCACCAACACTCTATCCAATACACTACCACCACAGTTGTAACCCGCAACCTCTGGTGTGAGCCACCAACACTCTATCCAATACACGACCACCACAGTTGTAACCCGCAACCTCTGGCGTGAGCCACCAACACTCTATCCAATACACCACCACCACAGTTGTAACCCGCAAACTCTGGCGTGAGCCACCAACACTCTATCCAATACACCACCACCACAGTTGTAACCCGCAAACTCTGGCGTGAGCCACCAACACTCTATCCAATACACCACCACCACAGTTGTAACCCGCAACCTCTGGCGTGAGCCACCAACACTCTATCCAATACACGACCACCACAGTTGTAACCCGCAACCTCTGGCGTGAGCCACCAACACTCTATCCAATACACCACAACCACAGTTGTAACCCGCAAACTCTGGCGTGAGCCACCAACACTCTATCCAATACACCACCACCACAGTTGTAACCCGCAACCTCTGGCGTGAGCCACCAACACTCTATCCAATACACGACCACCACAGTTGTAACCCGCAACCTCTGGCGTGAGCCACCAACACTCTATCCAATACACCACCACTACAGTTGTAACCCGCAACCTCTGGCGTGAGCCACCAACACTCTATCCAATACACCACCACCACAGTTGTAACCCGCAACCTCTGGTGTGAGCCACCTACACTCTATCCAATACACGACCACCACAGTTGTAACCCGCAACCTCTGGTGTGAGCCACCAACACTCTATCCAATACACCACCACCACAGTTGTAACCCGCAACCTCTGGTGTGAGCCACCAACACTCTATCCAATACACCACCACCACAGTTGTAACCCGCAACCTCTGGTGTGAGCCACCAACACTCTATCCAATACACTACCACCACAGTTGTAACCCGCAACCTCTGGTGTGAGCCACCAACACTCTATCCAATACACGACCACCACAGTTGTAACCTGCAACCTCTGGTGTGAGCCATCAACACTCTATCCAATACACTACCACCACAGTTGTAACCCGCAACCTCTGGTGTGAGCCACCAACACTCTATCCAATACACGACCACCACAGTTGTAACCCGCAACCTCTGGCGTGAGTCACCAACACTCTATCCAATACACCACCACCACAGTTGTAACCCGCAAACTCTGGCGTGAGCCACCAACACTCTATCCAATACACCACCACCACAGTTGTAACCCGCAACCTCTGGCGTGAGCCACCAACACTCTATCCAATACACGACCACCACAGTTGTAACCCGCAACCTCTGGCGTGAGCCACCAACACTCTATCCAATACACCACCACCACAGTTGTAACCCGCAAACTCTGGCGTGAGCCACCAACACTCTATCCAATACACCACCACCACAGTTGTAACCCGCAACCTCTGGCGTGAGCCACCAACACTCTATCCAATACACCACCACCACAGTTGTAACCCGCAACCTCTGGCGTGAGCCACCAACACTCTATCCAATACACCACCACCACAGTTGTAACCCGCAACCTCTGGCGTGAGCCACCAACACTCTATCCAATACACCACCACCACAGTTGTAACCCGCAACCTCTGGCGTGAGCCACCAACACTCTATCCAATACACCACCACCACAGTTGTAACCCGCAACCTCTGGCGTGAGCCACCAACACTCTATCCAATACACGACCACCACAGTTGTAACCTGCAACCTCTGGCGTGAGCCACCAACACTCTATCCAATACACGACCACCACAGTTGTAACCCGCAACCTCTGGTGTGAGCCACCAACACTCTATCCAATACACGACCACCACAGTTGTAACCCGCAACCTCTGGTGTGAGCCACCAACACTCTATCCAATACACCACCACCACAGTTGTAACCCGCAACCTCTGGCGTGAGCCACCAACACTCTATCCAATACACCACCACCACAGTTGTAACCCGCAACCTCTGGTGTGAGCCACCAACACTCTATCCAATACACGACCACCACAGTTGTAACCCGCAACCTCTGGTGTGAGCCACCAACACTCTATCCAATACACCACAACCACAGTTGTAACCCGCAACCTCTGGCGTGAGCCACCAACACTCTATCCAATACACCACCACCACAGTTGTAACCCGCAACCTCTGGCGTGAGCCACCAACACTCTATCCAATACACCACCACCACAGTTGTAACCCGCAACCTCTGGCGTGAGCCACCAACACTCTATCCAATACACCACCACCACAGTTGTAACCCGCAACCTCTGGCGTGAGCCACCAACACTCTATCCAATACACCACCACCACAGTTGTAACCCGCAACCTCTGGTGTGAGCCACCAACACTCTATCCAATACACGACCACCACAGTTGTAACCCGCAACCTCTGGTGTGAGCCACCAACACTCTATCCAATACACGACCACCACAGTTGTAACCCGCAACCTCTGGTGTGAGCCACCAACACTCTATCCAATACACCACCACCACAGTTGTAACCCGCAACCTCTGGCGTGAGCCACCAACACTCTATCCAATACACGACCACCACAGTTGTAACCCGCAACCTCTGGCGTGAGCCACCAACACTCTATCCAATACACGACCACCACAGTTGTTATCAAAGGCTCTTCCATCTTTTACATAACAAATTAAAGACTAACATAAAAGGGAGGTAACTCTTAGACACTTATAGCTGTGTAAATTTACCTGATTATCTTACCATCTGAATTAAATGAAAAACTTTCACTTATCTTTTAAAGTAAAGCTGAGATCTGAAGAAACACTCTTTGACCCCACTAGCAAACAGTAATGTAAAAGTAAAACTGAGGATAGCTTAATTAATGAAATAATTAAAACAATTAGATTTCAACAAAACGAAAATATATTTTCACATCAAATAGAATATCTGCGATAAACTAAAGTGTTCTTTCTGAGGGATAATGCAGGATAACTGCGATTATCCAGAAGTTTGTGGACTAATCTCATAAATGGAAAATGACTTCCAGTTATACGGGTCCTCCAAAGCAAAGTGACCTCAGGTACTGCTGTCTAAGGACAACTTACCTTTCACTGTTGAGATTGTGAGTACAAGTCCAGCTCAGTCCAAAATTTCAACACAAGAAAGTTTGCCATTACTTGGTCTTTCTCCACCAATAAAACTGATTATGCCACATATAACCTGCCATGTGTTAAAAGTAGTATTAAACTTTAGAACACAACAATTCATTTCAAATACATTTTGTACGGCCATCCACAGCAGGTCAATACATCTTTATAAACTAATATTTTTCACAATTATTTTAATGATACTGTCACTTAATTTTATGCTGTTTTAGCAATCAGATGGCCAATCTCACTCCGGGATAACAATCCTGTGTGTAACTACTGGATCACTCATTTACTTTATTCATTTTTAATAGAATTGTAAATTTGGTAGATAAGAAAGTAATGTCAATGACTTCAAAAAATTTACCTGGGCATCTGCTTCTGTACTGTAAACTCTGCATGGGAATAATCTGCAAACACAAAACAAACATTAACATTCTAGGACTCTCTACATGGGAATAATCTGCAAACATAAAACAAACATTTACATTCCAGGGCTTTCTACATGAGAATAATCTGCAACCATAAAACAAACATTTACATTCCAGGACTTTCTACATGGGAATAATTTGCAAACATAAAACAAACATTTACATTCCAGGACTCTCTACATGGGAATAATCTGCAAACATAAAACAAGTATTCACATTCCAGAACTCTCTACATGTGAATAGTTTGTAAACATAAAACAAACATTTACATTCCGGGACTCTCTACATGGGAATAATCTGCAAACATAAAACAAACATTTACATTCCAGGGCTTTCTACATGAAGTAATCTGCAACCATGAAACAAACATTTACATTCCAGGACTTTCTACAGGGGAATAATTTGCAAACATAAAACAAACATTTACATTCCAGAGCTCTCTACATGAGAATAAAATACAAACATAAAACAAACATTCACATTTCAGGATTTCTACATGGGAATAATTTGCAAACATAAAACAAACATTTACATTCCAAGACTCTCTACATGGGAATAATCTGCAAACATAAAACAAGAATTTACATTCCAGGGCTTTCTACATGGGAATAATCTGCAAACATAAAACAAACATTTACATTCCAGGACTCTCTACATGAGAATAATTTGCAAACATAAAACAAACATTTACATTCCAGGACTCTCTACTTGGGAATAATCTGCAAACATAAAACAAGAATTTACATTTCAGGACTCTCTACATGAGAATAATTTGCAAACATAAAACAAACATTTACATTCCGGGACTCTCTACATGAGAATAATTTGCAAACATAAAACAAACATTTACATTCCAGGACTCTCTACATGAGAATAATTTGCAAACATAAAACAAACATTTACATTCCAGGACTCTCTACATGAGAATAAATTGCAAACATTTACATTCCAGGACTCTCTACATGGGAATATATCACTATTGTGGCTGTTGAAAACATGTTTTTCTTCTCATCAATGCAATCTCGGTATTTTTTAATTCCTAGACTTGAGTTGAAAATGACAGTAGTCACGCAATTATTTGCAAGGTTCATCAGTTTCACACAAAATTAATTGACAGTAAGGCTGTTCTTAAAAAAAGTTTGATTGCCGTTCTCCTACCTACTGGGAAGGGATACCCCCCTCTTGGTGTAGGGGGACTTTTGATACACTTAATGATGCATGATTCAAATGGTTTTAAGGATAACTATGTATTAAAATAGCATACCTTTCCCGTAGTGCATATCAAAGCACGTTGTCGAACGATTTGATATATTTTTTTTATTTGATTGTCCTCTTAGGGGGCTAGTCTGATCCCTATTACGGCGATTAATGAAACTAACTTTTACCGTTACCTCATGCGTTGGGAGCTAATTAATACAATATATGTGTGGGTTGGTGGGTGGCGTGTGGTGGGGATAGGGTGGGAGTGGGGTTAGGTGCCCCATTTGAACCAATACTTCCACCATATAAATGAACAGTTCAAACAAAAAAAAAAAAAAACAAAAAAAAAAAACAAAAAAAAAACAACATACAATTGATAAAACTACTTTTAACACTTTTCTTTATATAATGTTTTTTTTTTTTATATAGATTAAAGAGTATTTTTTGGTATTTTTCTTCTGAATTAATAATATTACGAACAGAAAAGGAAAAAATATATGATTTCTTTAAAAATAATAAAATAGTTAAAAGACTGTGTGCTGCTTTCAAGAAAAAGAACAACAACTTTTTAACTACACAGGAATATTGATAATAAGTAGAGAGATAAGAATTAGAGATATCCACGCGTGGCGAAAAATAACAGAGCGAAGTGTTATTTAAGTATTTTAATTTATTGATAAAAAAGAAAGAAGGAAAATTGAGAAAATCACCAAAAAAATAATTCTCACAGTTAAACTCACTTCAAAAACAAAATACCACCCAAAGATGTGATCAAGCTCATAACACGACATAAAACAATGTAATTACGTCACTGATTCAAAAGTTGTGATAGCAAACTTTGAAAAAAAACACACCAAAAAAACCTGTTCAGTTACTTATCCCTTAGTATATGTGTCTGATCCAACGTTATGCAAACATGATAGAGAACTAATGTACTTGCATGAAAGTATTAGCTGGTGTTAAAACAGGCACATGTTCGATTTATTCGTCCATTCATACGCCAAGTTACCCAATGTTCTGCCCTAAAATGGTAAAATGCGTCTCCTCAAATACCCGCCAGATAGCACCATTCAACGTCTTAGTTTTCAAATTTTCTCGAAGGTGGGGGAGAGAAAGAGAGAGCAAGGATGGAGTATAAGTCCCATACCCCACTCCCCCCCTCAACACCATGACTCTTTTAATATGAGCCTGGCCCGATTAGCTCAGTCGATTACGCGTCTGACTATCAATCTTGGGGTCTTGAGTTCGAATCCCCGTCCGGAAACAGTCTCCGTGATGATTGATATACTACATTGTGTCTCATTATTACTCGTCTCTCACCGCTGATTCAAGTGGGAAAGTTGTCAGTTAATTGCGGAGATGGTGTATGCTCGAGTACTGGTTAATCCCAGGAAACAGTCGTTAGGTCAACTTATCGTCTGTTAGCCCTCGAAGGCATAACATGACGCTAAATATTCATTTAACTATTAATGTGAGCATGGATCCGCTCCTGACCTGAAAATTTTATCCTTGGAAATATCATGTTATATTCAATAATAGCATTTTTTTTATTAGATCTTCTGTTTTATGTTTAATCCGTTTTGCCAGTAGGTTAAAGGCTCATTAAACTTCCGAAACGGTCGTTTTTAGTTATAATTTAAGTCAGTTTTACTCTTCCAGATGATAGGATACATGTTTATTTAATCACTGGAAAACTTTGCAAGTGAAAAAAAAAATATAAAGAGTTTTATAAGTACATAATTAAGAAAAGGTTGTGTTTGCAAATTAATTTTTGTCTCTTTCCGATAAACACCTTTGGCAGAAAACGGGGAGTCACGGAGCTTGTGTCGGAAATGCGTCGGTCGGTAATATATGATCAATTCACTTCAGAAAGAAATATAGTATTGGGAACTGCAGGGGATGCGGTTAAAAATTAAATAACCGCTTGCGGTTAGATAGTTTTTAAAAACATCCCCTTTATTTCCCTCAGTGTATTAATGAACTGCAACCCATAAGCTAATTTATTGCACGTTTACAAGCGACGAATCGTTCTCATAAAATTAAAAACAAAATTACTTTTTTAAAAATTGTACTGTACCCTTGGTAGCCTCTTAATATTGACTACGATAAAATGATGCGTGACGTAATAGCGCGTGCGATAATATCACGCGTATATGCAAGGGAGGATCCTGAGCAAGCTAATATTCCGTACTCATTATTTTTTCAGTGCGTATAAGTAATATCGTACTACGTTCGATACAGTTTTACTGCAGACATCAATACATTTAAAACACACACACAAAAAAGCCAATAACGATACATAATATAAGTGAAGCCATAACTTTTCTAATCTTGTTAATGTTAATGAATCCCTTAGCTAACGGTCTTAATCCGCACACTACAACTGCAGTATTTATTTGTGTGCTTTCGAACACTCGCGGAGGTACAGTAGGAAAGCAACCGAGTCATTACGGAATTACAAAAATGTAAACAAAAGTTGAAAGTTCGGTCTGCTCGTCTAAGAAATACATATTTCGACTGAGGTTGTTTATTTTGTCGCTTTGATTTAAAAACAGTCACTAATGGGTCTACAGGAATGGTTTTAGCAATACTATAAACACATTTAATTACAATCATTTTTAATTTTTTCAAAAAGTGTGCATGTCGGAAGTTTAATGATGCTTTTTTTGTATTCAGGAAGAAAATGAGAGTGTTTTAAAAGTGTAACGTATCTCACCTCTGGTCCTTTTATCTCGATTGAAAGGTGTTTCAACAGTGTAACGTATTTCGCCTCTCGTTGTTTTATCTCGACTGAACCATGTTGTAAAATTGTAACGTATCTCACATCTAGTCCCTTTATCACGACTGAAAAGGTGTTTAAAAAGTGTAACGTATCTCACCTCTGGTGCCTTTATCACGACTGAAAGGTGTTTTAAAAGTGTAACGGATCTCACCTCTGGTCCTTTTATCTCAAATGAAAGGTGTTTTAACAGTGTAATGTATCTCACCTCTAATTCCGTTATCTCGACTGAAAGGTGTTTTAAAAGTGTAACGTATCTCAGCTCTTGTCACGTTTTCAAGATTGAATGGTGTTTTAAAAGTGTAGCGTATCTCACCTCTAATTCCGTTATCTCGACTGAAAGGTATTTTAAAAGTGTAACGTATTTCACCTCTGGTCCCGTTATCTCGACTAAAAAGGTGCTTTAAAAGTGTAACGTATCTCACCTCTAATTCCTTTATCTCGACTTAAAGGTGTTTTGAAATTGTAACGTATCTCACCTCTGGCCCCTTTATCTCGACTGAAAAGATTTTTTAAAAGTGTAACGTATCTCACCTCTGGTCCCTTTATCGCGTTTGAAAGGTGTTTTAAAAGTGTAAAGTATCTCAACTCTGGTCCTTTTATTTCGACTAAAAGGTGTTTTAACAGTGTAACGCATCACACCTCTGGTCCCGTTATCGCGACTAAAAAGGTGTTTTTAAAATGTAACGTATCACACCTCTGGTCACTTTATCACGATTGAAAGGTGTTTTAAAAGTGTAACGTTTCTCACCTCTAATTCCGTTATCTCGACTGAAAGGTGTTTTAACAGTGTAACGTATCTCACCTCTAGTCTTTTTCTCTCGACTGAAAGGTGTTTTAAAAGTGTAACGTATATTACCTCTGATCCCTATATTACGACTGAAAAGTGTTTAAAGGTGTAACGTATCTCACCTCTGGTCCATTTATCTCGACTGAAAGGTGTTTTAACAGTGTAACGTATCTCACCTCTCGTCCTTTTATTTCGACTGAATGATGTTGTAAAAGGTCCCGTTATCTCGACTGAAAAGAGTTTTAAAAGTGTTACGTATCTCCCCTCTGGTTCCTTTATCTCGACTGAAAAGGTGTTTAAAAAGTGTAACATATCTCACTTCTGGCGCCTTTATCACGACAGAAAGGTGTTTAAAAAGTGTAACGGATCTCATCTCTGGTCCTTTTATCTCGACTGAAAGATGTTTTAACAATGTAACGTATCTCACCTCTAGACCTTTTATCTCGACTGAAAGGTGTTTTTAAAAGTATAACGTATCTCAGCTCTGGTCCGTTTATCACGATTGAATGGTGTTTTAAAAGTATAGCATATCTCAATCCTCGTCCCATTATCTCTACCAAAAATGGTTTTGTCTTACCCTTCCCGAGTCCTATTATCAAGACTGAAGAAGATTCAAAATGTATTTTATCTCACCTGTAGTCCGTTCTAAAACTCATCCCTTGTAATTGACATACTCTGGTCTTCATCAAAATCTTTAAACAGGTCCATAAGTCGATAACCGGCACTTGTACAATAATTTCTAAGTTTCTGTAATGGACTACTATGGAATGTTTCAAGTGTATCTCTTGCGAGTTTTAAGTTTTCTTCTTTATCCATCAGCACACCTATGAATTGAATATTAATTGGTCCAAGAGACAATACAAGTTCATTGGCTGATTTAGTATTTAAATGAAATAAACACGTAATTGAGAGATCATTACATCTATATAAATGAAACTCTATATACTCATATACACAATCAGTTCTCGGAGATCAACATTACTGCTTGTTGTAGACTGGGTACTTAAATCGTTCATAGGAAGTGAAGCATTACTATCAATATCTTTACTAATGCTGTCGTCCATGCTAAGTAAAACAATACCTGCAATATCTACCCTAACATATTCGTCAGGTTGCAACCTTCGACCAAAGATTACCCATCTAAATACATCTTATAAATAAAGTGATTTTCATACTGACAACTTCTATTTTATTTAGGTCAGAGAATGCACTATTACATATAAGAAAACAATATTCAATGGAAAATATAACATTGTCTTCGTTTAGCAAAACCTTGATTGATACTCTTGAGCAGACGATATGAACATGTATATGTATTCAACTAAGTGTTTTTGTGGTATCGCACACCTGATATATTTCAGGTTTAACTTATATGTAAAGAATTTTCAATTGCCAATTTTAGTCTTGATAATTATTAAGTACTTATTTAAGAAAATATAAGTTCAACAAGACGTTCAGAAAACATCAACAACAAAAATTACACACAATGCATATTATAATTATGGAAAGAACAATGCAAACATACAGAGTGCAATAAAGCCATGCTACTTTTTAAAAACAACACGAAAGTGTACTCATTGCAGTATTGAATTTTTTAATAAGTATACATGATTAAAATGAATAAATATCATCGTATATGAAGCTTGTTTCGTATTATACACATTGTGATTGTCATGCCAATAATATACTGGAGGAATAGCTAATCCACCGCTTTTGTATTTCCATATATATCCATGTCGATATATTGTGCAGTATTGTTAAATTTTGTTAACGACATCAACAATATATTTTTTTTTTTAATTTTATGTAGCCTAAGTGTTTTTTTTTTTCTCATTCAAGTGTAAACATAAAAACTGCGTACATTTTTTTTGCATCATTACATAAAATCTCAGGTACATAAATTGTCAGATGGCGGGTAAGCTGTTCCGTTCAGTATTCCTACCCGTTAAGATACAATGTACACACACACACACACACACACACACACACAAGAAACTGCGTATTTACCAGAATGTATCACTGTGAACACTCATTCTGATTCCAGTTTTCGATGTATGTTTCGGAAATCTGCTGTCACAAACACATCCTGGTTAAAAACATAATGCGAATGTAGATAAATCGTATTTAGATTAAGTAGCAAAGGTTGCCGGAACTGTTTCTGAATTGTTTAACGCCATTTTTAATACATTTCATATTATATATGGCATGTTCAGTTTAAATCGTGAATAAGGACGCAAATACCACCGTCCTATAGCAAGTAACTGGCAAACTTTCTCACCAATTTTTTGGACAGAGCGGAATCTGCGACCTCAGCAGTGAGAGTTGTGATATCTATACGGCTTCGAAGACCAATCACGAAGTCTAATGACTCTTCATATGAAATATTAAAAGTAAGGTATAGAAACAAAACAAAACAACCAACATCAACAAACCATATAGCACACCTTTTGCTGGATTTTTTTGAATGTGTTTTTTTATTATCATCCTTTTTTAATATAGTTTTTTGTGACGTCTCGGTATTGTGATTAAATTGTTTAGGCATAATGTAACCATTACACTTTATACACTTGCACCTTAGTAAACACACTTGAAAAGAACTTACAGATAGTTCAAGCCT
Organism: Panopea generosa; assembly: GCA_029582155.1. NCBI lineage: Eukaryota > Metazoa > Mollusca > Bivalvia > Adapedonta > Hiatellidae > Panopea > Panopea generosa. The sequence continues at coordinate 78,444,371 of CM055897.1, read as the reverse complement.
TGCCATTGGACATATGTCGTTTTTAGATATTGCCACTATGAGAGCCGTTGGTCCGTCTTTATTAAGGGGGTTGTAACCAATCTGAAAAGTTATGAATATTCCACATGGCCAACGTCAACGTTTGAATGATACACTAATGTTTTCAATGATATTGTCGTTTCATTGAATTGCATTGTATTCTTTTATTTGCATATAATAATTTAGATATTAAATATACGTATATCCATCAGTTCTATGCAATACTATTCCAAAGGGGCTTTTTTACGTAAACTAATTAAGCAAGAGTTTTCTCTTTTTAAAGACAAATGAATCGATCACAATTATTAAAATATAATAACCATATGATTATTTTTTAATATAATTTCTCAAACTGTCGAGACGGTTCCAGCTTTTCCCGTTATAGACCGACGCATAGCATTGAAAGGAGCTTGTTGATTGGCTATCGTCTAGTAATAATAGGAGCACGCTGATTGGTTAGTTAATATGACATTGGGAAAGCCTTTAGATATGAGGTTTAAGGCCAAACAATATTTTGTCACAAAATTACCTTTATAGTTCACATGACGAATTAAGAAATTATCTTCAAGACATATTTTACGTTTTATCTTAAATTCGTGCGTTTAAATTGTGTATTAGAATGGAATTCCGTGCCTTTTGATTAGGGTATAAGAGACTCGAATCGGGCGATGTCAGTGTTACACAAACCTAAAGTTTGGTCAACTGCCATAAATTCAAAAATGAGTTGACTTTTACTTAAATATAGTCGAATGTTTATGTTGCTATCTTTTTTAAAATTTTGATATTAGAAAGTCCAGCCCCCATGACATATTACACATAATAATGCATAGAATAATCACACTACGTATAACATATACTTTTATATAACTGCGGTCATTGATTAACAAAGAAGCAAAATCGGTCCTGTTTCTCGAATGCGCACTACACTATTGCTGGTTCAATAATATGAAACGCTAAAAGACGGTTTTGAAAATAAACTTTCAAATAAGGCAGAATATATTAGTATAGAAGTATGCGAACCTGAACCAGTAATTGTGTCATTGAGCAATATGCTTTTACATGCATTTTCTTATTTGATCAACCCAGGAAGGCTTTAAGAGAGTTATTCTCTTGTTGGTTTCAGAGCTATGATTTGTAAGGAACTCTTGTTGGTTTCAGAAAGGCTTTAAATGAGCTATGTATTGTGAGGAACTCTTGTTGGTTTCGGGAAGGCGTTAAGTGAGCTATGTATTGTGAGGAACTCTTGTTGGTTTAGGAAATGCTTTCAGTGAGCTCTGTATTGTGAAGAACTCTTGTTGACTTCGGGAAGGCTTTAAGTGACTTATGTATTGTGAGGAACTCTTGTTGGTTTCAGGAAACCTTCAAGTTAGCTATGTATTTTGAGGAACTGTTGTTGGTTTGTGGGAAGGCTTTAAGTTAGCTATGTATTGTGAGGAACTCTTGTTGGTTTCGGGAAGGATTTAAGTGAGCTATGTATTGTGAGGAATTCTTGTTGGTTTCGAGAAGGCTTTAAGTGAACTATGTATTGTGAAGAACTGTTGTTAGTTTCGGGAAGGCTTTAAGTGAGCTATGTTTTGTGAAGAAATCTTGTTGGTTTCGGGAAGGATTTAAGTGAGCTATGTATTGTGAGAAACTCTTGTTAATTTCAGGAATGCTTTAAGTGAGCTATGTATTGTGAGGAACTCTTGTTGGTTTCGGGAAGGATTTAAGTGAGCTATGTATTGTGAGGAACTCTAGTTAGTTTCGAGAATGCTTTAAGTGAGCTATGTATTGTGAGGAACTCTTGTTGGTTTCGGGATGGCTTTAAGTTACCTATGTATTGTGAGAAAATCTTGTTGGTTTCAGTGAAAGCTTTAAGTGAGCCATGTATTCTAAGGAACTCTTGTTAGTTTCGGGAAGGCCTTAAATGAGCTATGTATTGTGAGGAACTCTTGTTAGTTTCGGGAAGGCTTTAAGTGAGCTATGTATTGTGAGGAACTCTTTTCCAAGTATTGTACAATGAGTACTTAAATACGTAACATATACATATAAACATATGGACAAAATTATTTGTGTGAATGTTTATATCATAAAATTTACTAAAAAAAGTAAAATGATTGAAAATATCACTAATAAAAAAGTCGAACACGTTGACATCAATCAATTATTGCCAAAGCACATGATGCAATTTAGTGAATTCTACATACTTTTAGCACTTTTAATATGTCATTTGTTTGAAGTCAAAGGGCGATATGTCCGGCGCCTTCCTCCGTCACACGAGTGTGACTGAGGTCGAGTTCCGTGAGCCCTCTATTGTGTTTAAGTGCTCTTCCAAGAGCCTCTGCACCCATATCGCTGAGCCCATTCATTGGAACGTTTAAACTTTTCAATCCATAGTTTTCCTGTAAAAATAATTGTAAATAAAAAAGTGTTGCTATATTTGGCAATGAAATACGTGTCTATTTAGTTTATTTATTTGTCATTCACATAAGTACATGACTCTCCCGTACGTGGTCCAGACATGGGAATAGCATTGGGCCACGTCTATGAATGGTGTCCTTGAGCAAGACACTTTATCTGCATATGCTTAGTACAAGTTATGCACAGGAAGACAGACAACGATTTGTCAGAACTTGTTTCATAATCGATGTTTAAGTTTAAACTGTCCCATACAGTATAGATATAAGTCAAGGTCATACAGTATAGATAGAAGTCAAGGTCAAGGTCATACCGTATAGATATAAGTCAAGGTCATACAGTATAGATATAAGTCAAGGACAAACAGTATAGATATAAGTCAAGGTCATACAGTACAGATATAAGTCAAGGTCATACCGTATAGATATAAGTCAAGGTCATACAGTATAGATATAAATCAAGGTCATACCGTATAGATATAAGTCAATGTCATACAGTATAGATATAAGTCAAGGTCATACATTTAATAATTATGCGTAAAGGGTACAAAACAAGCGTTGTTAATCTGCTTCCAAAATATTTGTTTTATATTTCTCTTTAAAATGATCACAATGGCCCTTCCTAGTTTCTCTTTTTGGTAAAATTCCCATCATGAAAGAAGGCACGATAATCTATTGGTACTATATTATGTATAGTTCCACCTTAATATTGTAAATTAATATATATCAATGAGATAGTAAGTTATGAGAGAAAAAAATTTCACTGACTTTAGGGTCCGATGTTACGGGTTTTCAAAGATTCCTTTATTTGATTGAACATGTTCTTAACAACATGTTGTTAATTAACTACCTTAACATCCTTGATCGTAATCTAGATATATAAATGTATAATATCTTTATTGTCATATTTTCAAAATGCCTAAAAGATATTTAAATTGTATATCCATTGTTTCGTTGGAATATTCCAGTCATCAACTACACATAGGTCTATCTGAATTTCGATTTCTAAGCCATATTTCTTTCTTTATTGTTATTTTAAAACAATATTCTAGAACATTACTCATTACCTTTCATTGTTCAAGAGTCAAAATTAATGTTTGGTCAGTATGTGTAGTCATATGTGATGCATGAATATCAAAGAAAAGTTGCAAATTATATCATGTTCAATGCCTATAATATTAGAAGAAATGTTATTCATTTATGAATCTGAATATATATTATTAATCTGTTAGTTATATCAACATAAAATACACTTATCTTTCAAGCTATTCTTTCAATTAACTTTTAAATAAATTTTGTTCTATATAATAAGTAAATAATTAATCTGTATATTCTATAACTGTAGATGGCTGATAGGCCAATTAGGCCGGGTGCTATTTATGTTTAGTGTTTACATTATGTTCTTGTCATGCATGTCATGCATATGTTACTATTATCAAATATTTACTCATCCATATTTCACATTCTGTAGAAATGTATGACCAGCCAATTGTACTCGTCATTAACCTGAGAAATTCAGTGATTTGAGTTGTACTGGTCACTTACCTGATAAATTCAGTGACATGATACTCTCGTTCTTGCACAAAACCTCACATATTGCATATGCCCCGTCACGGCCTAGTTTGTTTTCTGAAATATTCTTAAAAGAATACATTAAATCATCATGTTATTGGATGAACCGTCTTATTTCATATCCACATGCTAACGTGCATTAGTAGGACAATATAATATCCTGTTAATGCAAGTTTTTTTCATGACTTCATATCCACATGATAACGTGCATTAGTGGGACAATGTAATATCCTGTTAATGCAAGTCTTTTTCATGACTTCATATCCACATGCTAACGTGCATTAGTAGGACAATATAATATCCTGTTAAAACAAGTCTTTTTCATGACTTCATATCCACATGCTAACGTGCATTAGTAGAACATTATAATATCCTGTTAATGCAAGTCTTTTTCATGACTTCATATCCACATGCTAACGTGCATTAGTAGGACAATATAATATCCTGTTAATACAAGTCTTTTTCATGACTTCATATCCACATGCTAACGTGCATTAGTAGGACAATATAATATCCTGTTAATACAAGTCTTTTTAATGACTTCATATACACATGCTAACGTGCATTAGTAGGACAATATAATATCCTGTTAATGCAAGTAGTTTTCATGACTTCATATCCACATGGTAACACATTTTTACATTAATTGAAGGATATAATCTTTCCAAAGTAGAGATCTGTATAAATTGACATACATTTCAATATCACTGCTTTTGTGAAAGGTCTATTATTATTTATCATAAAAAAGTTACATACATGGTTATACAACTTTGTTCATGCTCAACTTAGAGTTCATGCTCAACTCCAAAACGTATGTACTTCTTATAACAATATAGATGTACATGTTACTTTCTATCTCAAAGCAGCTGTAAATTTTAATAGTTTCAAGTTAGAGACCTAGTCAAGTGTTTGAGCTTTAAATTTTGTATGAATCCTTGAAACTGTGTGTGAGTACGAATTTGATTTGATCGTTGAAACTGTTTTATAATATCGGGGCCAGATTAAGTATACAATTGAATGATATACATTGCATAAGTATTAATGTTTCTTTTATCAATATATTCCATGATAACTTGAAAGGGTAACAATTATATTGTTACATAATAAAGTACAAATACTGATGGTTACGGAGTAGTTGATGCTTTATCATGACAGATCAGTGGTGATAGCCACCCATCATTCTTAATCTTGACAGATCAGTGGTGATAGTCACCCACCATTCTTAATCATGACAGATCAGTGGTGATAGTCACCCACCATTCTTAATCATGACAGATCAGTGGTGATAATCACCCACCATTCTTAATCATGACAGATCAGTGGTGATAATCACCCACCATTCTTAATCATGACAGATCAATGGTGATAATCACCCACCATTCTTAATCATGACAGTTCAGTGGTGATAGTCACCCACCATTCTTAATCATGACAGATCAGTGGTGATAGTCACCCACCATTCTTAATCATGACAGATCAGTGGTGATAATCACCCACCATTCTTAATCATGACAGGTCAGTGGTGATAGTCACCCACCATTCTTAATCATGACAGATCAATGGTGATAATCACCCACCATTCTTAATCATGACAGTTCAGTGGTGATAGTCACCCACCATTCTTAATCATGACAGATCAATGGTGATAGTCACCCACCATTCTTAATCATGACAGATCAGTGGTGATAGTCACCCACCATTCTTAATCATGACAGATCAATGCTGATAATCACCCACCATTCTTAATCATGACATATCAGTGGTGATAGTCACCCACCATTCTTAATCATGACAGATCAGTGGTGATAGTCACCCACCATTCTTAATCATGACAGATCAGTGGTGATAGTCACCCACCATTCTTAATCATGACAGATCAGTGGTGATAATCACCCACCATTCTTAATCATGACAGATCAGTGGTGATAGTCACCCACCATTCTTAATCATGACAGATCAGTGGTGATAGTCACCCACCATTCTTAATCATGACAGATCAGTGGTGATAGTCACCCACCATTCTTAATCATGACAGATCAGTGGTGATAGTCACCCACCATTCTTAATCATGACAGATCAGTGGTGATAATCACCCACCATTCTTAACCATGACAGATCAATGGTGATAGTCACCCACCATTCTTAATCATGACAGATCAATGGTGATAGTCACCCACCATTCTTAATCATGACAAATCAATGGTGATAGTCACCCACCATTCTTAATCATGACAGATCAATGGTGATAGTCACCCACCATTCTTAATCATGACAAATCAATGGTGATAGTCACCCACCATTCTTAATCATGACAGGTCAGTGGTGATAGTCACCCACCATTCTTAATCATGACAGATCAGTGGTGATAATCACCCACCATTCTTAATCATGACAGTTCAGTGGTGATAGTTACCCGTCATTCTTAAGAATATTCTTAGACTTGAACTCAAGAATGACTTTTGAAATAAAAGCTTGGAGACCATTTTTTGAGTCCACAATTATAGGCATATAGGGACATCTTATATATAGCCAAATAAACTCCAACAATTATTCTGCCATTGTAAACTAAATATCTAACGTTGAAATTCGGATTTTAAACCTTAAGTCTAAAAATATTCTCAGGAATGGTTGGTGAATACGATCGCAGGGTACAAGGTTATAAGACACTGAACACAAAACCTACTGAGTTTATCTTCGATTGCTTCCAGTGCTACATTGGCTTGAGTTAGTGCGACATTTAGCTTGAGTGAAAATCAGTTAAATATGAAATTTGTATTACGTCTGTGCCAGAATAAATGTGTCTATTTTATTATCTTAGATACGATGTGTTACTGCATAAAAAGATAATGTTATCATTAAAATTACATGAACAAACATAATAATACCGATAAAGTGTTAAATAATGAGTAAATGTGCGAAAGCCAAAGTATAATTAACGACAAACGACAAATTCAAGCAAAAAGGCTTCGACGATTTGCAAAATAACTCTGACGAAGGCATGTAGGTTATAAAATGTATATTGACGAATGCGTCCAAAGTTTCATATTGTTCATAACATTCGAGTGCATTTAGAACTAATGTGTCTCTTTAATACGTACCACATATGAGAGGTAAAGATTTTCTTTAAGCATACCAGCAAGATGTATTGCACCTTCTTTATCTATCCAGTTCACTATCAAATCCAGTACTTCTATGTCATGGTTTTCATACAATAAATTAACGCGTTACCTCAAATTCAAAGAAATAAGATAACATGCAACCTATGTTTAAATATAACATCATAAGACTGCCCAATTCACAGGATTCAACGAACCAAACTGAAGACTTTACTTGCTGGAAATAATTTGGTTTTTAATATAACAAATATTTTGAACCCCAGCAAAGCAGTCCGAGGCTCTGTATTTAGTGCACTTGAGTGCTACATCCTTGACTGTGAAATGTCAGACAAAATATAGAAATTGTAGGTCAGCCCTAATACATTTTACCCCTTCGCTTGTTTTCCATGTGGTCAGCCAAAATAACAGAGTTTACATGACTTGGCTATTTCAGTACAGATGACAGACGTTCTGTTGACTGTTCTATTAGTGGGGTACGGGTTGGATACCGCAATGCAATCCACATTTAACCACATGTTGTCTTGGTTGCGGCTTTAACCAGCCTCTTACTATAAGCCTTACGTAAGCCTATTACAAACATGAGTATTAGCATCATATTGATACTATTTACTTTTAAATGTTCAAAAGTTATAATATTCAATGATAATCAATATAGTTGAATATACTATGTGGAAATGGTAATATAAATTTCCTATTATTATGGTTATTATTGCTCCTTTTTAGCATATAACCTTATTGTTTCTGTTTATAAGTTTATAAGCATAACTCAAACGCATAATTAGACCATCCAATAATGGATGTTTAATTTCACCTCATTGTCAGTAGTAAAACTAGATTGGGTACAAACATCTAAATTGGTAAATGCATTTAATACCTAAAATAACAGAAATAATAATGGCTGACCCCGGAACAGGTTATATATAATTTATTACCTGGAGACCTGGTCCAGTGTGTCAAATATGGGTAAAAGAAATACAAATAGAGCTCCCAACTCCGTAGAAAAACACTAATAAACATTATTTATTAGGCTTGAGCCAATATAAACTCAAGTGGATATTAGCTGCCTCTCTGGTGCAGAAGCATGATATATTTTATTGTAAATACATTGTACATACTCTACAAATTATTTTATAATATTGTTATACATTTGTACTGAGAGAAGCTGGAGGGAATATTAAGAATAACTACCATCCTGATATTCAATATAGAGTTACACAAGACTATATATTATTATTATTTTTTTTTTTTATTAAAGTATCCAATACCAGTCATTGAGGCAGATTATTGCGACAGTTAGTAATGCACCGGTTGACAACATAGACGCAGACTAATGCGACAGTTAGTGATGCATCAGTTGATAACATAGTGGCAGACGACTATTGCGACAGCTAGTGACGCACCAGTTGACAACATAGTGGCAGATTATTGCTACAGCTAGTGACACACTGGTGAACAGCATGTCATAGCTACAACAGTAGCAACCACACATTTCCTTACTTTTTTATATACGCTCCTATGTTTCTATAATTACTTTAAAATGCAGAGTAGACAGATTTGTTGGAACTGTTTAAATACTTGAAAAGCAACATTTAGATTAAACAATTGTAATACCATCCCATTCATTTGATACTCTTTACTGTTTAGGCTTAATTAAAATATTTTGTATTTGTTGCTTTTGTAGTGTTGTGTATTGTTTGAGAAATGGTGATGACTGGGCTGGGGATCGAATATATGATTTCCCACAAGCGAGGCGGATGCTCTACCCCTAGACCACTGGTGCGGTTTAACAGGATGGAGGATTTCCAGTAAATACTTAAATAGCTCCTCTTAAGCACCTTAAACCAAGCACAGTACTGAACATTCATACTTCGGTGTTTGAAAATGATTTTAGTTGGTTACTTGCTGTATTTTAATACAGTTGATTAAGACACATTACGATATTCTGTATTGTAATATAACGCTATTTCAATATATTGCTACAGTCCTACATTTCCAGTTGATCCACAACAATCCTACTGGCTGGAAACTTCTTTTATTCCCTCCCCACCCATTAAAAATAAAATGCTGTTATTCATTTATTATATTCTAGGGCTTTGTCTGTCCTTCTCTGTACATAACCTTTGAAAGGATTTTTGGATTGATTGCAAATTCAAAAATATATTTACATGTACCTACCCACATCCTTTTTTAAGGGTGACCGTAGTTATCACATATTCAGATAAAATAATGTACGCTTGGTTTGTGGTGTCGGGGTACATCTCTATAGTGTAAGCTAGCAGACTTTTCTGTTTAAAAAGAGATCCAGGTTCAAGTCCTGGTGGAGATCTTGACACCCTTATGAAGTTGTACAAACTAAAAACTCCAATATATTGGTCAAAATTTAAATAAAAGTGTAATATATGGTGTAAATACAATGCCCACCTTTGTTTACCAAGACTGTACACATGAGTGTCCATAGCCAATTAACACAGGTATAAATTAATATATGCAAGACAATTAAATTGGTATTGATTTAAAGCTACATGATGCTAATAGAATGTGGCAACTTGAATTATTACCTGAATACAAATAGGCAACCGGGTTCCAATCAAAACCAGTCTCAAAAAGTTACAGTATAACAGAAGAGAGGAACCTAACAGAGAAATACCACAATTTCTGTTTTTTTACAATAACTGAGACATATATATTAAGTCAGTGACAATATAGTTACCTAGACACTTGATTCTGTCAGCCGGAACTATAACATGAATGTTAGTGTTGTATATGACATTCTGTACAAATTATGTTACCAACGAATTCATCATGTTATATGTCTTTGATATCCTAGAAAAAAACATTTACGTTAAATAATTTTTCACATTGTATTTTAAATTAGAAATATAAAAAAAAATATCTCTATCCCTGTTTACTTCGTTATATTTCTTTGTCTTTTGGCACTCTAGATTACAACAACAAATATACAACATCGTAATTTTAGAAATACTTAACACATGTCTTTATTTCTGCTTACTTGGTTAGCTTTCTTTGTCTTTGGTAACTGATTATTACGACAGCAAATATACAACATCCAAGCAAGGGCCTGTAAAGATTCTATATAATTGCTTGATTCAAGGCATATAGTGGACTTACACATGGAATTATAAACGGACAAATATATATTTTGGGCCATATATGAAACAATAGAACTGCTATATTTTCTTTTAAACTTTACGTAATTTATTATTTTGACAGTTATAAATCTTATCCTGACACACTAATATTAAATATTCTACATGTACATTAATTTGATCGAAATAGATAAATCTCCTTTTAGGCAGTGCCTTATTTCATATTACTAATTACGTTTATGACAATTAAACACAGAAATAATTCAATGCCGACTACATTGCATTCTCAACACATGATTTACTTACAGCTTACCGAATCAGAACTATTTCATCGTCGCCATGTTGGTCAACATATAATTCTTCTAAATAAAATGACGGACACTTTCTCGTTATTCCGCAAAAAAATCCCGGCAAGAACACAAAACATAGTCCCGACCTCGGTCGTGGCGTTCCTACTCGTTGTTACATATCCTCGCGACACGGTGGTTTGCGTTGTTAACGTTTAATTTTAATGCAATCAAGAAAATAAGTGACTGTGTACAAATATGTCTACTTACTTATATAAATAAGTTTATCATCCTGCTCTAGCATTTTTCAGGTCAATATATTTTACTTAAATGGTCTACTAAATCAAGTTTGATAACAGTCATGGAAAATTTTTGTGTTGCAGCCATTTACAACATCAATTCGAGGCCGTGACGTCATAATATACTGATTCTTAAATCACGTGACTTAAAAGGTCAAACATAATATCCAAAGTATTGGTTGTGGTATTATATTTGTTTTTTACAATATCAAAATCATTTCAAAACAATCAAATGATATTTTATTAATCATATTGATTTTTTTGTTCATGGGTCAATACATTTTTATTTCACTTTTCACAATGGAGGCACAGGAAAATATTTCCTCTCCTAATAACTGACATCAGTGCAATCCACTAAATGAGTCCAATGTTTACAAGGGTTTCCATTCACCATTCCATCACACTGAGCCATTTTGGTGAAGTAAAGTGAGGTGTTATGGCCCATGACGCTTGGTGGAAATAAGCCACACACACAACATTTGTCACTATCATCAAAATCATCATCAATACTTGACTAAGAACTGTCTGGTTGCATGTTGATATATAAATGGTCCTGGTTTTGGTGTTTTGGTGTTAATAGTTGTGTTTCGTTCCTTTACTGATTTGTTACTTTTTCCATATTGTTTTGTTTTGATTTTTGGTTTCATCTAGTTTGTTCTTTTCAAGTTTCAAGTTCTTTTCCTGAGACAAGCTTACTCTTTCTTTGTCACCTCTGACTTAACTGTTTTGAGTTTATTTTCTCTTCTTTAAAAAAATCTTCCCCTATATCACAAGGTGCAACTACCTGACCCTCTTCCGCTTTAGCATCAGCTGTCTGTGTCTGACTGTCAACGAATACCTCTGATGGTATCATATACTCTCTTGGTATTGCCTATTTATTAAGTGGGTATTTCGGAATGCTGTTTGTAAGTTCTCTGCAAAAAAGGCTTTGTTATATACCTTGCACGCTATGTCACAAATATTGTATCTTGTTATAGGAGCTGATGTCTCGCTGTCCTTGAAAAACAAACTAAGGAGATATAGAGACACCACTGGCACTTCCACAACCAGGCACTGTGATTGTTTTTCTTTTACCCGAAGATACAACTTGCACACTGTAATTAGAACTTCCAACAATGTATAGTAGTTTATGATCAATTGAGAAACCCTTTTTATCAACATGAATTAAAGGATGGGGGTTGTCAATAAGACCATGTTTCTGTAAACACTTTTCTAAGTTGTCAAAATAATCCATCACCCTACTTTCCTTCGTCATCTTAGCACGAACATGTTCTAGTCCACGTGGTTTCAAAACATTAATTTCTGGCCATATGCTTAAAAATCCTTTCATCCGTTTCACTGAAAGAGGCTTTTCCTTGTTTCGTTTACCCAGCTGCACAGCATATTCTGATGCTATATCAACTCATTGTTGCCGCGTATAGCCGTAACCAAAAACTGACCATTGTTTTAAAAAAAATGACAATCTTTACTTCTTCAAATTGATTGAAGAGAGGCAAACTTCTCATTACTACTGTTTCAGAGTCTATTCCCCCCCAGTGTTCTGTCCCTTAGTGTAGTTTCTGGATCTGTATACATTCTTGAGGCCTTTAAAACAGACTTACCATACTCCTTCACGCTTTTGTAGACACTGTTTACTGCAGATGGTGAATAAATTCTGTATTTTTATCGAATGTCAACAAAAGCAGACGCATAAATTTTAGACTTTAATTATTTGGTTATAGTGTTTACATGTTAATTATCAACAATTAATTAATATTTAGATATTTATATATATTATGTTTTAAATGCATATTTGACTTTTGTTTACAGACGAAACGCCGTAGTACTTTGTAGTAAAATTATGACGTAGAATATGCGCGCACACTGCAACATCTCGCGTGATTATCGAGAAAATAGTACTGACCGCGAATAAAGGTTTGTCTCTATTTAAGGGTGTTCCACGATACGTGTCAGGTCGCTGTGAGAAACAAGTTAATATCAATATTTGTATCAAACATGGAAGCAGTACAATTGCATGTGGTAGACTATATCATGATGGGCATTTTTTTGCTAATATTCCTCGCCATTGGCATATATTATGGATTTTACAAAAAACAAAGGACAACGGAAGAATATTTGGTTGGAAATCGTCAGATGCATTTGTTACCGGTAGCATTGTCTCTGATAATGACCTACCAGTCGGCGGCTTCTGTACTGGGAATTCCCGCTGAAATTTATATATACAACTCCATGATAATGTTCGTGGGACTAGGCATCAGTTTCGCTTACGTCATACAAGCCGTTGTGATAGTTCCATTAGTCTATCCAATAAGGTTGACAACAGCATATGAGGTAATTTTCATTTTTATTTCAAATTCAAAATGCTGTTTGTATTTCAAAGGTGGACACGAAAAAAGTGACATATAACTTTTTGAGTTTTTTCTTTAAGAAGTATACAGAAGCAACATTTGGTAAAACAACACGCTCATGGCACAGATTCAATTTTACTGACATGTGTGCAAAATTAGTTGAATAAAACATAGACATATCAACACGAATACGACACCTTTACGTAATGTCATTGTCATCTTCAAAGTATGAAAGCAGTCTATAGTTCTATAGCTAATAATAATTACGATCTATTTTACTATGATATTGAATTGAATTCAATTTGAATAATACGCACATCAAAGAAATATCCAAAAGAAACTGTAGCATTTATTAATGAGCTTTTGTCACCCTATATTTAACACACTTATTGTGTATTATTCTTTACTTGTAAAAGGTATAGCCAATCACCTGTCCCAGATGTTACCATGTGACCTTACAGTATGTATTAGTTTATCGGATCCAATAAATTTTATATTGTACATTTCACAATTCAAGATGGCGATTAAAGGCAGAGGAAATATATTTAGTAGAAATGTCAACGATAAAGAGGGCCTCGTCTGTCACAACAGACTCGGTATGAATATGATAAATATTAGCATTATAACAACAGAGCATATAGTTCAAACAAATCTAGTTATTGTTAAACCTTGGTATTGATATAAAACAACCAACAGCTATCGCTGACATAATAAACAAAAAGGATTTTACAGACAAAATCTAAAGTCATTTGTTGTTTCATCCCGGAAGCCGCCATTTTGAAACTTACTATTTGTTGACAAAAAATGGGGTTACCCATGAAAGTAGAGTTGACAGTGTATTGGCATAAATATTTTTTCTCAACCTATTTAGCATATTAAAGACACATTAAGTTTCTATATGATTAAAAATTGAAAATATATATTTATTGTAAATACTAATATGCCTTCGTTATTACACGACCAGGTCATTATCTTAAGCATATGCTGTTTTTAGCTTAGTGTAATATTACACATGTGTTGAAATTGATGATGTGTGACAGTACAATGGCCTGAGGGAGATATCACAGATGTTAATTGTCATGGTTGTTGATTGGGATGAGGAGACAGTTAAATGGATTAGCCAAAATAATTCGTACAGTTGGAGCCGCTTGGTTTTGTATGAAAATTAGAATACGAGAATTGGCTGTTGATTTCCATGTCCCAACCACTTTCGCTAAAGAGGAAAATCTTTCGCAAATTAAAAATTTCCTTTGCATTATGCGACACTTGAGAATCCCAGCGGAATAAAAATAAATAACCGACAAAATGTTCTGCATGCCGACCAAGACGTTTACAAAATCCGAATATCTTCCTTCGCCTGCCACTCCGAACTTACGGTTTATTTATTTAAAAGGATTTAAATGGATTGTGGTATAGAATAAAAATATTATTTTTCAGTGTTTTGTACAATATGGGAACATATTTTACGCGTGCGTGTTGTGGGAAAAACATATTGGAATCGACGCCCCGTCAAAAAGGATTTTCACCACAATACATACCCGTAAAATATATTCCCATATTGTACATTACACTATAAAATAACCTAATATTAGCATACAATTTGATTAAATTGTTATCTATATTGTTTACCTATTCTCATCTTCCATATCATTTGTTTTGCGAGATTATTTAATTTCATTTCTGTCATAACGTCCAGTTTGCATTCTAAGAGGATGAACTGATATTCTTAATCTTGTTTTTAACAATCTAAGATTACAGGTAATGTCTTACCAACTAACCTGCTTGCCTGGATACATATCTACTTACATGTACCTACCTGCATACAAACTCACATACCTTCTTACTGCTAATAACCATATTTATCATTTCTATATATAAGTAACAGGAGAAGCTAAACAAGTCTACCAGATTTTAATAATTCATTTTATATTTTATAACACAATTTTAGAAGATGTCTTAAATCTTTTGACTGCGCAAATAGCTTGATATTTTTATATTGTTCATATTGTTTATGCCCTGTGTATCTGTTTCTAACAGTATCTAGGTCGCCGATACCAATCCAGATCTGTTCAGCTGTTTGGCGCCTTGATTGGAATGTTACAAACGGTACGTAACCGATATTCTATAAAGCCGGTTATTGTTGTTTTTGTTGTTTTTTGTTTTTTGTTTTGTTGGGTTTAAAGGGGGAGGGGGGAAAAGGGGGTTGCTGCTTTTTTAAGAAAAAACATTTTGAGAGAGGTTTTCTTTGTTTTGTTTTATGTGGGTTGTTTTGCGCCTTGATTGAATTGTTACAATCGGTAGATAGTAATTACATATATGATAACTGGTGCATACCTTTATGTCAATTAAATGTCCCTGCATATTAAACATTGCTCATTCATACAATCCTGTCACCAAAACAACAGCTGCCCCTAACGATTAACATTTAAATCATACATTACTGAAATGATTTGCTGTTCGGATGTTGAAGATTATGCAAACTGATACAGGATTAAACAAGGCTGCTTTGGTAGAAAAATCTATAAAACACGGATGTCAATCAGTCAGGTTATAGAATAGTCCGGCAGATAATCCGGATATTTTCACTAAACCTTGCATGGGAGTGTATAGTAATTTTTGAAATAAACAAGATGGCGTCCAAAATGGTCTCAAATTCGCTCAAAATGCAATATTAAGATGAGAATTTTTATGACGTATAACATTATTCATTCTAAAAGACATTGAGCATTTTGATATAAAAAAGGTGGCGTCCAAAATGGCCCCAATTTGCTAGAAATACAATATTTAGTTGGAAATTACTATGAAGTATAAAATTATTCATACATGAGAGTATATA
The DNA here is from genome assembly GCA_029582155.1 of Panopea generosa. Taxonomy (NCBI): domain Eukaryota; kingdom Metazoa; phylum Mollusca; class Bivalvia; order Adapedonta; family Hiatellidae; genus Panopea; species Panopea generosa. The sequence continues at coordinate 78,428,392 of CM055897.1, read as the reverse complement.
GTAATATTTTTTTCGCTAAAATGATAGTCTATATTTATTTTTTTGATTTTATGTTTGATGGCATTTTCTCATCATTGAGTATTTGAAAATAAATAAGATGGCGTTTAAAATGGTCGTGTATTCGGTCGAAAAGCAATATTGAGATAGATATTTATAGAAGATGTAAAAATCAAAAAGAATACCAAAATTTTTTTAATGTGTTTGAATGATAAACTGGGAAGATGTTTTGCCATTGAGCATTATAAAATAAACAAAATGGCCGCCATTTTACTAGAAATGCAATATTAAGATGGAAATTACGTGCAATTAAAAGCACATGTCCATTAATATGACCGCCATTTTTCCAAAGAAATTTGTTTTAATATTTAGCCTCATTTTATGCCATCGGGTGTTAACATTTGATCATCTACAAATATTTTGCTGGAGAAAATGGTAGCTCTGTTGGAGCTGTTTTTTGGAAATGATTTGAGTCAGAATCTAATGCATGTCCAAGCCTGTATGTGAGCTCTTTCTGCATTTCCAACAAAGCTTCAGAATATGTTGTTAGTGGTAAAGAATTAAAAGTATGCATTGTGTTACAATTAACATCGCCTACCAACTTGAGTGACTTTTGAAGCATCATACGTTTTAAGACTATTCCTTTTCCGATACCTTGCCACGTTATCGTAACCAGGCAGCCCAAGGTCGTTATATTTAAGTAAACAGTTCCTTAACAGGTGATCCCCTTAACACAAATTTCTTAGGGTTTCCTGAAGAAAATGATGATGTTGAAGTACAAATACATCAGTATCGTTTGAAATTGCTGTTACCGGTGTATATCTGCTTAATTTATGTGCTGCTTTTATCACTTGTGCGGGGATATTGTCAGCCTCCTCGTGTGTGATTTTAATGTCATCCCTTTTAATAACAATATATTTATTTATCTCATCTGGTATGTCATTTTCTCCGATACTTGTAACATCAAATGTATGAGCATGTGTATATCTTTCCCAGAACTACATGATTTCTATCAGTTGGCGTCCTTTCTGTTACTGTTAAAACTTTTTTGAGCTCGAATTGGCATATTAAGGTTGGTGTATCCTGCATGCCTGTGTGACCATGACAGCCCCAACTAACTTGCCATAATAATTGCCGTTCGCCATTTATCAATCATACGAATTAAATGCAGATTAAAGCGAACATATCGTTCAGTTCACTTCTGTAATCAAACGGAATATACATTCAAGCGATATCAAGATAACGAGTTTCGACTGTATAGTCATTATGACGACAGCTGTTTACTTATCAATAACGTGAACATGATGTTTAGCTTTTTTCTATACCACGTAAAAATTAATTACCAATTACAAATTAATTAGTTTGACAAGAGTAGTAAAACAAAACAGAGATAGACTGCCCCAAGGTATTACAACAGCTGTATAAATGCCTAAATCGTTGTAATGGAAAATGTGGAAATGATATGAAAGTATTGTTTAACAATGTATACATAATGTGAACATTTGATTATTGTTTGGGGAAAGGGTAAACATATATAAAATACAATATATAAATCTCAGAAAAGTGCAGCGAAAATAATACTAAATAAGTTATTGAAAACAAATTCTCAAGAAATGTTTAATAAATTGCAACGGCTTCCATTTCCCAAAAGATGTTTTATCACACTGCTGTTTTAGTATTTAAAGCTATTAAAAATATAGCACCACCCTATATGTCAAATCTTTTGACATTTTCAAATAAAACATCATATAACTTACGGTCTATTGATAGAAAAGATCTCGTTACTCAAAAGGCTTGCACCAATTATTTAAAAAAATAGCTGTAGTTATATTTGTTCACTAATATGGAATGCTATACCAGTATTTATAAGACATCTTTCAAGTATTAACTTATTTAAATGTCAATAAATAAGTTACATTCTCCAATCACATACACAGGTAAAAATGCCACGTATGTTTAACGTATGTTTTACATGCGTTATGGTTAACATACGTTTGAAAACATACGTTTAACATACGTAAAGAAACATTTTAATTAGAAACGCACGTTAAACATACGTTAACAGAAACATATGTTAAACGCATGTTAAACGTACGTTTGTCATACGTGATTCAATTCATATGTTTAACATATGTTAAAATGAATATAAAATTATTGCGCTAAATGCTCAACAGCACATGGCACTCACTATTTTGGAAAATGTCAATGGCAGAGCCAGAGGCAGGGTCGAATTTAAGTACGAGAATCATAAATACATGTCTGACAATCAAAAACATATGTAAAACATGCGTTTACATCAACATATTTAAAATATGTTAAAAATCCTATATAATTATTGAACTAAAATCTCCAACAACACTTAGGACATACAGTTTAAGGGAATATCACTAGAACAGGCAGATGCTAATTTAAAAAAAAAAATCATGTTATATATTATTTATATATGTTAACAAAACCATATGTAAACATGTGTGTGTCATACATATGTTTAATCCAAATGATTTAATTCATTAACATGTATAACTGATAAATTATCACAGCTGACACCAGATATAAAAGGAACTGGCAATATTTTCCCAATACTTTATTGTTTTTCTTCTGCAGTATAGCCACAATATAATAATCATCCAAGTAGACACCATCTAGGTAGTTTCAAATTAATTGAGTGTTGTATCATGTCCAATATTTATTTAGTCCTCCTCTTCATACTCCACATTGCTGGCATACTCGAAAGTAACTGTTGAAACAGCTTCACAACTGAAATAAAGTATAAAATATTCTTAATTATATATATATAACTAGATCTGTTTTATTGTGAAGCTGTCAAATATAATGGCATCATTTATTTCCTTTTGTGACGAAGAGGGCCTCAATGAAGATCACATGAATTAAAGAATATATCTAAATGTCTAGTATTACCTACTTATATAAACTTTTTCATATAAATCAATGCATAAAAAATAATTAATTAACCAAAATTGTAAATATCTTTATTAAAAAAATAATTAAGAATTAAAAAAATAAAAAGTATATCATGGCCCTGTGACTTATGTACAAGATTGTACTTTCGGTTTGGATTATTCCATTTTCACCTCTACCAAACGTGTATTCAAATCGGTTCACTAACACACACTATGCAATGAAATGTTTATTTGAATCCTTTAATTTTTTTTGTCAGAGATAGGCTTTTATGGTTCCGCAGATTAGAAATTGTCAATCAACCTCGATTATTCCTGTTTCCTGGTATTTTTCATGGTAAAGATCGGCACTGGCTTCCTCAGACTAAATAAACCGTAAAGCATGTAAATATGTAAAACTGTATTTAAACAAAGATCATTTTCGGGATTTTTTATGATGAAGTCAGTCGCCTTTAAAGAAAAACAAGGTAAGTACAAGAATGTATAGATATTTTTAAAATTAAATGTAAGTCATATGTAAAGTTTTCATATATATTTTCTATTATTTTTACTACAACATTTTTTTTTTCTAAAAAAATGTTGGTGAACATCTTTAGGACGAAAATTGATTTGTGTGCTAGAATTACTTCCCTTGTTATGAACGAAATAGAGAACAAATTTTATGAGTTTATAATCTGACAAATTTAATAATACTCGTCGTTTTTAATGATATTTAGCGGTTTGTATTATGTTGATGTATATCAATGTAGTTATAGATATACATCAGTACGCTATGCAACTTGTGGAACTAGAAATATTTTCAGTTTAAACCATAAACCTTACCCCACCCACTCCCACTGTTACTTTGTATGTTGTAGTTTGCAATATTATTTTTAGAACATGTTCTTATGTTAATTGTATGGTGACATCTTATTATTTCTTAAATATTTTAACTCGAGACAATGTAAAGAATGTCTTGCCATCTGAATTGATATATTGAACTGGAACCATGCACAGGCAATTTTCCTGCCAGTGGCACAGGCCCTATCTTGATATAGCGTTTGGGTAGCTATACAATATATAGTAAATAATGGAAAGGTAGGACACTTCTAAAAAGGCAAATATGGTGTGAAGGGAGAAACCACGGGATATTTGGCAAGTAAATAAAACAAAGATTTCGGATAAAATTTTGTCTCAATAGAAAAACATTGAATAAACAAATGTTAATTTAGACAGCTGGAATAAAGTTAGCCACTGAACGGATTGTTGTGAAACTTGAGTAGACCACAGTCCTGCTTATTACCTCGTTTACTAGACTTAAAGGCAATGTCAAAGGATTTATATGCTTTATCAGTATTTTCTCCAGAGTGCATTTCTTGTGTTTGTAACGCAAATGAATCTCATTTGACGCAATCAAGTTTGTTCATTGTGTCCACTATGACGCAACCTTAAAAATACAAAAATTCAAACTACACAGATTTGTTTTGGCAAGTGGGTTTCAGAGTTATTATTTTTACACTGCTAGCAGTGTTGACAGATAACATGGTATGAATCAGGGTAGCCTGATACATACATGTGAACCTTTCTGGAAAGCAATCAGGGAGATTGGGTTTTGAAATGAGGAATATTGGATGGAAATGTGGGAGTTATTTTTCGCGGCATAAAATTTGAAAATATTGTAATTTCGGTACAATTTTACATAATTTCTTAATAATACAAGTATATAAAACCATAAAAGATAGTGTTTTGTCATAATATATAGAGAATATACAGTGTTTCCTCCAGATCGTGATTTTTTGTGTTTTTTGACGCAATTAAATCTCATTTGGCTGAATCAGACTTGTTCTGTGCGTCAACTATGATGCAACCTCTTAAAAATACAGAAATTCAAATTACGCATATTTGTTTCGGCAAGCTGGTTTCAGAGTTAGTTTTACAATGCTAGCTGTTTTGGCAAATCACGCGGTCTGATTCAGGGAAGCCCTGGTCAGGCGGTTTTACTAAGTTACGTAAACGCTCAAATTATTATCAGTTATTAACGCTATATTTATGCAATCGCATAGACGATTATGATCACATACATATTTTTCTGCAAAGCATTATTATAGTTTGAAGACAACATCTATGAAAACAAACGTATGCTGCAACAATAGCACTGATATATACCCAGTTTTAGGTTGTTTGTATATAAAGATGAAATGTGGAAATCGTGAAACTTTTCAAGAAAGTTGTTTGAAATGTACGGACGTTACTCTATCTGAAAACCTTTTTATATTGTTTTGTATAAGGTATCGAGACGTGCATGGGCAACATTTTCATACCAGTTTACACATATGCCGGTCCATGTTTTTACGACGTTTATGTTTCTTTAACGTACGTTTAAAACGTTATGGAAAAAAGAAAATAAATTTTTAGAAAATTATATTTATTTTGAAAAACTTATCTTTGTTAAATTACCATTAAAATGTTTTAATATTACGGTAACATTACTCTAAAATAAGTCTAGCTATGAACCAGAAGAGAAATGGATTTGGGAAAAAGAAAACAACAAAGTTTTGTTTTCCAAAGAGTATAATGCTTTGTAATGGTAAACATGAAGCTCAGCTGAAATATAAGATGTTGAAATAATTTTAGTAAATTAATTACTTTATAATTGATTAATAATAAGGATACTACAATAGTATCATGTATTATTAATAAAGATACTACAATATCATTAAGGAACTATAGTATATCCTTCTATAGTTCCTTGATATCATGTTTAATTAATACATGATATTGTCATAGCCTTATTTAAGATAATTCATAAATTTACCAAACATACATGTATTATACTTGTTATTAGTGGTGAAAATGGTGCTCAACACAACACGCAATAAAGAAATGACCTTTTTTTCTATTATTTTATACGTGCCAAAAAATGCCCAATTTCAATTGGTACCATGCCCTTCTTCAATCCTGTAGGAAACACTACATGACATTTGAAAAGTTGATAACCTGGTGGCCATGATCATAAAAACTGTCGTCGGGAAGGAAAAGACAACTGGTTTCAGGTTTTGTAACTTGTTGGGCCAGAAGTGAAACATTCGCTTGGAAGTAAAAGTGTTTTGAAGTTGTTAATTTCAGTTGGAATTTTGATTTCAAAATTTGTGTGAAAAAGGAAGTAAAACTGTTGAAGTAAAATATTTCATTTTCATCTCTATTTATTCAAGTTGATTAAGTTTAAAACTGGTTTTTAAAACAGATTTTGAAAATGACGCCCAGATTTTTAGTCAGTGGGGCATCAATGACCTCCAAAAATTGGAGCTGCATAAAACACTGCTTTATTATATTCATTTAGCCTCAATTTAATTTTTGTGATTTTTTCTTACATACTGTCTTAAAATGTTGTATCAAAGTTATGTAACTACAGGATCTTGGACAAGGTCTTGAACCAGCATAATTCGACCACAAATGCCCCCACAACAAGACTTATATAGGCACATTTTAAGCGAAATTTTAAAATACATTTTCTCTGAAAGCTTGAGGCTTAAATATTTGACGTGTAGCATTGTATGGTAGTCTCCTAAAAGATTTGTTGAAGCAAAACTGACAAAAAGCATTTTCTATTAAATGTACATCTATCCATTTGTTGCCAGTAGAGCAATTCAGGCTCACTTGGGCCCCTTGTTCATTCATACATTTTATTTCCATATACTAATTTTAGGTTCTTTTTTTTATATTTTCATGGAAAATGATGATATGTACTGAAGAGAAAATAACAAAAAAAAGTTATTTCTTATGACTAAATAGACTTATGTGAATGTATTTTGGTGTTGCTTACATGGCGGTATATACCTATGTGTATTTCATGGTTCCCATCCCCATGAAGTCTTAGGGGCGGGGCCAAAACTGTCAAATTCAAGGTAAACTTAAAGAATCTTCTTACTATTATAAGAAGCACTCGGAAATAAATTGTGAGCATGATTATTGACGACTATAAGTCCTTTACAAAATTTGTGAATTTCATGCCCCTGGGTCTCGCGGTTTGGCTCTTGGGGCGGGGCTTACTTTACTAAATCTATATTTATGAGAAATTGACAGAAAGTTATTTCTTACGACTGAATACACTGATGCAAATATTTTTTTGATAATCAAGTGACCTTTAAAGCCCTTGGGCCTTGTTTATACATTATATGTAATGTCTATACATGCATAATTATTTATTTTCCAGTGACAAACTGGTATGGAACATTGCTGAAACATGGAATAATATAGCTCAGTTGGAAGAAAAGTAAACCTTGAAATAGATGGTACAGTTATGTCCCTTTAACCTGAAGACAACAAGTGACAAAATCATACACTGAAGTTCAAAATTACATGCTGATGAAATGTCAGTTATACACATGAACTTTTTTTCGGAAATATGTGCCGTTGTCCCGACTGATATTGCTATGATAATGCAGAAATTAAATGGAGTTTACAGAATATTTTCATCATATGTTATGAGAAGGAAGAATTTACAAAAAGGAAAATGCAGACTAACAACAGTGTGACGCTCCTGTTGGAATACAACACTTACTGTGACGGATTTAAGAATCTAGTATGTAAAAGTGAACCATCAATGAAAGAAATCTGCTTTCTCATCATGATTGATATAAATGTGCTTAGATTTATTTCATTGTTCATTATTATTTGCTCTCATTAGCCAAAAGCTCTTGAGTTATTATGTGATCACCTTGTGTCAGTCATATTATCTTATTTGTCTTTCAATCTTTCACCTTTGCTATCTATGGTAGTTTTTGTCTAGAGCATGCAATGAAAGACACAGTGTTTAAAAAATAATGAATTTTGATGTTTGTTCCATTAAGTACAATGATAAACAGATTTATTTGGTAGTTTTTAACTTTTAAACAAATTTTAAAAGGATTCATGGAGGGAAGTAAAAAATAAATGAATACATCAGATAGATATATGTACAAATAGATTGTATAGATTTTTAATATTTTTGAAATATTAAATTACTGTCATACCTTTTTCATAATTTGTTTGTATGGCATTTTATGCCTTATAAGCTCATCTTGCCAAAGGATTTAAATGAGCAATAATTCTATTCATTTTTTGTCCATCTGTCTGTCAACAATTTCTATAAACGACATCTCTGATACCGCTGGGGAGATTTTCACCAAAATAAGTATGAACGCTTCAAACATTCTTTCATCAAGCTTCTCAAGTGTGTTTAAGTTACCGATTGATCTAATGTTAAACAGGAGTTTTCATATGTTTAACATATTTTTAAAGCGTACATTAGAAACTATGTTAAACATACATAGTAATATTTTCATGAAAAACATACATATTTAAACGTATGTTAAACGTGCGTGGTACTATTTCCAGGAGAATCACATGTACTCAAACGTATGTTAAACGTGCGTGGTACTATTTTCATGAAAAACGTACGTATTTGAACATATGTTAAACGTATGCGAAACATAAGTTTGACATGCGTGGTACTATTTATATGAATAACGTACGTATGTTAAAGATATATTTAACATGCATGGTACTATTCCTGTGAATAACGTACGTATGACCAGAAACGTATGTTAAACGCGCGTGGTACTATTTATATGTAAACGTATGTTTTGGCACGTACGTTAAACATATGTTTAACATATGTTTAACGTGTGGCCAGAAACGTATGTTAAACGCGCGTGGTACTATTTATATGTAAACGTTTATATTAATTTTCAATTCATTTGCCGCCATCTTGAATATTTCAATATGCTCAAAGATGACAAGATGTCATCAAGCTTATTTTTCATAAGCAATGCCTAAACTAGCATAATCACCAAAAACATTTACATTTACTTTCATGCAAGGTACAGTGCTGTATCTGCCGGACTAGAAATGATTTAACTCAATTTATAAATTATCTTACGATATATATATATATATATTGATGTTTCCTACTGCATTAAATAAGAGTAACTTTATTCTTCGTATTATGAGTTTTAACTTGTCCTTTTCAGATTAAACATTGGTCATCGTGGTTTTAGATAATTATTAAAGTTAAGCATTATTTTGGTTGGTATTATTATTTATTCACATTTTGGACTACTGGAATTTTTATTGATAATTTCAGTGTTTTCCCTGCTTTTCCGAATATGATGTTTATTACTTAAAATAAATCGGTTATGTTTCTAACTACAGTATTTCACATTTTATTGATTAAATGATGAATTTCAAGAATTACCTACTTAAAAGTATATGATTACTGTTTCAAACAAAGTTAACTCAGCACCGCTTTACAAACAAACGGATTCAAGCAAGTATACAATCTAAGTTAAGGAGCTTTTTATCTATCTATGGGTCAGTGTAAATTTAATTGTATTTAAAACAAATCTAAAATACCATGTGTTGTAAAACTTTCACTTCAGCTCTTGTACATGGGCATCGTCTTGTTTTCACCGGCCTTAGCACTCGAAGCAGGTAAGTTTTTCTTTTTATTGAAATGTAAACATATGTCATGAAGAATGTGATTAATGAAGTTTGCTCCCTGTGTCAATTTGATACACATGTTTGGAAGAAGAGTGTGCTGTTTTTACGGACACGTGCATTTGTTAAAATATGGATGCTTCAGTGACTTTAATTTGTTTCTCGTTTCATACTGAATTGAACAGCTAGCCTGCAACTTTTTGACTACCCATTATGAAATTATTCCAATTACTGTCAAATGTGATAATACAGAATTGGTCATTGTTATCCTAAATGTTCTTTCCTAATCAGGTCGGATGTCAATGGCATTGCTTTGATTGGCCATTGTTATCCTAAATGTTCTTTCCTATTTAAGTCGAATGTCAAGGATATTACTTCGATACTATTTGGGATTGTATATGACTTATCAGGTAAAAAAATAAAACCAAAGTGTCAGGTGTTGGGTTCGCTGTTCCGTTCAGTATACATGTAAGTATATTTAGAAAAAAAGATGTCTATCGGGAAACATACTAACAAATTACTATAATATATCCCAGGTACTCGCAACTTGGAACGGTCACTGGACAAAACAGTAATTTATGTAGTCTGGTTTAAACGGTTCACTTAGCCTCCCTCATACTCTGTCGAAACATCAAAATTAGACCACAATTATACTCATGTAAACATATGTTCCACATGAATTTATATTCGGCGTGATGCGTTTTTGGCGACACATAAGACTCACTCTACTCCTCACGCGGAGTACTGAACCATTCCGAGCGAGCATGGACGCATGGGGACGCATCATAAACGTTCATGCGTAGTAACAGGCCTATTTCGAGACTTTCCGACAATTTATAGTACACGCTTACTTCGTAGAGATGTAGCATTTCACACTTACGCGCATTTCAGATTTAGTAGTCAATCCCAGAACCTGATATCTCCTGAATCAGGTCTAATAATTCCCAATGAAAAAGTAGGGTTTTATTTGCCTGTACATAGCAATTGAACGCTTGTTAAACTATGACGTCATTCAAACTTTCTCTGAAGCAACTGACCAATCAACGTGCTCAAATGTGGCTTTCCCAATATTACTTTTTAACGGACCCCAGTCAGGAGAGCTAGGCCCGCTATACAGACTACACATTTAAGGTAGTTTTACTAGACACAGTACAAGTGTAAAAATGAGTTAAATATGGTGTTTAAAATATTAAGTCAAATTAAATCAATGCTTAGTGGATGTTTGTATGTATGTATATTGAAAACTTAATTATCCGCGACTGAACAATGTTTCTAATTAACTAATGAACAGAAGTATTAATTAATCTAATTTCGACGCTAAGTAAAATTTGAAAAGGTGTGATAGCAGAACAAACACAATGAACTCATAATATCAAATAAGGGGTGATGTACGGCAACGGGGATACATGTAGGACACTATTTAAATATAAAACTTAATTGATATTTATGTAATGCAAACACTTAAATAACTTGTAGTGTGTTTTACAAACGTTCAATACGGAACAAATGTATTGATACCACAAAATACAGGTTTATTCATATCGGGGATGCGAACGTGCTCGTTACTCGTGAAGACATTACTATGGGATGATGTTTTTGACGTGATAGAATGTGTGTGTCCCGTAAATGCCTCGTATCTCAGTGTACAATAAATAAAGATAACTTATTTGAGGTGACCGAATAATTTTTCGTCATTTTTTTGTTCGTATGAATGTGTAAATAACATGCGCTGAATGTTATATATAATTCGTTCATTCTATATTTCTGAAATTACTAGGCCAGTGAAACCTGTGATTGTGGGAGTGATTGTTTACGAGGGATCTTTGCATCAGTATAATAAAAACACGGTCCTGGTGAAAGACCCAACATTGGATGCAATCCCCTTACTCAATGGGATGTATTCTAGGGACTATAATTAGAACAGTAAAATGCATGAGACAAAAGCTATCATGTAATCAAGAAAAAAATATTTTTTTTTAAATCATTTCCAATTTTTTCTTTTGTTTATATAAAATGTATATACATGTACTAATTTATTTTGTGTTAAACAGTCAGAATTAAATGATACTACAAGTAATAACAGCATTTAACAATTGTTTTATATTTGTCTAATAATTGCTGCAATTTCATTAACACGTTTCTGTTTTTGACCCTGCTTTGTAGGCGCAATTTTGGTGATGTTTCTGTTAACAAATCTAACTAGAATGTAACAATTATGTAACAAAAACGCCTAAATACATTAATAAGATGTGGATCAGGTTCCAATGACCGGACAGTTACATATAAGTAAAGAAAAAACTGAATATTTAAACAACTTATTGAATAAGATTTTTAAAAAAGTGATTCGTTAAAATTGTAAATATAGACAGTAAACCTTATCAAAATTGTATTGAACAAAACAATAACGGAACTAAAACACATACTTATGAAGTATACATCTTGAATATAAATTATTTCAGTTGCCGGCGTGCCCCTGTGGATATCCATCATCATCATAGGAGCAATTGGAACCATCTACACTTCAGTGGTATGTACTTACTACACAACACGTTTTGTTTGTCTGCCATACAAGATTATTAGAATTTATTGTGCATTCGCATTAAGAAGGCGTTGAAACATCCACACGTATTGTCGAAGATAAATGAGTGCCACGTAAAACATTACGGATAATTATACAAAGGTATAATTGATCCATCATTATCAGGTTGCTGTTGTTGTTGTTTTCAGGGCGGTATCAAGAGCGTGGTGTGGACAGATACTATTCAGTCTTTAATTTTATACGGTGGACTTGCTGTTGTTCTAATTTTGGTATGTATCGAACAGAATATTATCACAAACATATTCTTGTAGACCGGATAAGGATTTTTTTGGCGTATTTTTACTGGTTAATTTTTTTTCATTCTACACCCCCGCCACGCGATCCTGTTCTCCATGCGCTATTACGTAATGACATATGACATATTTATGGTATGTTTTCACTTTCCCAACCGCTATTGTTTAAAATAGAAAAAGTAGTTAGGGTGGTTGAAATGTATTGTTCGGATATAACAATAAATTTGAATGGTGATAATTGCTCTGGTGGGCTATAGTTTTCTCCATATTCGCTTAATACTACAATTTGGAAAAAATGGAAAAGGAATTTTGGAAAAGTCAACAATTCACTTTTACAATATATTTACTACATACTAGATAAAATAAAGTATACAATAAATCGTGTAAAATTACAATACACTAAGGCGACATTTCATAATGCTATAAATAGTTTTCCAAATGAGGAGTTACAAGTTAATATAAGTGATCAATTATTTTTAGAAATACTATTATTTGAAATTCGTGGAGTAACTATTTCTCATTCCACTTACATTAAACGACAACAAGTGCAAAGGGAAGCAATACTTTAATAAAACAAGAAATGTCACTGGTCAAACAAATTGACAGTGTGACCTTGACTTTTGAGGAAAGGTTATGGGTCTTACATACGACACTTAACTATGTCATGTTGATCAACTGAGCCAAGTGTTTTGAAATGTATCAATAGGTGACAAAAATACAGCCAGGTCACGAAATCTCAAACAGACTGAAAGTGTTGTCAAACAAAGTTAAATTGTGACCTTAACCTTTGAAATGGGAGTCTGGGTGTTAAGTGCGACAAGTCGCCATGTTATGCATTATAGTCAGTTACCTCAATTACTTTTTATTGTATTTTATTTAGTTTGATAATGTAAAAATTAAACCCAATATAAATCTGGTGTGAGGGATATTTCTGTAGGTACATGCCTTAGTCATTAAGATGTGGAGATCCTAAATAGTTTGAAATTTTGATATATTACACTGTCAAAAGTTCGCGTAGAGCAGGGTTAGAATTAGTTAACATGTTTTATGGGCATTTAGCGACATCTATGCAGGAAGTATACCTTGAAATTGATGACTGTTATATAAATTAAGAAGGAATTTCATGACCATTAGCGGAAGTAGTTGCCACGCTACAAGCTTTAAAAGGCAGATGAGTTTTAACTTCAGGTCGAATGGATAAGACGTCAGTTTACTTTTGGGAGAGGACATGTGAAGTCATGTAGTAGTTTAGAGAGTTTACTTAGGGCTGGCAAGATGTTAAGTTAAGTTGATTTTAAGGAGATTACTTTATAAGGGGGCTGGGGTGGGGGGGGGGGGGGGTGTTAGTTGCATGGTTTGATTGACATAAAAGTTGATGTTTAAATAGTAACTGATACTAAAAATGGGAGCGTACTTTGGACTTAGTTTAAGAAATGCATCTGTGTTAATAGAATTCATTAAAGTTTCAATGACAGTTGTAACAATGTAAAAAATAAATATATATTTATAGAAAATCCTGCTTTATGTGTTAATGATGTGCGATGTTGAAACAGTTATGTTGATCGTTAGTAGCAAATATTTATAATATGCATTTATGCGTCACAAAGTTACAAGCCGGACACGAAATCTCAATCAGAATGTAAGTGTCAGCAAACAAAGATAAATTATGACCATGAACTTTGAAGTGGGAGTCTTGGTGTAATGCAAGACATGTCATCATGTTATTTTGATCATTAATAGCAAGTATTTACAAAATCAATGTATGCATGACAAAGTTACAGACCTGACACGAAATCTCACACAGACTCAAAATGTGATCTTGATCTTTGAGGTACGGATGTGGGTCTTACTTGCGACACGTCGTCATGTTATGTTGATCATTTGAAGCAAGTATTTATAAAATCAATTAATGGATGACAAAGTTACAGACCGGACACGAAATCACACACAGATTCAAAGTGTTGTTAAACAAAGTCAAAGTGTGACCTTGACCTTTGATGTTCGGATGTAGATCTTACTCGCGACACGTCGTCATGTTATGTTGATTATTTGTAGCAAGTATTTATAAAATCAATGATGCATGACAAAGTTACAGACCGGACACGAAATCTCACACATATTCAAAGTGTTGTCAAACAAACTTTAAGTGTGACCTTGACCTTTGAGGTTCGGATGTGGGTCATACTTGCAACACGTCGTCACGTTATGTTGATTTTTTTTTTTTTGGGGGGGGCATAAAACAGAACTAATAGATATAAAAGAGAAAAAAATAGAAGGGATAAGGATAAGATCACTGGCAAAATGTGTGTGAGAAGGAGAAAATAACTTTCAATTAAGAAAATAGGAGCCTAATCAATATCACAACTTCAGGCATCTAATGGTCAAACACAAGATGAAATACTAAAAGAAACGAAACGGTTTTATTAAGAATTATATTTATCTAGAGAAATTAAAAAAATGAACTTAATGATACTTTTTCACATTTAAATATATCAAAATTGAAAAAATAGAAAATAAGAAAACATTACTTGAGTGTCCCATTACATATGAGAACTGGAAGCTTTTTTAAAAAAAATATGTCTAATGATAAAAGTCCAGAATTGACGGATATGCGGTAGAATTTTACAAATTATTTTGGATAGACGTAGGACTTATTTTACCTGTGCTATAAATGAGGGATATACCAAGGAGAATTATCAAAAGCAAGGGGTCATAACATGTTTACCAAAGTGAAACAAAGATAAATCGTTTTAAAAAAGTGGCGCCCAATTTCACTTTATAGGAATACCGATTGACAATACAAACTTTTTAATTTCACAATATGCCGATGATACAACACTCATGCTTGATGGTTCAGAAAAATCACTTGTAAACACACTTCAACCTCCGGTTTTAATATAAATATTGATAAAACTAAGGCAGTTAGGAAAGGTTCAATGATAAAAAGTAATATTAAGTTATGTGAACAATATAATATTTCTTGGGACAATGATTTTACTGTACTTGGTATTCGATTTTCAGTAGATCTAGACAAAATGATTTCAAATAATGATTAAAAGAGAAACTGAAAAATAAAATGGTTGAGGAAGATTTTTGTTTAATAATTTTTACTTATTACTATAAACCGGACCTTGAGCTTTGAACCACACAAAGAAATCTTGATTTAGTGGACACTGTTGTTACTCAATCAAATTCTCACAGATAGTGAGACACTCACTGGCTTTTTGAAATACATATATGCATATATAATTGTCATGAACTATTTATGTATCAATATATCTGATTTTGTACAATTAAATTGAAATAAAAGTTACCAAAAAATATTCATGTATCAATAATAAATTACAGTTTTCAATTTTTATGAGCAGTGTAGAAAAACACATGTAACTTGAAGGTGCGAATTGGAAAGATTGTTTGCATAAATGCTAAATTAAAAGGTTGGGAAAGTGAGATACAACCATATTTATTCATAAATGTCTCGCACTATGACGTCTTCATTCATAGATGTGATGGTGATTTTGCATTAGTAAAAAAATCAAACCGGGAATTATATTTAAAAAATCACATTGTCAGGGTTGTTTGCAAAAGAAAGGACAATTATTGTAAATAATAAAGATGTGTCACTAATCAGCAGTCCTTCCTGGTAGTGTTGACCGATTTCGTTTATATGGTATATTTCGTTTAGTAGCGAATCAAAGAGAGAAATCACGTGACCTGTGGCATACAGTTCGATAAATATACAAAATTACGCTCACTGAGTGAAATTCAACCCACCGCCTTCCCCTCTACTCCTCCTTTAGTTCGAAATTTCATGTCTGGTCCATATCTTTTATATGCATGGACTTTGAATAATTATTCCACATAAAAATGGTGTTCAGCCAGGAACGGCTTAAAATTTATATTCATGTCACTGACCACCCAGAGTTCATTAAAGTTTTTATGCACATTTGTGTACGTCCTTTAAATTCTATTATAAAAAAGACCATAGAAGCACAATGTTTTGATAAAACAGCGAAATTATGTGACGAGTAAACACTTAAAACACACCTTCGAGGACCGCTATCGCATCTTAGCTCGTCGCCATTTTATCGTCGGAGATTGCCATCACTATTGTTTATTCGCCAATCGCATTTGTACATTCACGCAGCGGAGTCGCACCTTCGTACTTCGCCATTGCATCTCCGGGCATCGCTGTTGTTCTTGTGCATATCAACATTGCGCATCGCTTAAGCATATTCGGGCACCGTTATTGCATCTTTGCGCATCATCATTATACCTTGTGGCACCGCAATCACACATTCGCGCATCACTATTGTACTTTAAGCCGTTGCATTTGCAGATTCGCACAACGCCATCAATTATTACGGCTTCACGAATCGCCATTTCACCATTATGCATCGCCATCGAAGTTACCGCTTGGAGCATATCGGCATGAAACACGATGACCGAGCACTAAGACGCATTAGCGAAGTGAAAAGGGTATGATTAAAAATTTCAAAGCATTTCCGTTCTTCGCCGCCACTTCCTATCGACTCTTTTATGTGGGAATAGTACACCGTACATCAGCAATATTAGTATACTTAAGTTAACGTTTAATCTGCACATCATTATCGGGAATTCTAATCTATTATATTTATGTTTGGAGCGCTAGGTCCAGTGTTAGAGCATCGAACCCTGGATCGGAGGGTCGTGGGTCCGATCCTCCTCTACGGCTAAGTGTGCTGTCTTTGGGCGAAACACATTTTCCGCATATGCTTAGTACTGGTTCTACCCAGGAATACTTCGAATGTGATTTGTATACGTTATAATGACTCGTTTCAAATCGAAATAAATTAGATGAGTTTAAACTATTCTATTCTATTCGGTTCAGTTCTGCCAGTTGTTTTGTATTAGCTTATTTTTCTAATAATGTTCGCATGATATTGTGTTTTTTTTCATCAAAATGTGTGTAAATGTGGCGTTTTCGTAGAAACTATAATTAATTGCATTTTGTTCATACTGTGTTAACGCGTAAAAAACTAGGGGTAGAGATACAAAACGTAAATTTTATAAATGTGTGACACGTTCGTGCGTTTATTTGTGAAATATCCGCATGCATTCTCACATGCTTGGACATTGAAAAAGACGTAAGTATGGTATATACAAATTTTGGCCCAAAATTTTCGATAAAAAAAAAAGTGTTTTTATTTGATTTTATTTTAATTTTCATTATGAATAATACACCTTTATAAAATGTTATGATTTTGACATTTTGATCACGCTGTGACGTCACGCGTAGTCTTATCATTGAATATCCCGGAAATTTAAGTAAAACATATTAATTATTTTTATAGATTTAACTATTAGCGCAAGCAAGACCCATAACGTGCGTTTGAAATGTTGTTTACTTTATATAAATCTTTCATGTATGAAAAGGGCAAGTCGGGTCTCACTTGCGCTAATACTTGGTTTTTGAATATACGAAGATAAAATATTAGCAGATATGTACTGTTTAAATATGAACACATGCATGTTTCACGTCCATAAACACACCTTTAGTCACATATCTAGATAGTCCATGTTATATATGAAAAATTGTTATTTTCATTAGAATATAAAAATGCTTTACCTTTGTAAATGTGTACAGTTATATTTATTTTATTACTAAATTATCGGTTAAACACGCACGTACAAACTGCCTTTGTTTATTTTTTATCGTAACACCGTCAAGGTTGAGCAAGGCGGTGTTTGCATTCTGACAACATCCTAGAAATATCGATAGATTTAAAACATTTAAAATTTCTTATTTTAATAAGACCGGGTACTGACTTTTTAAATATGCACTGCAATAGAACGCAGTAGTCTACAGACGATGCAGACATGTACATGTGTTGAATTGTTGACGTTTTGCATACGATTATCAATGAGGTAAACTTTATTAACACTTATCAAAGTTTGTAATTAATAAAAACTAAAATAATTATAATTTTACTTGCAAAATTTAAAACACGAACATTTCATAAAATAAATAATTCTATGTTTTGTTTGAGAAAGCTGAATTACGAATAGGACACTCCAGACATACACGTGCACTGTAGATGTTTGCGTTTTATTGATTGTTTTGGTCAGTTTTATATTTACCACACAAACTGTCTTATGGACCAGTAGCTCAATAGGTAGAGCCAAGAACAGTCATGCAGAAGATCGGAGTTCAATTCTCCTCATAAGCAAATTCTTTTTCTACATTTTTTTAGTTCATATTAGACTTATGTTAAAATACATTTTCTATTGATAATAATTATTATTACATGTTTTAATACTTTTTATTTTACCATTTTTTTAATTTGGCTATGTGATTACTTTTTTTTTAAATTATTATTTTAACATTTCTTTTTTCAGTCTTGACTGCTGAAGATAGTTTAGCCCTGAGATTGATATGGAGCCTAATAAAAGCAAAACAATACGGTAATTATATAAAGTCAAAGCCTAGTCTCAGTTTAGTGTAATCGTTATAAACTTCTAGAAGTTTCAGTTTTGTTAAACTTCTTAACCCGCTGAAAAATAGAAATTGCTTTTAATACATTGATGATTATTATATTTGAATACCCAAGCTATTCTGTTTACAAGGTAAGTTTATACTCGTAGGATTGAATTACTAAAATAATTGTTGTTTGTTTGAAACAAACTTACTTTACATAGATTTTGAAACAGCTACTTTCAACTGAAAAAAAAATCTTACTCAATGACTTCCTGGATAGAATCAGTACTAAATATGCAACTAAGAAGCTTTTCATATCTTCGCACTAATAGTCACACGTACTTGCAGGACATATGCATTTCTAGCATGTTAATATTAACAACAATAATTTTTTCAGGATAAAAGCCTATCGATTTGTCATATGCTCCAAAAGAACAAAACCCCGGGACAGGTGACCTCTGACAGGTCCAACAAATAAAGGCTTGCGAAAACATCTTTATAAGACATTAATGATACGTGTAGAAGAAACTGATGTGATATGCAATAAATGTAGATGTTCACAACGTAAAAGAAAAAACAATGACTCAAAACGATTGCGAAAGTGAAAACGATGATAATCAGTGTTTTGTCCCGCCCCAAAAGAAAACAGCAACCTTTTTATCACCCAAAACCATTAAACTTCCATTGCCATCAGTTTCAGGACCGTCACACTCCACATCTTGCCTGTGCAAACGTCGGGGCTGTAAGTTTGTTACTGTTCCCTCGATAATGAGATATAATACTCTTGTTGACAACAATTTAATTATTCCTGCGGGATCTCGATTTTGTCGTTGACCTTTCGAAGACAATTCACGATTTTCTTGTAAACCCCTGGAACGTATAACAAAGTTAAATACTGAAACAAACTTCAACAGAACTGACCTTAGATTATACAAAATTTCAGGGATATCGCCATGAAAAATGAAAAAAAAAAAGAATCAATTTTGATACTACATCAATGTCCGATTCAGATTACCATAATTTAATGGGCATTAATAAATCTGCATTTGATGACATATGTTAGCACGTTAAAAACATTCGTGAATCTAAAAACGATCACAAAGAACTTGTATCTGCATTCTTCTTATGAAACTGCGGTCTGGAATGTCAAACAAATTGTTGTCAACAATCTTTAACTGTGGGATTGATTCAATTAAACGAGCTATTGTTTCTGCACGAAAAGCGTTGTCGACACACTTTACACCAAAATATGTAGGATTTAATCATATTGACAGAAAAACTGTTATAGACCAACATACCAGAATACTAGCACAAACGCTATTTGGTGGTTATAATGAACCAGCAATTTTGGTTATAGATGGTACATACATATACATTCAGAAAAACTCACAATTCACATTCCAGATACGTTCCTACAGCATGCATAAAAAACGCCCGTTAGTTAAACCTATGATGAAAGTAACCACAACAGGATATATTTTTAGCGCCTTAGGCCCATATATCTCAGTGACGGTAAAAACAACGATGCTAAAATCTTAAAACATGCATTCAACCACAATATCGAAACAATGAAAGACTGGTTGAAGTAAGACGAAGTGCTTATAGTCGATAGAGGATTCAGAGATTCTTTAGAGTAACTTGATGAATTAGGACTGAAAACCGAAATGCCTGTGTTTTTAAAAAAAGGAGCAAAACAACACACAGTAGAAGAAAGCAACTCATCACAACTTGTTACTAAAATAAGATTGGTAGTGGAGTCTGCCAATGGAAGGATAAAATGTTGGAAGTATTTAAACAATGTTATTCCAAATACACATATCCCATTCGTAGGTGAATATGTCCGGCTAATATCCGCAATATGCAACAAATATTGCAAGCCTTTAAACACCAGTAATACTAAAGATGAATTACTTGGCATTCGCATGTTATATCTTGCCAAGCAAAACAATGCATTAATGGACAAAATCCTCAAGGATGGACTTGATAGACAGACCGCGTGCGGGGCCAGAATACAGTCTCTACAGCAATTAGATTTTCCTAAAGTTGATGAAGAGGATCTTCGAAATACTACATTAGGCGTATATCAGTTAAAACTTGCAAAATCATACACACGTGAACACATGGAGGGTGGAAATGAAAACTATGATATGCTATTTCACAAAAAGCGACCCGGGCTGTCAATGGCAAATATCCAGAGTGGGCACAATTCAAGCAAATCACATCAAATGTAGATTGAATATTGTGATGCATATGTAACCGGTTGGTACTGTCAGTGCCGTGCTGGAGCACGTGTTGTCGGTTCATGTGCACACATTGCTGCAGTAATTTGGTATCTTGAATTTGCACATCAGAATATTCCTTTTAACACAAATACGGACTGGAGTGAGTATATACAGGATGCTACGGAGATGCCGGTTCCCCAACTAATAGATGATAGCGGTATTGATGAATGAAATAACACTTTTATTTGTATAAAATCAATAATGTATGGACTTCCATTTGAGGTTAATACGCAAGACAATATTCTGAACATTACAATACAGTTTCAATACAGAAATGGGGAATATCTCTATTTAAAAAAAAATTAAACTTAGAATGTTTGATTAAACTATTTCTAGTATATTTATATGATAATATATTTTTTATTTTTCCATTCCATCTATCTTACTGCAACGATATATTACTCAAATCCATATGCACATTATAAACAATATACCTCAAGATAAACAACTGGTATTATATTTAAACATGCGCTGTTTTTGTTAGAATTTTATTAACATTTTTTTAATGTTTTAACATATTTACTTGGTTACCATGGATACCAAACGAACTGTCACATATTTATGATTTTTTTACACCAGTAACGTTTCATTTATAAATAAGAATGTAGATGTGTCACATAGTATCAACATATTTGCTTAAACAAATTGGTGATTTTTGTTTATTTTTTATTTTTATTAAAAAATAGTATTTCTTGCGAAATTATTGGTTATATAGAGTTATTTCTCTTGCAGTCAATGCAATCACTTCAAAAAAATTTTTTTTTTATTACAATAATACATTTATTATGTGATTGTATACCTAGGAAGAAAAAAACATTGTCTTTTCACTAGAAATGATATTATATTTTTTTTCTCCTATACCCCCCTTTTACAAGCAGAAAATTAAGATTCAACACACTTATAAAATATGATATTTTTTTTGGTTAAGTACATGAGGCAACATATTAATTTTTATGGTTTGTTGATATTGATATATTACGTGGTACATATAGATGCATTTCATCAAAATTCAAGCTTGGGCCAAAAACAACCCTTATCTTACCTACGCCTTTATTGGGCACCACAAACATGTATCGGCTTTTATCAAATGTGTGTGTGCACACGGCGTTTTTGTATAAACAATGTTTAATTACCTTTTTTTTCGTACTGTTTAAACGTAGAAAATACGTTTTTGAACTTGTGACAAGTTCGTGCCTTTTTTGGGAGCTACCCGCACGCATTCTTCATATGCGTAGAAAAAGTTATTGTTCAACATAGATATTTATTGGCTTTTGTAGCAGGTTTTTGATTTATCAAAAGGACACAGTTAATTTGCTACATAAACGTTGTATGGTATTTTACATTGTACATCGGGTCATATTTTTGTCCATGTCATGTTCGTTTAAATATGTAAAAACAACACTGATACTAGTAGAGATCAGTGTAAAAGACACACTATGCAATCCTTAGAAGGAATATACCACGAAACATGAAAGAAGTTCCACCGTTGGAAGCAGATTCGAACATTTTCTTAAACACTTATATACAATAACATGTTATGACGGACTGAACTACAGAAACACTAAATACAAATATCTATAAAACGTTTAGTGATTAAATACATTATATTAAATAAAAATGATTTTCTACAAAATACCTTCTGTTCTACCACAATGATATTATTAAATTCAAAATGAAATTTATATTATAATTTTATGCCTTTTCGATTATTTCTTTCAAATTCCTGCTCTGTGCTCTCTTCTTAGACATATTACAATGGTAGTATTGTAAATATCATCATTTACTTCGATATATTTAAATGATAGTACAGTAAAACCCCTCTAATAAGACCACCTCATTTACTTAGACATATTACAACGGTAGTATTGTATTTATCATCATTCATTTACTTAGACATATTACAATGGTGATATTGTAATAATCATCATTATTTACTTAGGAATATTACAATGATAGCATTGTTATTATCACCATTAACGTAGACATATTTAAATGGTAGTATTTCATTTATCATCATTTACTTAGTCATATTTATATGGTAGTATTGTATTTATCATCATGTACTAAGAGATATATAAATGGTAGTAAAGTATTAATCATCATATAAAAAGACATAATATGTAGATGGAAGTATTGTATTTATCATCATTTACAAAGACATATTAAAATGGTAGCATTGCATTTATCAGCATTTACAAAGACATATTTCAAAAACAGCATTATATTTATCATCATTTACTCAGACATATATAAATGATAGTATTGTATTTACCATCATTTACTTAGACATATTACAATAGTAAAAGTGTATTAATAATCACTTACTTAGGTATATTACAATTTTAGCATTGTATTTATCATCGTTTACTAAGACATATATAAATGGTTGTATTGTATTCATCATGATTTACTTAGACATATTACAATGGTAGTAGTGTATTTATCATAATTTACTTAGACATATTACAATGGTAGCATTTTATTTATCACCATTTACTTAATCATAATTAAATGATAGTATTGCATTTATCATCAATCATTTACTTAGACATATATAAATGGTAGTATTATACTTATCATCATTTGCTCAGACACTAATAAATCGATGGCTTGGCGCAAGACTGGACCAAGTCACTTTTTGAAAGTTGTATAGGAGAAGCAAAAAACTGATTATATGCTTTAATATTTGGATAAGAATGTATAACAAAGCATATTTATACTTAATCATACATGTACATGAATTTATGCTATGTAATTTACTTTACATTTTTATAACTGAAAATAGTGTATTTGAGATGTGGACTCATTTTGCACTGAATATCTTGGCGCAAGACAAGTCCAACTCAACTTAGACCTATTTTGCATTATATATTTCAGTGCAAGACAAGACCAAGTTGATCTGGGCTTGTCTTGCACTGATACATTAAGAGTCATTCTAGACCAACTAGAATATTTTAAGTTTTGAAGGGAATTGTTTTTATGTGAAATAGGTTCATCTTAGTACAGAACTCTGACTTTTTAATATTTTTGAAGATAATAGTTATATACTTTCAAAGTTTTTTTTCAGCATTTCAAATCAAAATAGTACATTATGATTGTACAGTCAGTTTTGGTAACTAGTAATGATTTCATTGGCCTCTGCCATTAAAATAATAATTTAGCTTAATAAATAACAAGATATATAATCATGCAAACAGGAAGATTTTTTTTCAAATTAAATATTCGAAACTTGATGCTAGCCTATGTCAAATAAGAAATAAAATGCTATTGAGTATTACAATATACATGAATTGTTTTTTCGACTGAAATAATATTTTTAAAAATAAATCGCCTGCTTTTGATATATTTCTTTAACAATGTTATAACCTTACCCAGCACAGCTTAAAATAACCTAGGTTATATTCATTTATCTAGCAATAAAGTACTAGCTATACCTATAAACTACACTTATTTTATTTATTATCATCATACTGGGTATAAGCCAATTGATATACCCGCAACACAGACTTGTGGCTCAGAATGAGGTAAAATTGATGGTAGACTCAAATATTTGACTACTGACAACCCTGCAGAGGAGTAGGGATCCTTTGAATTGGTGTCATGTTTACTTTATCATTTTTTGTAATGTTCTTTATTGTGGTTAAATTATCAGCTCCTGTGTGGTTCCTAGGAGCCATTTAAGTGATGACAAGGAAACGATCGCTGTGGCTTGTGCATGTCGTAAAAAGCGACACTTTTTTTAAAGCAATTTCTACCATTGCATGACCTATATCTGGTAAATGCAAGAAAATGTTTTGCAAGTCTATCTGATGCTTTAAATATTGGTATAGTAAAATATTTAACTGCAAGACAAGACCGACTCTACTTGGACCTGGTTTATGTTATATAATTTAAACGCAAGACAAGACCAACTCTACTTGGACCTATTTTGCGTCTATGAAAACTTATTAGATAGTTTTATTAGATAGACCTTTTGTTTCTTAGCAACAGTATTTAAATAAGTAAGAATAAAATTCTATTATTTATACAAGATGTGTATTTCTATATGCTTTATTCAAAGATGTAAAAAAGTGATTTTGTGAAAAATAGTGAGTTGGATCAGTATTGTATTTATCATCATTTACTTAGACATAGTACAATGATGGTATTGTATTAAGCATCATTTAATAAGCCATATTACAATGGTAGTATTGTATTTATCATAATTTACAAAGAAATATTACTATGGTAGCATTGTATTTATCATCATTTACTTAGACATTAAAATGGTAGCATTGTATTTATAATCATGTACAAAGAAATAGTACAATGATAGGATTGCATTTATCATCATTTACTTAGACTTATTACAATAGTACAATGTAGCATTGTATTTATCAGCATTCACTTTGACATAATTAAATGATAGTATTGCATTCATCACCATTTACTTAGACATATTTAAATTGCAGTATTGCAATTATCATCATTTACTCAGACATATCATAAATGTAGTGCTGTATTGATCATCAATTACTTAGATATATATAAAAGGTAGTATTGTATTGATCATCATTTACTTAGACGTATATAAATGGTAGTATTGTATTTGTTATCATTTATGTAGGCATATTACAATGATCTATGTAGCATAGTATTTAACATCATTTACTAAGACATATTACAATGGTAGCATTGTGTTTATCATCATTTACTTAGACATTTTAAAATGGTAGTATTGTATTTATCATCATTTTACTAAGACATATGACAATGGTGGTATTGTATTTATCATCGTTTACATTGACATATTACAATGTTAGCATTGTATTTATCACCATTTTCTTAGACTTATATAAATGGTAGTTTTGCAGTATCATCATTTACTTAGACATATTACACTGGTAGACTTGCATTGATCATTATTTACTTAGACATATGACAATGGTGGTATTGTATTTATCATCATATACATAGACATATTACAATAGAAACATTGTATTTATCACCATTAACTTAAACATATTACACTGGTAGTATAGCATACTTAAACATTTACTTAAACATATGACAATGTTGGTATTACATTTATCATCATTTACATAGACGTATTACAATGATAGCATTGAATATATCACAATTTACTTAGACATATTTTAATGGTAGTTTTGCAATTATCATTATTTACTTAGACATATTTCACTGGTAGTATTGTTTTTATCATCATTTACTTAGCTATATATAAATTGAAGTTTTGTAGTTAATATCATTTACTTAGACATATTGCAATGGTAGCATTGTATTTATTATCATTTATTAAGGCATATTACAATGGTAGTATTGCATTTATCACCATGTACTTAGACATTTTTAAATGGTAGTATTGTATTGATCATCATTTACTAAGACATATATAAATGGTAGTATTGTATTGATCATCATTTATTTACACATATATAAATGGTAGTATTGTATTTTTCATCATTTACTTAGACATATATAAATGGTAGTATTGTATTGATAATCATTTACTAAGACATATATAAATGGTAGTACTTTATTTAACATCATTTACTTAGACATATATAAATGGTGGCATTGTATTAATCATCATTTAAGTAGACATATTACAATGGTAGAATTGTATTTATTATCATTTACTTAGAGATGTATAAATGGTAGTTTTGTATTGATCATCAATTACTTAGACATATTAAAATGGTAATATTGTAATATCATCATTTACAAAGATATATATAAATGTAAGTATTGTATTTGTCATCATTTACTTAGGTATATATAAATAATGTGGAGTTCATTCTACCTCATTTGCTTTTCATATTTTTGAAAGTACGATAACACCCATTTTTGATTGTGTGAGTATCGTGTAAAATCGATAAAAGAAATATATTCAATTTGTAAATCTTATTGCAGTTGATTTGAAACGTTAAATAAATGTCTTTAACAAATATATTTTAGGGCACAAAGGAAGTCGGTAGTTTTAAAAAAGTGATGAAAATTGCAAATGAGGACGATCGAGTTAATTTTAGCAGGTACAGTTTGATGACATTTTTTATATCATTGGCTTTTTATTTATTGCACCGAAGTACTAAAAGATTTATTTAAAAACGAAACTATTACAAGTTGCATTGATGTTGAATTATTGGCAAAATAAGTGAAATTATGTCAGTTAGGTATTAAGGTATAATTGTATTTTTGCTAATATAAGCGATTTACTCCAGAGACGTTGGTCATCTCGTGGCAACAATCAATTTAGATATTCATTTAAGTTCTAAGAGATTGTTGTTGAACTCAATATTGTCATTCATGTTCAAATATGTTTAAACTCTCTTTGACTGTATTATAATGTATTATTATTGGACCATTCATCATTTACGTTATACGATGTTCGTTGGTCTTAATTGTTATTGCAGTGTTAGTTTTGATCCACGTGTGCGTCATACCGTATGGAGTTTAGTGATTGGTGGAATGTTTGGTTGGCTGCCAAACTGTTGCAACCAAACAGCTATTCAGAGGATATGTTCCATGAGAAACATAAAAGAGTCAAGAATGTATGTAAACTCTAACGTATGCCTGTTTATTTGAAAATAAAAAAAAATGCTAGATATTTAAATGGAATTTATCAGGATTTTTTAAACATATAAAATTGGCTTCAACGTTTGCATTCTGATGTATCGGGTCTATATATACTCAATGACCCTGTATTGCCCAAAACGATATGTATTCATATATGCTAAAATCATATATTGAAAAGGGATTTCCTAACTTGGGATACGCACATAGGTTAGAATTCTCGCTTAAAATTGCAACACAGTTTGTGAAGTATTAAACGAGTTATTTGATTTCATTTTGATTTTATTTTGAGCCATTTTACACGTTATAAAAATAGTTTCATCTTAGAAAGAGTCCGAATGACGATAAAAATGTCGTCAAGCAATATTCAAGTGATGTCCGTTTTCAGAACGGGAATTTCGTTTCAAGTTTTCCACTCCAATTCAAATGTCGATTTTGTCATTTTATGAAGGATTTGACATACTAGACTGTTCGGATTTTATATATTAATGATATAAGATGCTTTTTTTCTAAGGTAACAATTATTTAAAAATTTAAGACATTTATAGCGTGTTTTTCCTGATATATTCCCTTTTAATTCCTTTCGTACATATCATAAATGTTACGCCCAGAAGGAATATCAATTTTAATGTCTTCATTACTTCATATTAAATGATTCACCGAAATTATTTGTGATATAAATCAAAGTACATTAATTGGGACTCAAATATTCCATTTGATAATAATCATATTACATTTTCTCCGTAGCATGCGATATGTAATTTAATTTAAAGTGGTCAAGTTACATGTTTAACATTTAACACGTGCTCTTCAGTTTTTGCAAGTTATTTGCGGAAAGACCGGAAATACCATGGCTAATTTTCCTTCACCTATGTTTTAAATGAGACAGAAATGAAAATATTGTACTGACGAAAGGTTACGGAGTTATTTTCAAAATTTGATGCCTTCTTTGGCCAATTAATTCGATACCCTACATAACCATTTCACGAGTTTTTAATTCCCCGTTTTTAATTTTGAAATGTTTTCCTCTATGTCAGAGATTAAACATATTTAAACAACCAATAATGGGTTAGATTGATTATTTTATGGACGTTCATTTTGTTTTGGATGTAGTGCAGTATTGCTCAATATACCAATGACGTTCTTCTTTCTGACGATCCTAACACTGGTGGGGTTCATGCTGTATGCCTACTACAGAGCTCAGGAGTGTGATCCAGTTGGTGTCGGTTTCATCAATAACCCAAATCAAGTAACGTGTTAAGAATTCATTTGTTTGATAAACACTGAAAAAGTGACTTTTATCACATGATAGAGACAGTAAATTTGAATTCAGTATTTTTTTTTAAATAACAGATAGAGTGAAAATAATAGTTAAAACATTAAATATGTTCAAATTTTGAATATACACAATTATAATTACGATACAATATTTCTGCAATAACAATTATAAAGATAATGTTCTGTTTAAGAAAAATTACATTAAGCTTTCAATATTAAATAATGATATTTAATTTGGTTATTTTTTTCTCATAAAAAGCACAATACACAGACATAGAGACCAGTTGATGTACATGAAACAGATTTAGGATCATGGTAAATTAGTTAAAAGGTAAATCAGACCAGTATATCAACGTCTATAATTCAGCCATTCCCTGCGCTCCAAACGCTGTGCAACCAAAAATGTCCAATCTTTTTGTACAACAGCTATACATAAAATGGAAGTTAAAACATAAAAGTATTGACAATCTACCTCTTTGTTATGTTTTTTTTGACAGATGATGCCTTTCTTCATAATGCATGTGTTCAACAAACTTCCGGGACTGGCGGGCTTGTTTGTGGCAATACTATTCAGTGGCGCGTTGAGGTTTGATTTTCGTCTTAATATAGTTAATTCCAGAACCTGATATCTCCCGACTCAGGTCTATTAACCCAAAAGGAAAAGCAGGAAATTATATGCCTGTCCCACAATTCATAGCAATCGAACGCTTACTAAACTGTGACGTTGACTACCAGTTGAAACAACTAACCAATCAACGTGCTTCAATGCGGTTTTTTCCGACATTACTATCTAACGGAGTCATTTCGAAGAACTGGGTCAGTACTACAGACTATGACTAAATAATATTTGATTAAAGGATCTCCCATTGAAAACACAAAATAATATCAATAAAAAATAATCCCAAGACAATCAATTATTTATATCAAAGTGTCTTATTGTTGTTGTTGTTTTTTATCTCATCAGTTCTCTTTCCTCCGGTATAAACGCATTGTCTGCCAATATTGTACAAGATATTCTGGTCGCCAGGATACACGATAAATCTCAAGTCACCAAGACGCTGATTGCAAAAATTACCGGTATAATATATATACTATATACGCTTCTCTTCAAATATGTTTACCTTTATACATAAGTCAGTCTGCATATCCGGACTGTTACTGCTGTGATTAAGATTGTTATAAAGATATCTAATACTCAAATTGATGTGGGGGGAATGAAGTTGAAATATTTTAATTATAATATTTTCTACACAAAATATCGTTACTGTTTATTGTTCATGTCTCATTTACGTTCAGCAGTCTTTACGTTCAAACTTGGTTCTTCGTGTGTGCCCTAGTTTCGTTGGAAGTTTGGCACTAAGATGGCTACTAGCGTTTCGCAGTTAACATAAATACTGATGTAAATTGAATCAGGCTTTTTTTTTCGGACAGGAAGTAGAGTCAGTCTGGTGAAGTTTGTAATTGTCTCTGTTTCTTAATATGGATTTTTCATAATACTATTTGAAAAGTTGCTGTTTAAGTGTATGAGAATTACAATACTGTGATATATACAAATAGCCAGACAATCAGCCTAAATATCATTTACACTGTTTAAAGCATTACTTTGTTTTATTATGGACAGGTTAATCATGAATGTCTATACAACTATTATGTTATAACTAATATGTTACACCTCGTTTTGTTTCTTTAAAATTGTGTTAAGTACTTTGTTACTACCATATACAAATAGATTCATTCATAATTAATTTTTAAAACGAATGGAACAATGTATACAATTTCTCATCGCAGTAGTTATCCAGACCTTATACTCATTTTTCTATAATATTCTGGCTTCTATAACGTCTATAATATGCGTATACCATCAATATTTGTATACATATGTGGGAGATGTCGCATTTGCTCGAAGATATCGGCACTTTTATTGACACTATCTGGTTTTATGATGTGAAGACGGAGGAATGAGTGAGGTTGTGTATACCCGTTTAAGCTCCGCTGGTATACGTTTTCAAATACCCATTCCATGACGGAAACAATTGTCACAGTATATGTATATTTGTGTGACTTTTATATTTATATGCGTTTTTAATTTGTGTTGCTCTGTTGGATGTTTCTTTCATATAATTATTTTAATATATACTTAACATGTATATTTTTTTTATTTTTATAACTGGTGTCATTCTCTTACTCTTTAAAGACATTAAGTTTAATATGATAATTTCCTGAAGTATATACAATCAGAATGAAGATTTTCTACCTAATTTTACTCATAATGTAACAAATAAGACACAGTCTTACATGTAAATGTATTTATTCAGTATGTATATTTGGTGTTGTGACCGTGGGTCTTGCATATTTGGCGCGGGGGTTATCAGGACCGGTGACACAGGTGCGTATGAAGTCATGCTTACTTCGTTACAGGCGTTGTTTTATATTTAATATAATCTTAAATTGCTACATTCTTATTTGATAAGCGCTTCTTGTCGCGAAATCGATATTTTTATTGTCTTAATGTAAAGATTATGCATATGTATAGTTTTTGTATTTTTTAATTATTTGAAATAAATGTTTTTTTGAAACACATTTAATATAGTAAAATTATCACTTCGGAATGTATCAGTTATAGAATGTACCATATATAACTATATATTTAGAAGTATATCAAAAGTTATTTATAATTATAATCTTCCAGATGGCACAAACTGCAATGGGGGCGTGTGGTGGACCGGTTACCGGGATTATTTTTCTTGGGGCAATATTTCCACAGGCCAATTGGATTGTGAGTTAACCATGTATATATAAATTATATGTATATACACCGTACATAACACCAAACATTGTCAGACTACACTCTTTTATGACATTTGTTTGAAAAAGTTATCAAAATGTGAAACATTTTTAATTAACGTGTGTACATGTGCGCACTAATGATTTGATGAAGGTGTTATGAATAACAGCTTGTGCATTATTGAATGCGGTTATTTCATCAAATTTAAATTTGATCCAGTCAGTGGTAATTTGTTTGATGCATTTGTAATAACGGTCCTACATCAGCTCAGAGAAAAAACATTTATTTGATTAAAATCGTTTTACTACTCAGATCACATCTCACATGTCATTAATAAATTCAGATTTCAACCAAATCCGTATCAGATTTATTTTCCGAGCTACCAACTAATTCTTACATAAGTAGTTCAATATTTTAATTATAATAATGGTTACTAAATCTTATAAAACAAAATATTCATTGAAGGGGGCTTTAACAGGCGGTACTGTTGCTATTGGAGTTAACATCTGGTGGGCACTGTCAACACTCATATATGGAAGCAAGGCCCCAAAATCGGAACCAATCACAATAGTCGGGTGTTTTCGTAACGCCACGGAGGAGATAGCCACAAACATATCTACCAATGGACGGTTATACACAACAGAGATGGCTAGTCTGCAGACATCATCAGCGACGTCTTTGAGGTAAAAATGTACAACAGTCTTATAATTAAATTAATCACAGGAACATACATAGTTTGCGTGTGACTACATGCAAACTCAACTTGGATAGCTATATTTTGGTTGATTTATGTGTTATGTCATACCTATAAAATATGTTAGAGTCCTACTTTGATATCTGTTTCATACGATTCTTCAGATTACAATTATCAAAAGAATGAGTTATACCAGCCAAGTATAACTTTGAATGGTTTCATTATTAGAGAATAGTCTTCCCAAGATATTTGTTATAATGATGATGATTTTACGATGGAGAAGAGCGAAGTTTGTGTGCAACGTTTAGGATTCCTACATGCATTAGTGAAACATGCTTAACTATAATTATACCCCAGGTATCACTGTTTAGGTAGTAACCTTAGCCGAACATCGGTTCCGATGAAAACGGTGATTACTCGGATTGGAGTATACTCATCCCAAACACCATATATTTAAAATATTCTTATAATGTTAACGTATTATAAAAACTTCAGTCCAGTCGCTCCATATGACCATCCTGCAATATACGATATATCATACATGTACTTTGGCATGATTGGTTTCTTTGTCGCCATTGTCGTTGGTTTAACAGTCAGTCTACTTACAGGTAATAATTAATCCAATATTTTATAAATTTCTATAATATATATATACTTCCTTAATCAATATAATTTGTATATATCTATATAACATTACTGAATGTGACTAACAATTTCTAATCTATATAGTATAATATAATGATTTATAGTTACTTACAATTTCTATATTCTATATGATTGATACATAATATCATAGAATATGACTTTCAATTTCTATAATCTATATATTTTATATATACTATAATAGAATGTGACTTACAATTTCTATAATCTATATATTTTATATATATTACCATAGGATATGACTTAAACATTCTCCAATCTATATAGTTCATATATACTATAATAAAATCTGACTTACAATTTCTATAATTTCTATAATTTATACATAATACCATAGAATATGACTTACAATTTTACAATCTATATGTTTTACATGAACTATAATAGAATGTGACTTACAATTTCTATAATCTATGTAATTCAAATATACATGTAGTATCAAGGAATGTGACTTACAATTTCTATATTCTATATAATTTATATATACTATCATAGAATATGACTTACAATTTCTACAATCTATATGTTTTATATAATACTATAATAGAATATGACTTACAATTTCTATAATCTATTCAATTTATATATAATACAATAGGATATGACTTCCTATGTCTTTCTACAATCTATATAATCTATATATACTATGATAGAATGTGACTTACAACTTGTATAATCTATATAATTCATATCTAATACAATAGGTTATGACTTACATTTTTATAATCTATATATTTTATAAATACTCTAATAGAATGTGACTTACGTCAAACATTTGTAACCCGGTATAATATTATATAGAACGACTGACTATAATTGTAAGTACTAACATATGTACCAGATTATTTTAATAAATGATTTTAATTTGGAAATATATATTCTTGATTTCAATTTATCAAAATTTGACATTGATGTATGAATAATGAATTGATATGTCAGCATTTTAAAGTGCCCCCCTCCTTGATTTCATGTTGATCTTGTTTGTTGTTGTTGTTTTTTTAAAACATTTACCATTACTTTGATAGGAAAGGACAAAGAGCATCCTACTGATCTAGTGTATATATTTCCTTTTCTCCGAAAATTCTGGAACCCTGACTACAAATCACCGACCTCGATAGACCCTGTAGATACGGTAACTATTTTTCTTATTAATGCATAAGCCCAGCATTGATTTTCTTTTTATTCTTAAAGAGTTTGGCATATTTTCAGTGTCAAAATATCATTATAAAAACAGTGTTGTTTTTTTTATTATTTTCTGTTCAGTGTGCATAATGTTGACAAAGTTAAAGAGACTTCAGAAATATTGTATTCATACCCAAATTTCCATATTCATAATTCAAACAGGACAATGCATTCAAGCTCAATAATGCCATTCGGAAATAAGCATTTGAATAAGGAAAATGCATTTTAAAATAAAAAGAGACAAGGATTGTTTATCATCGGCATCAGGTGTTTGCCGAAACGGAAACATTTTCTGTTCCCAATGAATGTGTTATGTCTTAATGGAATAAGCGTAGCCGTACTTTCGTTTGTAAATGTTTTTGTTGTTGTTTTTAAATCATTTCACGGTTGTACTGGGTTAAAAAGTGCTTGTTCTGTTCTGTTCTTTAAAAAGTATTTAACACCCCACGGCGTGTATTGCCTTACCGCCTCTTGCTATGGTGTAGCGTTATGGCGTAAACTGCATATATTTCATTTTATCACAGTTGTATATGTTGGATATTGTCTAATGCCTTAAAATACACACATATTAGACAAAACTAACCGTATGTTCAGCAGTATTTCGTATGTTGTTAGAATTTAAAACACTCGTGTAAAAATGTAGATATATGTTATGAATGTCATTCTCTTCTATTCTTGCTCAACTGTATAAAGAATAGACGGCGATAAAAGAAATGACAACCATTTCAAAACACATCAAATGATATTTTTTCATTTGTTTTTCAGTTTTTCCGTCTCACGGGACGAACTTCTCCATCACAATCTAAACTAACTAACAGTTATTATACACATGTGAAATCATTTGAATAAATAATGTGACAATTTAATCACGATATTTTTACATATAATTTAAAATCTTAGCAGGGAGAAGGGTTCATTTAAAAACAATTCACATTTTTAGTAAATCTTTTGCATTTTATTATTAACTCTCTTCTTATTGTGTTTAAAACCACATAAACCACTTCCTTGTTATTAGTTCTCGTGTTGACAGTTCCTGATATATCCAGAATCAAGTCTGTTTACCTCCAATCACATAATGCTTGAAAGTCTATGCATGTTCCACAGTTCAGACCCATTGAAAGCTTACTAAACTATAACGTCATTCAAAGTTTTCTTAAGGAAACTGAACACTTAACGTGCACAAACTCATTACTATGTAATGGCCAAAATTGGGAGAGATGGGTCTGTTATACGGAATACATCAATTCTGATTAACTCATTAAGGTTCTAATGTCTACCTTAAACAGATACAACCACTTGTTAAAATATGATAAATGACCTGTATTAATATTGTAACATGTGGACATTTTCGCTTTTTCTGTACATACTTATATATTTAGAAAATGCATTTTCATACTAACAATATACTAGTAAGTAATCTACATTTTTCTTTTATGCAATGTATAAAGTACATTGCAAGATATGGAGAGTTTAACTCATACCTGTATCTAAAAGTTTTCATAGTAACAATAGATTTTATTTCTATTTTCAGAAACATCGAGATGTTGAACTAGACATTTTAGAAGAAGCAAAATTCATACAAACAGACAACGACAATGACAAACATGACTGATCGAACCAGTAAAATTCCTCAAACGGATATTATACTCAGTATAAAATGAAGAACAATTG
The DNA here is from genome assembly GCA_029582155.1 of Panopea generosa. Classification (NCBI taxonomy): domain Eukaryota; kingdom Metazoa; phylum Mollusca; class Bivalvia; order Adapedonta; family Hiatellidae; genus Panopea; species Panopea generosa. The sequence continues at coordinate 78,392,604 of CM055897.1, read as the reverse complement.
TTAGTTACTTGCACACTTAAAGCTCATTAAACTTCCGAAACAGTATTTTTTAGTTTTAATTTAAGTTAGTCTTACTCTTCCAGATGATAGAATACATGTTTATTTGAGTCAAAACGGTAAAATTCAAATATTTTTTATGAATAAAATAAACTTAGAAAATTGACCATTCGTGACTTCGATCGGTGACTTCGATCGGTGGTTCGATCAGATTCTTGTAATTTGACAACTTGACAATGTTTGTGTCTCGACAGAATGGAACAATAACTATCTGTAAGATTGCAATGACCTGTACAAAAAGTACAATTATTTCAGTTCTTCGATAATGAATGTAGTTATATTTATTAAATGAACGTTCAAATACCATCTACATCACTTGTTTTGTCATATAATTTTTAAACAATATTTATAAATTATATTTATACATAAACAAGAACCGCTCTGCAGCGAAACCGGACTTAATGACAAAGATACAATTACGACGTCTATGAATCACACTTATGGTCAGCTAAGTACTGTGAAAGGAACGAGTGATACTACTCGAAGGTGCTCATGGTTACTGTGAAGACGTCTGAATAACGAGTTGCTAATTGGTCAGAGTATAGAGATTTTACTATAAATCAAAAGATGACGTAGAACTGCCCTTTCAGTCTTGTAACACTAACTTGACCTAACACATGACATGTATCGATCCAGCATGTTGGTTATTTTCGTGGGAAATTTATGCATAAAATTTACTTAGTCACGTTTTATTCGCTCCGAAAATATTTTCTATCCGTTAAGAAAGGCGCATAAAAATATCCATGCAAACAAATCAAATCGGTAATTGAATACTGATCAAAAAATTCAAGATGTGATGATCAAAACAGATCAATAACACGTCACTGGTTGATTTATTTTACATGCATAAAGCTCCAGTCACACTGTCAGGTATTGAAGGCTTAATTTATTATTTTAGTATAAAGTTTAAATGAGTACGGTGCTATCAACATTCAATTTTATCATATTTTGTTGGTTAGAATGATTAGATTGTTATATTATACATGTATCAGTATTAATTAGTACGGTACCAGCGAATATTCAATTGTCATTAACAGTTTTGCTAGAATGTTTATATTGTTTAACGTTTTTTTCTAATTAGATCATTATACAAATTACATAGGAAATTTAATATACATATATTGTATTGTTTTATTTTAGTTGCATCATGGTAAACACACAGTACATACACAATACCAAATAAAACATTCACTACATTTAACAAATATCCATGCCATAATATTAAGAATTATAAGAGACTATAATTAAAACATGTCACAATATATTTTAACCAATGTATCACATATTCATATCACAAAACTGTTTATGCATTTGCGTGTTTAATGAAAAACCTGCAGACTATTAACATAGACTGTTAAACAAAACAAGTGTTAACAACTATATGCATTGTAAACATGAGAGGCCGGTGCTTATCTTGACATAAAGTCTAAACCGTTATTAAGAATCATATGATAACAATGGTAGACGAAAAAGGGTTACTAACGCAACTGCTCTGCTACTCAGAGCTTAAAAAAATATTTAAAAAATTGAATATCACTCTAGATCAGATCTACAGTAAACTTATTAGCACCGACATCTCATCGCCGTATTAAAATGATTCATACGTATATCTAAATGAACTATTACATTATTTATATAAAATATGATTACGTTTTTGTAATATATTAAAACAGGTTTTGGCACATACTCTAATCATTTCATTATTGGAAAACATTATCTTATGATGTATTGAAATCGTTACATAAAACTGAAGCTTTTTAAACCATTTTTGTTTCGCGTGTTTCAACAAAATATCTACATTTTAATAGTGCATAATGTTCATTTTCTACCTCACATTTACAAAAAGGACATAAACGCTCATTTTCAAGCAGATTGTCTTAACGACTTGTTTCTATTTTTAAGGGAGCATCCCAACATCTGAATTTAGCAAAGGCCGCTCTATACTTTAAGTGAAACATTACTCTACAATACGACTCAATACCATAGTTAGACTTGAACAGTCTATATGTCCTAAGTTTATTTCGGCCATTATTTCGTCAACCTCTTACTTAATCTAGACTATTCGACCAGTCTGCAACGTAACATTCATTAAAGACGCAATTGTATCTTGTTTAAACACTTCCTTGGAGAAAAGTACGAAAATATTACCATAATAATCGAGGTTGAGACTTTAAAATTTTTTCAATTACCACATCAATCCGATTGGCCTTTTTAAAAGCCCAAGTAGAATTCTTTTATCTATTCTTGAATCCCCATATTTATATGGCGAATCCAGTTATTACAAACAGTTTTCCATTGTTTACTGTCAGAGGGCATCCAGCCCATGTAACCAGCCACCGCAGCTGTTGGAGAATAGTTGCCAACTCCCAGGAAAAATCGCACTGCTCTATTTTGAATCATCGTATTAAAGCATGGATATGATTTAAAGTCCAAAATGGCAGCACCATACGAAATAACTGGCCAGACACATGAATCAAAAAGTTTTGAATAAACGTCATAAAGCATACAGCCCATACTTTTGTATTTTGTGAGTAAATCCTATGCACGACTGGTATTTTGAGCAACATTTTTAGTCATAATAGTATAATATAAATGTTCACTCAGCATTAAACCAAAGTAAACATACCTGTCTACAACATTTTATGATATCACCTCCGAGATTAAAACTGCAACTAGAATCGGTACTCTGTAGTAAGTTTATCTTCTTGTTGATCGTTAAAATCCTTAAAATTATTGACTAAGAAAGTCCACTAACATCTGACTTCCATTTATAGCCATAATACATTAATTGCTAGATTATCAACCCGCCAGCTCCTTAATTTTCATGCCGCTCCGACCCTTTTTATTTTCAATAATAATTTTCAAAGAATTATAAAATAAAAATAATAAAAATAATCCTCCCACCCTCCCCGTTTTTAAGAAAATTTGGATGATAATCTAGCAATAAATTTATAATGGCCTATTAAGAAACAATCGTTTTCTAAGAGAACTTGCTATTGGTTTCTTTCGTTTTTGATACCAAGATGACATATTGTCTTCCAAAAGTGATTTATTGTTAACCTCTTCTATTATATCTGTTTGCATCTTAAACCAAAAAATACGTATTGCTTTTTGAACTTCTCTGTCAAAACTTTTTCTGGCAGAACAGTCATCATTTTTAAATTTTTTTTAACATGTGTATCATTACATTTCAGCCAGCTACTTTTTGTAATACAAACATAATTCTAAAGTGCTGACAATATTTCACTCCACCATGGTCGTCTTGGGCTCGTTTCTTGTTATTTCATTCCGTCATTACAGGCTTGTAGGGTAGCTTTGCGTTCATCTCTTTTTTAACAATATCACACCACCCACTGTATGCTCTATCTATAGAAAGCTTTCATTCAAGTTTGCAATAACATAGTTCACTAATGATAGTATATCTATGTCTGACAAAAAATCTGATGGAATATTTGTAACATTAAACTTATCATAGACGTGTTTAGTTTCATTTTCAAGGAGGTCATATATCATAAAATCACATTTGATATCCACGTTAAAACCCAGTGGTCCGGAAAACTAGATGGAATTAAAACACTTCTGTGACCAAAAGAGTTGATGAAGCAGGTTTTAAAATTTTGAATTCTGAGAAAAATGACACATTTTCAAGACTGACTAACAATAGTCAACAACCGAACAACCTTTAACAGAAATTGAAGTAAAATCGTTTGAAATAAATTTTGCCCATTTAGCATACACATATTATAGAATCAATTAAAATATCACCATATGCGTTACATTTGAAGCCAATTACATTGCGGTCACAAATAGGATCAACACCAACTATATAAGCGGCAGATTCACCACATCGGCTGTTAAAATCACCACACAGATATACAAGACCATTATTTTGGTATTTATACATGTCTGCTAATAAGGTATCAAAAAACAAAAGATGAAACAGTTATATGACACGCCAATCATTTTTAGTACCACATTTGGTGTTTACAAGATTATTAATAAAACCAGACTATAAATGGTTAAAAGTTAACTATTTCAAAGTGAAACAGTCAGATTAATATAAAAGAATTCGCTGAATAATATAAAAGTATGTTAATTCCAATGAAGTTTGCATGTGTTCGTTTGTAGTCTTTCAAGATGATTACATGCACTAGTTCATTTCATTGATTAAGGATAAATCTGTCAGTCTCTAATTAATACAATGGTGTCAGTGGTTTCAGAAGATGTTTAAAGAAATCATTGATGACCAGATGGGTTAGACAAAAAAAGAAACGATCAGAATAGTTCTCTTGAACTTTCGACTCATATGATCTAACGAGAGGTCAAATATGGCCTTACTGATTAACCCATCATTTCAATTTTATGGACTAAGCCTATGAATGACTTACAGATCAGACAAATGAGAAATATCCATTTTCCAATAGCATTTCCATGTAAAAATTAAAGTATCATTACTAGGTCCTAATAGACTTTAGCCCCTTTATTTAAACAAACTTAAAGCCCTTACTCATAATTATGAACTATTGAGCAAGGCACTTTTTTCGCATATGCTTTGTACTGGTACTACCCAAGAAGACTTCGAACGCGATTTGTCTAAGTTGTAAGAACTTGTTTCACAATCGAAGTAAAATAAATAAGTTTAAAACAAAAAAAAACAAATATTTACACTAAATATGAACAAATTTGGCTATAAATCAGTTACAAAAAGATAATTTTGGAAATTATATAGTTATAACCCTTTTGGATAATAAATTCCCTGCACTGTAATAAAGTACCTAATATAAACTGTAGTGACAACATAATACTTCACATCTCAATATAATTATAAACCTTTTGGATAATTAATTCCCTGTATAGTAATAAAGGACCTAGTCTCAACTGTAGTGACTATATAATACATCACATCTCAATATAAATGAAATAATCACTTAAATAGATAATAAGACCAGTCCATAAGGCAATGCGTTTGACTATTCAAATCATTTTTAAAAAAGTTACCAACTTTGATCGAAAATGAGGACCAATCCAAATAAAACAGAGTTGTCTCACTTACGTAACTCCCACTTTGATTTCATAACTGCAAATTAAGCTTTACAAAAAATCCAATCAAATACGTTGAGTGGATGGTAAGATATGGACTTCATGGTACTTGCATGCAAAACTTAAACCAGAATTTCTAAGTCAAACAAAAGCCATAATTTGCAATGTATTAAAGCTAGAGTTATCTAACGGTGTTGTGGTAAGTGTGATGACTGGGAAGTTTTGTGTGAAGTTCCAATCAAATACATTGAGTGAAAGGTGAGATAGTACTTGCAAGTAAAACTTTAACCAGAATTTCTAAATTAAGCAAGGGCCATCATTTGCATTATATTCAAGCATTAGTTATCTAACTAGTTATTAAAATAGGTTTGATGACTCGGATGTCTTATGTGAAGTTTTAAGCAAATACATTGAGTGATTGGTGAATTACAGCCTTGCATGCAAAACTTTAACTAAGGTGTGACGCCATCTGCGACGCTTTGGCGAGTAGAACAGCTCTCTTAAGTCTTCGAATAGTCAAATAGAGAATTCACTGTTTTCAAATATAATTTAAGTACTCTTATGTAAAAATCAAAAAGAAATTCTAAGGAATATTTCTGAAATTTAACAATAATATCCCTTTTTAGCCTTGCTTTTATTAGATCTACTGTAATGACTTCACATTATGTTCAAACTCATGATTATTATAATGATAACCGTAATTGAATAGTACAGACAATTTCCTATTGTCCACAAAATGTTCCGAAATACAAATCAAACATAGCAGCTTTAGTTAAACAAAGTTAAAACCCCTATTCATAAGGAGAATTTAAACCAAATATGAATAAATTTGACTGATCACTTTTTGAGAAGATTTTTTTCTCAATATTATCCTTTTTGGGCCCCTGCTGACCACTTTTAGATATAACATACCTATAAGGACCCAGTCTCAACACAAAAAGTTAATTGCTATGAGAAGAAATTACTTTAAATTCATATACCATTCATCTGTAAAAGAACCCTTAAACCCTTATACAACTCAACCCTTTGACTTGTCCGAACTTCAATCAGCCACTCTTGGGGATTTGATATAAATTACAAAATACATATTTTGTTTTTGTACACATGGATGTGAAAATGAAAAAAAGTTTCCCCTATAATATTCCTATGTAAAAATAAAAGTAAAAATCACCTTGCAAGGCCCCAATATATATTCCAGCCCCTTCAATCCTTGATGGTGTAAGGATAATTTGTATCAAATTTGAACTAGTTTGACTGGAAGGTTAATGAGAGGAAGATTTATGAAAATTCCAAATTATAACCATATTGCCCCTCAACCCCTGGCACTTATGGATATCCAATCCTCTTTATTGAACAAAATCGAATTAACGTTTACTCGAGAATTATTTAGATCTCAAATTGAACAGCATATTCACACAATTTGACCAAAAAAAATGAGAATTTTCCATTTAGTATTCCTAAGTAAAACTTAATATCCCCTTACAGGGCCTCTATTCATTACGGTGCCCCTTGAATGGTACAAACTACGAGCTCATAATCATAGGGATAATTTATATCGAATATGAACAAATCCGACTGAAAGTTGTTGAGAATAAGAGTTATGACAATGTTCAATTTTAATCATTTTGTGACCCCAACCTGGCTCCGTTTAGTCAATCTATCGTATTAAACAAAATCTTATTTGTTAAGACTAGAAGATGCATCAGAACTGAAATTATAAAAAATCATAAATGGATGTAAAAATTAGCATTTTTACATTGCCTCATAATATTCCTTTATAAAACTTAAAGTCCCCTTACATAGCCCGATAAGTACAACACCCTTGATACTCATTGGGATAATCAATATCAAATATGAACACATTTGAATGACCGGTTGTTTGGAAGAATAATTTAAAAAAAATCTATATTAATCATTTTTTTACCCACCCTGATCCATAATGGAAAGTCAATTCTCCTTATTGAACCAAATCGTATTTTCTATGACATGACGATACTTCAGAACTCCAACTGAATAATAATTTTGACTAAATGGATGAAAATATTTATACCAAATATGAACAAATCTGACTTACCGGTTCTTAAGAAAACAATTTTTGTAATTCCCATTTTTTACCCTTTTGATGCCCCTTCTGACCCCTTAAGACAGTGGGACCCAGTCAATGTTACAAATCTGAACCTTCTTGACAAAACAATGCTTCTGTGAAAATATATGCAAAATCAGTTCCTTTTTTTTTTTAAAAAAAAATGTAAACGCTTATTATAATGACGTGTGCTCTAATTGAACCCTCGTGGCGGGGCTATTTTTAACTCCAGGGACATCATTTGAACAATATAAAAAAAACTATAATTGGGTATAATTACTACATGAATATTTCTAAAATATGTTGGGCGGTTTATGAGAAGTAAGTTTTGGACTTTTTTTAGTAATGGCAGCCATCTTAAATATCAGATAAAAAACCCACAGAATTTTGTATAGTCTCCTATGCAATAGAAACGTCGATGTGAAGTTTGAGTTTAATTGGCCTAGTGGTTTCAGAGACAGTGCTGCAAACTCACGACAGACGACAGACGACGGACGACAGACAACGCACCATAGCATAAGCCCTTCTGGCCTTTGGCCAATAGAGCTAAATATGACAGCTTCCTGTGCCCAAATGCACCCTAGTCCGTTTATTTTAAGAAACTTGAAAGCCCTACTCATAGGACTCATGTATACAAAATATAAACAAATTTTGGCATTCAGTTCTTGAGAAGATTAATATGAGTATTTATACTCAACATGAAAGTCCATGTATATATCAAACCATATCAATTTTGCCTGTTAAGAACTTATTATCTTATCTGTTCTGAATTCTGAAACTTAAACTGCTAGCCAAGCTCCAATATATGTGATATTCTTTTCCTTGCACTTTCGAATCACCCCACCATAATCTTCAACTGTCAGATTTTCATCAACATGCACCTTGGTAATCCTAATATGGTTGAAGTCCTGAGCTGTGGAGATAAATAAAATAAAAAATAAATATTAAAAGCAACTGACAATTAGAGCTGTTGTTTGCAATATTTTTCTTATTCTATCAACCATCACAATAATTAAGTCATTGTTATAAACATATGATCATTAACCTAACCACATTAACCGGGAATTCTAACTCAACACACTTAGATTGATAGTCAGACACTCAACCAATTGGGCTAACCAGGCTCAGCTCTTATTCTTTCTTAATGGGGTTTTATGCGATTCTCCACAAATGGCGTGTAATATATATGGCATATTTAGTTATTAGTAGGAAAGGTAGTGAATAGACCAATTCCCCTTCTGCAAGTAACTGGCAAAATTTCTTACATAAGGTTTTGGGACCAAGATAGACTCAATCTCATAACCTCAGAAATGACAGATTAATAGTCATAGATTATAGTGACTAAGATCACTTGGTCACTAAGGGCTTCTGCACTTTTGTAATGTAGAGGTTAATATTGTAAAATGAACGTCACATAAGTACAAAGCCTTGTATCATATATATTTGCCAATTTGTTTAATAAATTTAGTCATAAATGAACACTGAGGTAAGATCCTCTATTTATCATACTTTATTGTTATATATTGACACACTGCCACTAAATCTTAAACATTTGTTTTCATTGTGTGTTGGTTGGGCAGTAGTGTAGTGGATAGAGTGTAGGCTGCTCAAGCCAGAAGTTTTTGGTTTGGCTGGTCCCAAGCTCGACCCTATGCCTCTTAAAGAACAACACTCAGATACGGACTCGAGAACGGTTTATATAAAAGCGCTGAGCTTTCTTTATAATCAAGCAAAAAGAGATTAACAAGTTAATTTTGTTCAACTAACATTACCGATAGGTAGGCAACATCTATCAATACAACTGAACATATAAAGAAAAACTTAAGATTTGAATCACATTTAAAATGTAATAATATGATTTTTTTAAGTTAGAAGCATAGTTTATACCTGCTAGTAGTTCTGGTTTTAATAACAACCATCAGATATAATTGTGATGGCAGGTTCCTTTATTATTATTGACACTGAGGCTTCTCAATCTTCATAATGTGGTATCAAGCTGGACAACCTGTATCCAAACTTTAATATGTATAACATAGATCATGTCCACAGAATTAGAAGCCAATAACATATTTAAAAGGGAATATATCAGAATATTCCAATTTTTATCTGTTAAGTTCTGTCATTATGAACTTAAAGCGAATATATTCAGGAATTTTCAAAATTTTAAATTGGCTTTAAACACTTTTTACTAATATACAATGTCTATAATATACTCACTGACTCACTGTATTGCCAAAGATATCTTTTTAAACACGCTACTTAAACGACATCTTTTTTGTGACGCATTAAATGAGTCGCGTAGTCATTTTGATTTCAATTTGATCCATTTTTAGAATAAGGTTTAACGCCATTTCAAACACATTTTAGGTTATATAATTATGGCACATATTCATCTTTTAAGACCCAGAATGAATACTGGTATTAGTAGAACCACTAGAAGTCACTGGCAAACTTTCTCACATAAAGTTTTTGGATCGAGCAGTACTCGAACCTACGATCTTATTGGTGAGAAGTAAGCGATATTGAGATAGCACCTCAGATTGCTTGGCCAACGAGAACTCAAATGCAAAATCAAATTCTGTCAAAAAACTGCTTCTTACCTACCCACATGAAAAATACTGGGTCAGAGCACAATTATTTTTTTTAAAGGGTGGTATTATCCATTGTACTTGAACTGGCTTAGAGAACTAATTTATTTCTCACAACCAGGTACCTCACTGCTGAGGTTGTGGGTTCGAGCCAAGCTTAGTCAAAACATTTTTTATGCGAGAAAGTTTGCCACTTATTTGCAATTCTATGGGAAAATGCAATATTTTCATTCTGCTACCAAACTAACAGAAGATTGAAAGTATTGATGTAAGAAATGCCTTGTTTTTCATCATTCTAATGAAATATTAGAATCATAAACAAGTTTCTGTATTTCTGTTTAAAACAACCCTTTAGGCATTGGTTATGCCACTTTAAGAATGCTAAGATAGGTTTTGTGCCCAACATTAACTATTCAAGTCAAACTCTGATGTGTGCGGGTAAAATATGCCACTACAAGTTTTAGTCATACTATATTTACTTTTTACAACAGTTGTTAAAAATACATTGTATAGAATATTTATGGGGTTTGAACACAATACAGTAGTTGGACCCATGCCATACTCTAAGTATTTCTCAATACTTCAAACTTAGTTAAACAGTAAGAAAATAAAAATAATTATTCAAATCTTCAATAAAGGTTACAATCTGTCTGTCTGTCTGCCATGATTGTATTATAAGTTTCTCAGTTGGATAACAATAGCATTTCACACAAGGCTTCAAAATATTTTCCGTGCAACATATAGGCATCCGGGTTTTTTTTTTATAGAGAATGAGGCCTGCCTTAGAAAAAAAAGTTGAACATACTCCTACCTACTCACTAAAAATACAGCTACCCATTTTTTATTTATATTGAATTTCAAAGAAAAGCACTGCAAAATCAAAATCTGACACAACAACCTATTACAACATACAGCAAACAAACTTTTTTATGAATAGCATTGCGTGCAATATGTGTTAATTCAATAGACCGGTTTAACTCACAGGGAGATGTGGGGAGTTTAGTTACATCTGCTAGTGCTCAGTGTTGGGTCATAGCGTTAATACCTGTCTCTGTTGGTATGTTCTCCCATTGAACTTGTACAGTACGGAAAAATTATGGGAGGAAATGCAAAACAAAAAATAGCAAAATATTGGAGGTACTAAAGATAGGGGATGGAGTGGGGAAGAGATAGAAAATCTTGTGTTCTTATTCAATGTAAACTTCAGCCACTCTGTTAGCTAAGTAGATACAACTTTATTCACGGGGGTTGTCTGCAGTCAGTCCCATCCGTAACTCAGATTGCAAAATTCTATTCCTCCAATGGGACTATGATTGATTGAATATTTAGCATAATTTTTATGCCATTGAGGGCTAACAGACGATCAGTTAATCTAACCTCGTTTTTCTGAGATCCTGAATAACTTTCCCACTTGAATCAGTGGTTGGGGACGAATGATAATGAGACACAATATCGTATATCAATCATCCCGGAGACTGGGGATTCGAACTCACGTCCGCTGGATTGATAATCAGACGGGTTACTGACTGAGCTAATCAGGCCCGGCCTAATGGGACGAGATATATAGATGCGGAACAGTCATGTTAGCTGCACAAGTCCATTGAATGGTTGTTGTTGTATGGTGATTTAGACAGGGTAAATTCAGTCTCTTTAATCAGAAAATAGAAATAGCCAGATCAAATTCAGTGTTGATGGATAGGTTTCTTCGTATTTGTCACAGGACAAGAGAAATAATCAGCCAGCCTGCCGTGGCATCTACATTAGGCAGTATTCAGAGCACTGCCACACCGGAGAATCATGCCTCATTTATTTACATTTCCTTATATTAAAAGCTCAGCAACAACAAGACTTTTCCGACATGCTTGGCTTATAAATCGTGAATACTGATTAAATTACGTACAACAGTAGGCTGTTCATTTGCAATACAAATCACTGATGTTTATGATGCAAACGATTGGTCGTTGTAAGAAATATTTCCGATATAGACCGAAGAAAATACGAAAATAAGAGCATAATTGCATTAAAACACATTTTATTTCATAAATTTCAATTACTTTTGGATTCTTCCAACACTTGTTACGTGATCAATAACGGTGCAACGGTAAACAAATGGTAGTGCATATGATCCGCTACATACGGTCCTACGTAGGGGAAACGTTTTGGTGGAAAATAACAAAAACATAACGATTTTGATGGAATTGTTGTAATAAAAGTGAGCGTATCTCTTTTAATATTTTCTTTGGTTTCTTTTCCTTTTGAAATAAGGAATTTTGTTACTTTTGATAGGAAAGTGAAAGGAATAAATGACGTTTCCAGGACGCAATGGAATTTAAAATACGAGCCTCGGTCGAAAATGTGCCTCAGAAAAAACTCTTGGCTGCGTTCATTTGGGTTAAACGTTTGATAACGTTAGCTAACATATTTTCCTGTACACCGGCACAACCTCATATTACCAAGCAGAAAACGATAATTTTAGAGAACCAGGCATTAAACCTGTTTATCGGTGCTGACTACCATTTTGAGATGTTCCCATGAGCACAAGTGCTTTATTATGATTTAAACCTTATAAGCATATCATTGATGTTTGATGAATGAGCGGAAAGGCATCGAATGAAAAAAAAGAGAAAAAAAATTAAAAAAAATATTTTCGCAAAATCGGTCAAAAAAGATTAGGGTCGTGGCTAAAAAAAAGCTTCGATAGAGATACCGGAAACAAACACTTTTTAAGGCCTTATCTATCGATCTGAAAGTTAATATTTTGTTGTGGACAGTGTTTGGCGCACAGTGAACTAGATGAATGGAAATAATAAATGCAGGAATGGAGAATACATGCGCATACAATAAATATACAGTGCATATAAAAAAAAGAGCTTCAATTAGACCTGGTTTCTAGGGAGACATATGCTGTAGACGGCAAAAGGCCTTATGGAAGTTAAAGGTCTCAAGTGTGATTTAGATTCAGCAGTCTCTTTAAACTTTAAGTAAATAAAGCCAGATTAAAATCAGTCTTGATGGATAGGTTCCTTCATATTTGAAACAGGACGGGAACAATATTCAGCCAGCTGGTACTCAAAACCATTCGCGAACAAGACAAATGCTTTACCGGCTGAGCTAACAGGACTGCAAACATGTATTTCTCTCCTAACAGATTTAGAACTCATTGTGACAAAGTCCCCGACAAACTTGAATTCTTCCCTGCTTACAGTCCAGAGAATAATGTGAATACTTCTCAGAATATATCTTTAGTAACAGTCCCACATTGTGCGAAAATGCAAAAAAGGACGAAAAATGCAGTCGGTCTGATTAGGCCTAAGCTGACATACATTGTTATACAGTTAAAATTTATTCAATCAACAATTAGAAATTCGTCTCTGAATTTCCAATGTCGGATCTTCTCTTAAAAAACCGGGTATACGCACCCCTAAACTCAAATATTTTATTAAAATTAAAGATATTTTTTTCTGAAAAACATGCGTGTCCGTTCAGATTTTGGGTTGCAAATCGGACCCCCACCCCTATAGACAAATATCCTGAATTCACACCTGTTTGTTGGAACATGTGTAAGTCAGTCCCATATTGGGTGACAATTTTAATGTAACATGACGAGAAAATTATTAAGCGATTCAGGGACTTGAATCTGTGACCGTTTGTTAACAGGGTAAATTCTCTGCAAACCGTGATAGCTGACATACATTTCTCTACTTATATGTTTCGTACACACTTAGACATTTGGATTTGGATATACGACCTGCTGTACATTATCTCAAGAGACAACAAATCAGAGGCGTAGCTTGTCTGAAAATGATGTGTAGGCACAGGTGTAAGAGGGTCGAGAGGCATGCTTCCCCGTTTTTTCCCAGCTAGACTGTCGTAGGTACTTTTGACTCATATATTTTTGTTTTTAGGGGTCTTGTTAAAATGATGTTAAATATCTGGATCATATTCAATGACTTTTTGTTGCGAATTCATAGTTTAACCCCTTTAGAGGTCCGATATTCATTGCATTTATTTTTGGCATTTTTAATTTGTCAGAAAAGGTGTTGGCACATGCCATCAGTGCCTATAGGAAACAACGCACCTGCAATTAAAAAAGGGAAACCTATATGTCTCTGGGTAAACAAAGTATTGTACGATTGTTTGAAGGATCTATGGTGCGTGGTATTGTCTCATGAATATTTGAGAATAATTGCAATGGAAGACAACACACAACTCGTATGTGTGGAGACTGGAGAGAAAGAAAAGTGAACCGATAAGAAAAACAGAAAAGAAACAAATATAACGCCATACGAACAAAATGAAGCACGAAGGCGTACCTACTTACATTGCATTTTACACAAATGAATAACACACACACATTTCACAACGTTCACAAAATCTCTATACACTTCCTTGGTAAAATGAACCCAACTCTTTAATTTGGCATAAGTTATAGGGGATTTATCCCAGGCGCAAAGCCTCGGTGAAAATCACCGAGACGGCATTGTACACGAGTCCGTTAAATTACAAGTGATGCTTATTTATTTTTTGTATTTCCGGTTAATGCACTGGTGAGTCAAGAACTATCACTCTTACAACTTTAATGGTTGGCTCCCACGTGTCGTTAAATGGTGCAGGACAGCAACCAAAAAAGAACAGGAGGAGTAAGCGTGTTTGGTTGAACCGATTGTCTCAATTAAACACCGTAATCGGGGTGGGACTATCCCTTTACGTCTCATTTCCATCCGAACAAAACCACAAATACATACGTCTTTTTTCGAAGGCAAATACTGCGTAAACAATCGTTAATTTCTTGAAATATTGATTGATATTGATAAAATAATGAATAATTAATTGGTGCTATACAAAAAAATGCCCTCTTTAGTTTGATAGACGGAGTATATGACCAAAACATTCGAATTTACGTTGGTTCGCTGCCATTTAGCAGCCATTTTACATAGTGGAGCTAGATGCGAGCTAGGTCCAAGATACTTAGTGGAAAAGTGTACATGCGAAATCAGAACTTGCACAGAGTGAGCAATATCGGTTATAGAGGAATAAGAAAGTTTGTTCTGTCATGTTTTTATTTAATATCTATGATTATTTCAAAGTAATTTGTCACTGTTGACGAATTAATAAAAAAATAAGATTTAAATTGAAACATTTACAGCGATAAACATATGGGTTATAGCAAGGACTAGCAAGAAAAGAAAACATTTTTCTGTATTCAAATATATATTTTGTAATTTGTAATATTTTATTACCCGCACCTCACCCCACATAAGTAGATTAAATTAATAGATTTACAAGTGATTTAAATACATAGTAATTCCAAACTAAACACTTTTTTTCTTTTTGTTTTCTCCACAACATATGTTTATTAAGTTAAGCCTAGCGACGCTTTACAGAAAAACATTTACAGTTAATATTTCATGATAATCGGCAGTTCCTCTAATATTTTGCAATGTTCTATGTTTTATATGTGTCACAGAGAAATTGTGTTGAATAAAGAGACATAAATATATCTTCTATGTATATTTTGGCCAAGATATCAGTGGTTATGTTTTACAGAATAGTCAAACATCACCACTATTTTATGAAAATATATGTATTGACACTATCAAAGGCGACGCACGGAGTGTATTTGTTACTTACTTATGAAAGTTGGGTATCAATCAACTTTTAAATGATTGCTTTCAGACGTATATTTTCTCGTATACGAGCACAGAGCTGGGATTATCTATGAAATATTTGCAAAAGTAAACACTCACAAGCCAATTGAAAAATAAGAATATAAATGTTACCTATCCAAGTACTTTGTGTCTCTTTATATAACGTATGTGCGTATATTGGTAGAAAGGACATGTGAATGCAT
The DNA here is from genome assembly GCA_029582155.1 of Panopea generosa. Classification (NCBI taxonomy): domain Eukaryota; kingdom Metazoa; phylum Mollusca; class Bivalvia; order Adapedonta; family Hiatellidae; genus Panopea; species Panopea generosa. The sequence continues at coordinate 78,376,985 of CM055897.1, read as the reverse complement.
ACAACATTTAGTGTTCTTGTAAACCGTTGATACCAGTTTGTGCCTAAATATCCAGATATCTGCCATTTTTAGTGGGTTGGGATCAAATGAAATACTATTCAGCAGCTATCATTATTTTGAATAATGGCCGTCTTAACAACATTGGTTGATAAGCCCTGTTTGGATATTTTATTGTTAAGTTTTTAACTTATTGATATCGTATGTATCGGCCACACATTTTTTTATTATACTAACTACTTATTGACAGTATATTAAATTGTTGTTGAAATGGGAATTGTCATAAGCTTACAGTTAAACAATTTTTGTATATTGTGAATGCCTTTTTATGATTTTAAATAATGAATAACGTATGTATCATTCAATTTCTAACCATAGAACCGTGCTTGAAGCCTTGCATTACTCAAACCACAAATCCATGACGAACTTATAGCAATATGTTTCCAGTTGCAATATGGATTGATACCAACTTACGGGAGCTAATAAGTGTATCGTTGATCACAATTCATTAGTACTATACAAGGTTATTCTCGATAGTCACGTATGCATCGAGGAACTGGCATCAAGTCCTTGACATCGGATTAATGTTGTACATGAATTGATATGGTAAATGATTTATCATGGTGTACTGTTGACGCTTGTAGTTATTTTTTGAAAATTTAGTACTATACCTTCAACGGTTATGATAGTAGATTACAAGAGATTGATGAACACACGCTTAACTTTCAACATGGGAGTATATAAACCTGACATAGACATTATCATTTACTTATGAGCTCTTAAATGTGTTTTGGGATATATTGGCAGGAGGTAGGTCTTTGCCTGTCCTTCTCTGTCCATAACCTTTAAAAGGATTTTCGGATTGATTGCAAATCAAAAAAAAAATAACTACCTACTCATCTCCTATCTGGTACGGGTTGGACGTGGCAAAGAAACACTTTTTTTAAGGGTGAACTTAGTTATCACATATTCAGATAAAATAATGTACACTTTGGTGTCGGGGTACATCTCTATAGTGTAAGCTAGCAAACTTTTCTGTTTAAAAAGAGCTCCAGGTTCAAGTCTTGGTGGAGATCTTGACACCTTTATGAAGTTGTACAAACTAAAAACTCCATTGTATTGGTCAAAATTTAAATAAAAGTGTAATAGATGGTGTAAATACAATGCCCGCCTTTCTTTACCAAAACTGTACACATGAGATTCCATAGCCAATTAACACAGGTAATAATCAATGTATACAAGACAATACAATTGGTATCGGCTTAAAGCTACATGATGCTAATAGGATGTTGTAACTTGAACTATTACTTGAATACATATAGGCAACCGGGTTGGAATCAAAACAAGTATCAAAATGTTACAATCATATAGTAATGAAAGTAAGTATAACAGAAGAGAGGAAGCTAACAGAGAAATACAAGTTCTCTTTTTTACAGTAACTGAGACATATACATTCATTCACTGACAATATAGTTAAACCTGTGTTAGTGGTCACGCTTATTAAGAAACCATTTGTTGTAAACCGCCACAACATAGACACTTGATTCTGTCAGCCGGAACTATAACATGAATGTTAATGTTGTATAAAACATTCTGTACAAATTATTTTAACAAAGAATTCATAGGACTGCACCTACATATTTGCATCTATTGTTTTTGTTTTACTATTTAACCATAATAGGTGGTATCACTTGTTCGAATATGAATAAGTGATATCCTTTATTCAAATTTAATAAGTGATACTAGTATCACCCATTTGAATAAGTGATATCTCTTATTATAGTATGGTAAAATATCATCCCATATACATAATATTTTTGTGATATTTCAAAAAGTTGATTATTCAACCAGTGACTGTCTTATGTCACTGATTCAACCGAATTTGAAAATTAAGTATTACTGTTTACTACTTAAAAAGACTGTTACACTGATATATAATTTATGACACACATTAAAACTATCTGATGGCAAATTATTTCCTAAACAAAAAAGATTTGACACAAAAGTAGCACCTCTGCACAAGTACGTCCATTTGTAACCCACTATGTGAGGTTACTTGTTATATGTCTTTGGTATCCTAGAGAAAACACATTTACGCTAAATAAATCTTAACATTGTATTTAAAATTAGAAATATAAAAAAAAAATGTCTCTATCCCAGGTAACTTCATTATCCTTCTTTGTCTTTTGGCACTCTAGATTACTACAGCAAATATACAACATCGTAATTTAAGAAATACTAAAAGACATGTCTTTATTTCTGGTTACTTGGTAAGCTTTCTTTGTCTTTGGCAACTGATGGTTACGACAGCAAATATACAACATCCAAGCAAGCGTCTGTAAAGATTCTATACAATTGCTTGATCTAAGGCATATTATGGACTTACACATGGACTTACAAACGGACTGATACATATTTTGGGCCATATATGAAACAATAGAAATGTTATAATTTCTTTAGAACTTTAAGAATTTTAATATTTTGACAGTTATAAATTTTATTCTGACACACTGATATTAAAGTATTTACATGTACATTGATCGAAATAGATAAATCTCTATTTAGCCAGTGCCTTATTTCATATTACTAATTACGTTTATCGCAATTAAGAACAGAAATAATTCAATACCGACTACATTGCATTCTCAACACATGATTTATTTACCGAAACAAAGCTATTTCATCGTCGCCGTGTTGGTCAAAAAATAATTCTTCTAACTTTAGTGACGGACACTTTCTCGTTTATCCGCAAACAAATCCCGGCAAGAACACCAAACATAGTCCCGACCTCGGAAGAAAAATAGCTGCGTTCTGAGGTTGTGGCGTTTTTACTGGTTGTGACATATTTTCGCGACATGGTAGTTCGTGTTGTTAACGTTTTATTTTAATGCAATCAAGAAAATAGGTGACTGTGTACAGATATGTCTACTTACTTGTACAAATAAATGTATCATCCTGCTTAAGAATTATTCCAGTCAATATATTTTACTTAAATGGTCTACTCAATTAGGTTTGACAACAGTCATGTAAAAAATTTGTGTGGCAGCCATTTGCATCCTCAATTCGAGGGCGTGACGTCATAGTATACTGGTACTTAAATCACGTGACTTAAAAGGCCACACATAATATTCAAAGTATTGGTTGTGGTTTTAAATTTGTTCTTTTACAATATCAAAAACATTTCTAACTTACAATGAAATGATATTTTATTAATCATATTGATTTTTTTGGTTATGGGTCAATACATTTTTATTTCACTTTTCACAGTGGAGGCACAGGAAAATATCTCCTCTCCTAATAACTGACATCAGTGCAATCCACTAAATGAGTCCAATGTTTACAAGGGTGTCCATTCACCATTCCATCACACTGAACCCTTTTGGTGAAGTAAAGTGAGGTGTTATGGCCCATGACGCTTGGTTGAAATAAGTTTATCACACATAATTTGTCACTATCATCAAAGTCAATATCAATACTTGGCTGAGATCTGTCTGGATGCATGTTGATATGTGATGGTCCTGGGTTCGATGATGCCTGCAAGTTATTTGTTGTGTTTTGTTCCTTTACAGATTTGTTACTTTTTACATATTGTTTTGTTTTTTGATTGTATCTGATTTGTTTCATTTGCAGGTTCCTTCAGGTTTGTTTTGATTGCAGATTTCTCCGATTAAGTATTTGTATCAAATATGGAAGCAGTAAAATTGCATATGGTAGACTATATCATGATGGGCATATTTTGCTGATATTCCTCGCCATTTGCATATGTTATGGATATTTTACAAAAAGCAAAGGACAACAGAAGAATATTTTTTTGGAAATCGTCTGATGCATTTGTTAACAGTAGCCTTGTCTCTGTTAGTGACGTACCAGTCGGCGGCTTCTGTATTGGGAAATCCCGCTGAAATTTATTAGCATTATAACAGAGCATATAGCTCAAACAAATCTAGTTATTGTAAAACCTTGGTATTGATATAAAACAACCAACAGCTATCGATGACATAATAAACAAAATGATTTTACAGACAAAATCTAAAGTAATATGTTGTTTTATCCTGGAAGCCGCCATTTTGAAATTTACTGTTTGGTGACAATGAATTGGGGTTACCAATGAAAGTAGAGTTGACATTGTATTGGCATCAACAATTTTCTCATCCTATTAAGCATAATAAAAGATATATTAATTTTCTATATGATTAAGAAATGTAAATATATATAATAATTATAAATACGAACATGCCTTTGTCATAACGCGACCAGGTAATTATCTTTAGCATATTCTGTTTTTAGCTTAGTGTAATCTTACGCATGTGTTGAAGTTAATGATGTGTGACAGTGCAATGGCCTGAGGGAGATATCACAGCTGTTAATTGTAATGGTTATTTATTAGGATGAGGAGACAGTTAAATAATTGAAGAGAGGCAAACGTCCCATTATAATGTTTCATGGTCTATCTCCTCAGACGCAGAATTTTTAGACTTGAATTAATTTGTTATAGTGTTTACATGTTTATTTTCAACAATTAATTAATATTTAGATGACTAACCTGTTTTCAACGTATATTTGACTTTTGTTTACAGACGAAACGCCGTAAAATTTTGCAGTAAAATTATGACGTAGAATATGCGCGCACTCTGCAACATCTCGCGAGATTAGCGAGAAAATAGCAGTGGCCGCGAATGAATGCTTGTCTCGATTGAAGGGTGTTCCACGATACGTGTCAGGTCACTGTGAGAAACAAATTAATATCAGTATTTGTATCAAATATGGAAGTAGTACAATTGCATGTGGTAGACTATATAATGATGGGCATATTTTTGCTTATATTCCTCGGCATTGGCATATATTATGGATTTTACAAAAAGCAAAGGACAACGGAAGAATATTTGGTTGGAAATCGTCAGATGCATTTGTTACCGGTAGCCTTGTCTCTGATAGTGACGTACCAGTCGGCGACTTCTGTATTGGGAATTCCCGCTGAAATTTATATATATAATTCCATGATAATGTACACAGGACTAGGCATCTGTTTCGCTTACATCATACAAGCCGTTGTGATAGTTCCATTAGTCTATCCAATGAGGTTGACAACAGCATATGAGGTAATTTTCAATTTTATTTCAAATTCAAAATGCTGTTTTTTTCTTAAAGTATTTCCAAGGTGGACACGAAAAGAATGACATATAACTTTTTAAGTTTTTCATTTAAGAAGTGTACAGAAGCAACATTTGGTTGAATAACACGCTCATGGCAGAGATTCAATTTTACTGACATGTGTTCAAAATAAGTTGAGCAATTGCGAGTCTTAAAAAACAAAGGGTTCATGTCATCCAAACTAATAAGTCAAATATTTCAGTCCTATTCAAAAGAATTGAAAAGTTTGGAGATGTATGCAGGTCATGTTTCTTTATTACGATGTTCATTATGCAATGTAATGCTCGATTGTAATGCTAAAGGAGTATTACCGTTGAATAAAACAGATATATCAACACGAATATGATACATTTACGTACTGTCATTGTCATATTCACAGTATGAAAGCAGTCTATAGTTCTATAGCTAATAATAATTACAATCTATTTTACTGTAATATTGAATTGAAAGTAATTTGAATGATACGTAAATCAAAGGAATATCCTAAAGCAACTGTAACATTTATCAATAAGCTATTGTCACCCTATATTTAACACACATAATGTGTATTATTCTTTACTTGTAAATGTATAGCCAATCACCTGTTCCAGATGTTCCGATGTGACCTAACAATATATGATCCAACAAATTCTATATTGTACATTTCACAATAATTCAAGTTGGGGATTAAAGTCAAAGGAAATAAATTTAGTAGAAATTTCAACGATAAAATGGGCGTCCATTGTCACTACAGACTCGGTATGAATATGATCAATATTAGCATTATAACAACAGAGCATATAGTTTAAACAAATCTAGTTATTGTTAAACCTTGGCATTGATATAAAACAACCAACAACTAACGCTGAAATTATAAACAAAATGATTTTATAGACAAAATTAAAGTCATTTGTTGTTTTTATCCCGGAAGCCGCCATTTTGAAACTGATTGTTTGTTGACAAAAAATTGGGGTTACCAATGAAAGTTAAGTTGACAGTGTATTGGCATAAACAATTTTTCTCAACCTATTTAGCATATTAAAAGGCATATTAATTTTCTATATGCTTAAAAATTGTAAATGTATATGATAATTATAAATACGAATATGCCTTCGTCATAACGCGACCTGGTGATTATCTTTAGCAAACGCTGTTTTTAGCTTAGTGTAATCTAACACATGTGTTGAAGTTGATGATGTGTTACAATGCAATGACCTAATGAGATATCGCAGCTGTTAATTGTCATGGTTATTGATAGGGATTAGGAGACAGTTAAATGATTGAAGAGAAGCCAACTTCCCATTACTACTGTTTCAGGGTCTATTTCCTCCAAGGTTCTGTCTCTTAGTGTAGTTTCTGGAACTGTATACAATTTTGGGCCTTTACAACTGACTTACCATCCTCCTTCACGCTTCTGTAGACACTGTTTAATGCAGATGGTGAATAAATTCTGTACTTTTTTCGTATAAGCAAAGGAATGAGCTGAAAGAATAAAAAGAGAAAAAATATTTAAAAAATTGAGGTAATGGTTATAGGTATGAGAAACACCATTTTATTTTCTTGGCCTACATGTATTCCTAGTTTTGTCACGTGACTTCCATTGATAAAATGTCAACAAAATCAGACGCAGAATTTAAGACTTGAATAAATTGATTATAGTGTTAACATGTTAATTATCATCAATTAATTAATATTTAGATGACTTACCTGTTTTAAACGCCTATTTGACTTTTGTCTACAGACGAAACGCTGTTGTTTTTTGTAGTAAAATTATGACGTAGAATATACGCGCAAACTGCAACATCTCGGGAGATTGGCTAGAAAATAGCAGTGGCCGCGAATGAAGGTTTGTCTGGGTTAAAGGTTGTTCCACGATACGTGTATGGTCGTTGTGAGAAACATAGTAATATCAGTATTTGTATCAAACATGGAAGTAGTACAATTGCATGTGGTAGACTATATCATGATGGGCATATTTTTTGCATATATTCCTCGCCACTGGCATATATTATGGATATTACAAAAAGCAAAGGACAACGGAAGAATATTTGGCTGGAAATCGTCTGATGCATTTGTTGACGGTAGCCTTGTCTCTGTTAGTGACGTACTAGTCGGCTGCTTCTGTATTGGGAATTCCCGCTGAAATTTATATATACAACTCCATGATTATGTATGCAGGACTAAGCATCAGTTTCGCTTATTTCATACAAGCCGTTGTGAAAGTTTAATTAGTCTATCCAATGAGATTGACAACAGCAAATGAGGTAATTTCCATTTTTATTTCAAATTCAAAATGCTGTTTTTCCCCCATTTATTTCCAAGGTGGACACGAAAAGAGTGACATATAACGTTTTGAGTTTTTTTCTTTAAGAAGTATACAGAAGCAACATTTGGTATATCAACACGATCATGGCACAGATTCAATTTATCTGACATGTGTGCAAAATTAGTTGAGCAACTGCAAATCTTGAAAAACAAAGGGTTGATGTTATCCAAACTAATTATTCAAATATTTCAGTCCTATTCAAAAGAATTGAAAAGTCTGGAGGTGTATGCAGGTCATGTTTCTTTATGACGATGCTCATTATGCAATGTAATGCTCGCTTGTAATGCTTAAGGAGTATTACCGTTGAATAAAACATAGATATATCAACACGAATACGACACCTTTACGTACTGTCATTGTCATATTCACAGTATGAAAGCAGTCTATAGTTCTATAGCCAATAATAATTACAATCTATTTTTACTATGATATTGAATTAAATTCAATTTGAATGATACGTACATCAAAGAAATATTCAAAAGGAACTGTAGCATTTATCAATAAGCTATTGTCACCCTATATTTAACACACTTAATGCGTATAATTCTTTACCTGTAAACGTATAGCCAATCACCTGTTCCAGATGTTCCCATGTGACCTAACAATATGTATGAGTTTATAGGATCCAACAAATTTTATATTGTACATTTCGCAATTCAAGATGGCGATTAAAGGCAAGGGAAATAAATTTAGTAGAAATTTCAACCATAAATAGCCTCCTCTGTCACCACAGACTCGGTATGAATATGATCAATATAAGCATTATAACAACAGATCAAATAGTTCAAACAAATCTAGTTATTGTAAAACCTTGGTATTGATATAAAACAACCAACAACTATCGCTGACATAATAAACAAAATGATTTTACAGATAAAATCTAAAGTCATTTGTTGTTTTATCCTTGAAGCCGCCATTTTGAAACTGACTGTTTGTTGACCAAAAATTGTGGTTACCAATGAAAGTAGATTTGTTTCCACCTATTAAGCACATTAAAGCCATATTAAGTTTCTATATGATTAAAAAATGTAAATATATATACTAATTATAAATACGAATATGCCTTCGTCATTACGTGACCATGTCATTATCTAAAGCATATTCTGTTTTAGCTTAGTGTAATCTTACACGTGTTGAAATTGATGATGTGTGACAGTGCAATGGCCTAAGGGAGATATCACAACTGTTAATTGTCATGGTTGTTGATTGGGATGGATTAGCCAAGATAGTTCATACGGTTATAGCCGCATGGTTTTGTATGAAAATTAGAATACGAGAATCGGTCGTTGATTTCCTTGTCCGTATCACTTTCGCAAGAGAGGAAAATCTTTCGCAAATTAAAAATTTCCTTTGCCTTTTGCGACATTGGCGAATTCCAGCGGAATAAAATAAATAAACGACAAAATGTTCCGCATTCCGACCAAGACGTTTAGAAAATCCGAAAATCTATCTTCGTCTGCCACTCCGAACTTACGGTTTATTTATTTAAAAGGATTTAAATAGATTGAGGTATATAATAAAATATATCATTTAACAGTGTTTTGTACCATATGAGTATATATTTTATGCGTGCGTGATGTATGAAAAATCATATTGGAATCGACACCAATAAGATTTTCACCACAATACAAACCAATTATTAAATTATTTTCTGGATTGTTTACCTATTCTCATCTTCCATATCACTTTGTTTGCTTCATTGTTTAATTTTATTTCTGTCCTAACGTCCAGTTTGCATTCTAAGAGGATGAACTGATATTTTTAAACTTGTGCTTAACAATCTAAGATTACAGGTAATCTCTAACCAACTAACCTGCTTGCCTAGATATATATCTACTTACATGTACCTACATACATACATACTAACATACCTTCTTACTGCTAATCACCATATTTATCATTTCTATATATTAGTAACAGGAGAAGCTAAACAAGTCTACCAGATTTTAATAATTAAGTTATATTTTATAACACAATTTTAAAAGATGTCTTAAATCTTTTGACTTTGAAAATAGCTTGATATTTTAAAATATATTATTCATATTGTTTATGTCCTGTGTATCTGTTTCCAACAGTATCTAGGGCGCCGATATCGATCCAGATCTGTTCAGCTTTTTGGCGCCTTGATTGGAATGTTACAAATGGTACGTAACCGATATTCTATAAAAACGGTCGTTGTTGTTTTTAATTGTTGTGTTGTTTTTTTGTTTTGGTTTTGTTTTTGTTTTTTGGAGGGGGGTTGGGGGGGGGGGGGGGGGGGCAGAGGAATTTGGGGGTTGCTGCATTTTTCTGTTGTTTTTTTGTTGTTGTCTTTTTGGAGAAAAATACATTTTGAGAGAGGTTTTCTTTGTTTTGTTTTATGGGTGTTGTTTGCGCCTTGATTGAATTGTTTCAATCAGTAGATAATTATTACATAAAAATTATATGATAACTGGTGCATACCTTTATGTGTATTAAATGTTCCTGCATGTTAAACATTGCTCATTCATACAATCCTGTCACCAAAACAACAGGTGCCCCTAACACTTAACCTTTTAATCTTACATTACTGAAACGATTTGCTGTTCGGATGTTGAAGTTAATGCAAACTGATATATGATTAAACAAAGCTGCTTTGGAAGAAAAATCTATAAAAACCCGGATGTCAATCAGTCAAAGGCTATAGAATAGTCCGGCAGAAAATATGAATATTTTTACTGAACCTTGCATGGGAGTTTAAAGTATTTTTTTTACTTAAATAATAGTCTTTAATGATAAACTGAGATGATATTTTGATGATATTTTGTCATTTTTGGGCAGTTTGAAACAAACAAGATGGTGCCAAGAATGGCCCAAATTTGTTCGAAATGTAATATTTAGATGGAAATTACTATAATGTATAAAATATTCATACATGAGAGTGTATAGTAATATTTTTTTCCTTAAATGATAGTCTATCTATAGTGCTTTGATTTCATGTTGGATGATATTTTTCATCATTTAGTATTTTAAAATAAATAAGATGGCGTTTCAAATGATCGCATATTTGGTCGAAAAGCAATGTTATGATAAACATTTATTGAAGATGTAAAAAATCAAAAAAATCATACCAAATTTTTTTTTAATGTGTTTGATATTTAAATGACAGAATGGGAAGACGTTTTGCATTTAAGCATTATAAAATTAACAAAAAGGAGAGGCGTCTAAAATGGCCGCCAATTAATAGAAATGCAATATTAAGATGGATATTCCTTGCAATTAAAAGCACATGTCTTTTAATATGACCGCCATTTTTCCAAACAAGTTTGACTTGTTTGAATAGTAAGCGTCATTTTATGCCATCGGGTGTTAACATTTGATCATCTTCAATTATTTTGTAAGAGAAAATGCTAGCTCTGTTGAAGCTGTTTTTGGAAAGTACTTGAGTCAGAATCTAATGCATGTTTATACCTGTATGTGAGCTATTTTTGCATCAGAATATGTTGTTAATGGTAACGTATTAAATGTATGCATTGTTTTACAATTAACATAGCCTACCAACTTGAGTGACATTTGAAGCCTAATACGTTTTAAGACTATTCCTTTTCCGATACCATAATACCTTGCCACGTTATCGTAACCAGGCATCCCATGGTCGTTATATTTATGTAAACAGTTCCTTAACAGGTGATACCCTTAGCACAAATTTCTTAGGGTTTCCTGAGGAAATGATGAAGTTGAAGTACATATACATCAGTATTATTTGAAATTGCTGTTACCGGTTAATCTCTGCTAAGTATATGTGCTGCTATTATCACTAGTGATGGGTTATCATCTGCCACTTCGTGTGTGATTTTAATGTCATCCCTTTTAATAAAAATATATTTATTTATTTCAACTGATTTGTCATTTTCTCCGATACTTTCACAGAACTACATGATTTCTATCAGTTGGCGTCCTTTCTATACTGTTAAAACTATTTTCTTAGCTCGAATTGGCATATTAAGGTTGAGGTGGTGCCTGTGTTTTCTTTACTAACGCATGTGATACTTTTGTGCTGAATGGCGATTATCTATCGAAAACTAAGTAAATATCTTAATTCCTATGTAGAGCTAAAAAATCTTAAAATAATCTTTCATAGTACCATCTATTGGCCATTACAGAACAGCAGCCTAGTCTATGAATATGCATTGTTGTCTGTTAGTTGATTTGAGTTATGTCGCACTAATACTGCTTTCTGTAATACTGTTGATTTCTCGATTCTGAGATCTCCTGTATCATTGAACAATGATGTCGGTACTGAAACTAGTTCATGAGCTAAACTGTTTGTAATATCCATATCATGTGAACTTGTCTGCAATCGTATAACTATTGAGTATATCAGAGTCTCATCAAATACTTTACCATCTCCTGCCTTAATTTGTCTCTTTGACACAGTCTATGCCCAACAGTTTACGAAATCATTTGATGGAAACTTCTGCCAGGCAAATTTTTTCATATTTGCTTACTACCATGGGAAACTACCATCAGCATTTTTATGTGGAGCTATTTAACCACTGACGAATAATTCCAAATATTCCCCACTTTTTATTACATCATCTATCCATTGCTTCGTTGTTTTACTTTTCTCAGCGAAATTGTTTAGATCAGTTTCCAACTCTTAATATTAAAATGTTCCGCATAAACAACTCCACTGCTTAAATAATGATATGACATTCTCATTTTCGCTACCCCACCAAATAATAGTACAGTCGAAACTCGTTATCTCAATATAAAAGGGACTGCCAAAAAAACCTCGATATATCCGAATATCGACATAGTTTATGTTTCAAAATAAATATCTATTTTGATCACACGGTCTGCGTTCAGCAAGGTTAAACATGTTTACTTTGTTTATAACGCAAACGGTGAACTAAGGAACGAAAAGTAAACGGAAATCGGTCTACTCGGCGATGCCCCGTCACTTCCCATTAAGTCAAGTGATTAAACACACACAAACAGCTTGCGAAGGTGTTTAACCTATTAGCAAACGTAGGTAGGTAGGTAGGTAGGTAGGTAGGTAGGTAGGTAGGTAAGTAAGTACGTTAGTAAGTAAGTAAGTAAGCAAGTAAACAAGCTAGTTAGTTAGATAGTTAGATAGTTAGTTAGTTAGTTAGTTAGTTAGGTAGTTAGTAAGTAAGTAAGTAAGTAAGTAAGTAAGTAAGTAAGTAAGTAATTTCTTTATTTAAAGAGGGTAACTCAATTGGTAAACCAATCTTCCTTGAGGCCCTCGTATAAACGAACAAGTACATATACATTTTCAAAAACAATAGAATAACTTTCATTCATTAGCTACATATATCACACATTTGAGATTAACAAAACTTCTCACAATATGCTCCTGGTTACAACTGTCATTAACGCGCACGCATACACATACACACACTCTCGCTTTTATTATTCGTATAAAGAACATATTTCAATTTAGATACACATGCAATTGTTCATGTACATTTGAATTTAATAGAGGAAAAACAACACAACAATAAAAAAATCGATAGAAACAAAACATTTTTTTTTCTTTTGAAAAACTAAAAGCAGTATGGTATTTATTCAGCATATGGCTGTTGAAGGTACATATATTTCTAATTTTGATTTCCTTTTATCCAATTCAATTAATTACTTGCAAAAGCAATTTAACGAACCCGCGTTTCTTATACTAAATGGAATACTACTTCAAATAATTGCACCCGAATATGATAGACTGCCTTTAAACAGATCTATTCTAGGTTTCGGAATAAAGCTATTTTTATTTGAGCGTGAACGCAACAAGATGGATGTATTATATATTGACTCACCGAAGTTGAACAGTTCACATAAATATGGTGGAGCTGTACCGTTTGCTATATTATTCATTAGTTTTGCCGTTTGTAGAAAAAACAGTTTTATCGATATATAAAATATTCAGTCTTTCAAATGAAATACAAATACTTTTATATTCATTTCCTAAATTATACTTGCATGCTCGCCTCTGCAGTTTAATCAACTTGTTAATATTTTCATTTTAAGTATTGCCCCAAACTGTACAACAATAATTGAGATGGAAAGATAATCGTTTACCTTTGATAGTATCAAGATATATGGTGACATTTTTTGACAGAGATTTTAAATGTTTTAAATGTTTATTCCATAGCATGCAATCGTCAATAAATATTTCAAAGATTTTATCGCCTTTTGTAGTAGTTAATTCTGTACTGTTGTACGTAGGTTGTAAATTGATTTGATTTAAATGCTGTCGTTTCTGACGAGAGGTGATTAACATTACTTTTGTTTTATCAGTATCCAGTACCATACCTTTTAAAATATCTTTATTTGTTTGTATGTCATATAACGTTTTGTCATCTGCATATAAATTGTTGAAACGTTATTTATAAACAATTGTAAATCATTCATGAAAAGTAGAAATAACAACGGACCTAAAATAGAACCCTGTGGAACCCCTGAAGTAAAAAAGTATGGCTGACGAGATCAAGGGCCTTCCTAAATCGACCATGACAGCCCCAACTAACTTGCCATCATTAAGTTCCGTTCGCCATTTATAAATTATACAAATTAGATGCAGATTAAAGCGAACATATCGTTCAGTTCACTTTTGTAATCTAACGGAATATAGATTCAAGCGATATCGAGATTGATAGAAAAGATCTTGTTACTCAAAAGGCTTGCACCAATTATTTAAAAAAGAGCTTAAGTTATAGTTGTACACAAATATGGAATTCTATACCAGTATCTATAAGACATCTTTCAAATATTCACTTATTTAAATGTTTATATAGAAGTTACCTTCTCCAATGACCTAATAAATGAGTTTTGTTATTGTTTGTATAAATGTACAAATATATAAAGGCTAATTTGCATGCTTTGCTAAATTGAATGTTTGTCACAAATACATATACATTGTTATTTGTAATATTATATTGTAATGTTTCAAATGTTGTTGCAGAAGGCCATATTGGAAATACTATGTGTACGTTGAATTCAATTGTATTATGTAATAATGATATTATTATTATTATTATTGCTACATTATTTAAAAATATTTTATTTGCAAATATTATCAGTTATGTCAGTTTTATATTCTAGATGGTAGTTACATATTTACTAAATAAAATTTAAAACAATATATTTACACTTTTAATACCAAAATGTGCGGAAAATATAATTTTCACTATATTTGCCGCCATATTGGCGGTCATCCTGAATACTTCAATATGCTAAATGATGACAAGATGTCATCAAGCTTATTTTTCATAAGCAATGCCTAAACTAGCATAACCACCAAAAACATTTACTACATACTTCCATGCAAGGTACAGTGTTGTATCTGCCGGACTAGAAGTGATTTAACTTAATTTATAAATTATCTTACGATATAAATATATTTTGATGTTTCCCATTGCATTTATTAATAGTAACCTTTTTCTTCATATTATGAGTTTTAACTTTCCTTTCCAGATTGAAAACTGGTCATCGTGGTTTTAGATAATTATTAACGTTTAGCATTATTTTGGTTGGTATTATTATATATTCACATTTCAGACTACTTGAATTTTAAGATGTTCCAACTTTTTTTTTAATAATATCAGTGTTTTCCCTGCTCTTCCGAATATGACGTTTATTACTAAAAATAAATCTGACATTAATTCATATATTTACATTGGTTATGTTTCTAACTACAGTATTTCACATTTTATCGATTAAATGCTGAATTTCAAGAATTACCTATTTTCAAACGACGTTTACTTAGCACTGCTCTCCAAACAAACGGATTCAAACAAGAATATATCTAAGTTAAGGAGCTTTTAACCATTTCAAGGGCTCTATCTATGGGTCAGTGTAAATTTAATTGTATTGAAAACAAATCTAAAATAACATTTGTTGTAAAACTTTCTCTTCAGCTCTTGTACATGGGCATCGTCTTGTTTTCACCGGCCTTAGCACTCGAAGCAGGTAAGTTTTTCTTTTATATCTCAGACGGATTGAAATGTAAATATATGTCATAAAGAGTTTTATTAATGAGGTTTGCTCACTCTGTGTCAATTTGATTTCTACACATGTTTGAAAGAAGTGTGTGCTGTTTTAACGTACACGTGGATTTGTAAAAATATGGATGAATCAGGACAGGATTGGCCATTGTTATCCTAATTGCTCTTTCCTATTCAAGTCGAATTTCAATGATATTGCTTTGATGCTATTTGGGAAAGTACATGTCTTATCAGGTAAAAAAAATAAAACCCAAAGTGTCAGGTGGTGGATAAGCTGTTTCGTTCAATGTACATGTATGTACATTTAGAAATAAAAAGATGTCTATCCGGAAACATACTAACAAATTACTATAATATATCCCAGGTACTCGCAACTTGAAAAAGGTCACTGAACAAAACAATATGTAGTTTATGTAGTCTGGTTTAAACAGTTCACTTATACTCACATATACTTTGTCGTCAAAACATCAAAGTTAGACCACAATTATCCTCATTTAAACGTATGTTCCACATGAATTTATATTCGGCGTGATGCGTTTGTGGCGACACATAAAACGCACTCTACTGTTCACAAGGAGTCCTGCACCATTCCGAGCAAGCATGGACGCATGTGGACGCATCATAAACATTCATGCGTAGTAACAGGCCTATTGCGAGACTTTCCAAGAATTTATAGTACATGCTTAGTTTGCAGAGAGATGTAGCATTTCACACTTACGCGCGTTTCAGATTAAGTAGTCAATCCCAGAATCTGATATATCCTGAATCAGGTCTAATAATTCCCAATTAAAAATTCTGGAATTATATGCCTGTTCATAGCTATTGAACTCTTGTTTCACTGTGACGTCATTCAAACTTTCTCTGAAGCAACTGAACAATCAACGTGCTCAAATGTGGCTTCCCCAACATTACTTTTTAAGGGACCCAATCGGGAGAGCTAGGCCCGGCTTTCAGACTACACATAAAATTTTAGGGTAGTTTTCTAGACACAGCACAAGTGTAAAATCGAGTTGAAATATGGTGTTTAAAATATGTGTCAGATTAAATAAATGCTTAATGAATTTTTTTTATGTATGTATATTGAAAACTTAATTATCCGTGACTGAACAATGTTTCTAATTAACTAATGAACAGAAGTATAAGTTAATCTAATTTCGACGCATAATAAAATTTGAAAAGGTGTGATAGCAGAACAAACACAATGAACTCAATGAACTCATAATATCAAATTAAGGGTGATATACGGCAACGGGAATACATGTAGGACACTTTTCTTAATATAAAACTAAATTGTTATTGATGTAATGCAAATACTTAAAGAAACTTGTATTGTGTTTTATGTACAAATTGTACAAACGTTTAATACGGAGCAAATGTATTGATACCACAAATATAGGTTTACTCTTATCGGGGATGCGAACATGCTTGTTACACGTGAAGGGATGGTGCTTTTAATTAAAAAAAAAACAATTGCAATTTCATCATTAATATCTTAAAGCAATTTTGAAACGTAACTCAACAGTTTTGACGTGATAGAATATGTGTGTCCGTAAATGCCTCGTTTCTCAGTATGCAATAAACAAAGATAACTTATTTGAGGTGACCTAACAATTTTCCGTCTTTTTTTTTGTTAGTATATAATGTGTGAATAACATGCGCCGAATGTTATATATAATTCTTTCATACTATATTTCTGAAATTACTTCGCCAGTGAAACCTGTGATCGTGGGAGTGATTGTTTACGAGGGATCTTTGCATCAGTACAATAAAAACACGGTCTTGGTGAAAGACCCAACATTGGATTCAAACCCCTTGCTCAATGGGTGTATTCTTGGGACTATTATTAGAACAGTAACATGCACGAGACAAAAGCTACCTATCATGTAATCTAGATTAAATAATCTTTTTTAATTTGTTTCCATTGTTTTCTTTTGTTTACTTAAATATATATATATATATATATATGTACTAATGTATTTGGTGTTAAACAGTCAGATTAAATGATACTACAAGTAACCACAACATTTAACAACTGGTTTATATTTGTCTAATTATTGCTGTAATTACATTAACACATTTCTGTTTTTGCTCCTGCTTTGAAGGTGCAATTGTGGTGATGTTTCTGTTTAACGAATCCAACTGAAATGGAACAAAAACGCCTAAATACATAAATGAGATGTGGATCAGGTTTCAATGACCGGACAGTTACATTTAAGTAAAGGTAATACTAAAAATCTAAACAACTCATTGTATAAGATTTTTAAAAAAATGATTCATTAGAATTTCAAATATAGACAGTAAGCCTCATCAAACAATAACGGAACTAAAACACATACATCTTGAATATAAATTATTCCAGTTGCCGGCGTGCCCCTGTGGATATCCATCATCATCATAGGAGCAATTAGAACCATCTACACTTCAGTGGTATGTACTTAATACACGACACGTTTTGTTTGTCTTTTATACAAGATTATTAGAAGTTATTGTGCATTCGCATTAAGAAGGCGTTTAAACATCCACACGCATTAACGAAGATAAATGAGTGCCACGTAAAACCTAACAGACAAAACCAACAAATAGGTATAAGTGATCCCTGATTTTCAGGTTGCTGTTGTTGTTGTTTTCAGGGCGGTATCAAGAGCGTGGTGTTGACAGATACTATTCAGTGTTTAATTTTATATGGTGGACTTGCTGTTATTCTAATTTTGGTAAGTATCGGACAGAATATTATTAGAAACATATTCTTGTAGACAGGATAAGGATTTTGGTGTATTTTTACTGGTTATGATTTTTCATTCTACACCCCTCCACACGATCTTATCCTCCATGCGCTATAACGTAATGGCATATGACATATTTATGATATGTTCTCACTTTCCCAACCGCTATTGTTTGAAATAGAAAAAGTAGTTCGGGTGGTGGAAATGAATGGTTTGGATATAACAATGGATTTAAATGGTGATAATTGCTCTGGTGGGCTATAGTTTTCTCAATATTCGCTATAGAATTTGGAAAAAATGGAACAGGAATATTGGAAAAGTCAACAATTCACTTTTACAATAGATAAACTACATACTAGATAAAATAAAGAATACAATAAATCGTGTAACATTACAATACACTAAGGATACGTTTCATAAAGCTATAAACAATATTCCAAATGAGGAATTACAATTTAATATATGTGATCAATTATTTTTAGAAATGCTATTATTTAAACTTCGTGGAGTAACTATTTCTCATTCCTCTTATATTAAACGACAACAAGAGCAAAGAGAAGCAATACTATACAATGAAATTGAAACACTAGAAAAAAGAAATCATATACAATCATACTTCAATTACACAAGAAATGTCACTGGTCAAACAAATTGACAGTGTGACCTTGACCTTTCAGGAAAGGTTCTGGGTCTTACATACGACAACTATGTCATGTTGATCAACTGAGCCAAGTGTTTTTGAAATTTATCTATAGGTGACAAAAATACAGATAGGTCACGAAATTTCAAACAGACTGAAAGTGTTGTCAAACAAAGTTAAATTGTGACCTTAACCTTTCAAGTGGGAGTCTGGGTGTTAAGTGCGACAAGTCGCCATGTTATGTATTATAGTCAGTCACCTCAATTACTTTTTATAGTATTTTATTAAGTTTGATAATGTAAAAATTAAACCCAATATAAATCTGGTGTGAGGGATATTTCCATAGGTAGATGCATTAGTCATTAAGATGTGGAGATGCTAATTAGTTTGAACTTTTGATATATTACACTGTCAAGAGTACGCGTACAGCAGGCTAAAAATAGAATTAGTAAACATGTTTTATGGGCATTTAGCGATATCTATGCAGGAAGTATACCTTAAAAATGATGACTGTTATATAATTTAAGAAGGAATTTCATGACCATTAGCGAAAGTAGTTCTCAAGTTACAAGCTTTAAAAGGCAGACGAGTTTTTACTTAGATCGAATGGTTAAAATGTCAGTTTACTTTGGGGAGAGGACATGTGAAGTCATGTAGTAGTTTAGAGAGTTTACTTAGGGCTGGCAAGATGTAAAGTCAAGTTGAGTTTAGGGAGATTACTTTTGAAGGCGGGGGGGGGGGGGGGGGAGGAGGTGGGGGAAGGGAGGGGTTTAAGTGTTTCATGGTTTGATTGACATCAATTGTAACAATGTCAGAAATATATATAGAAATTCCTGCTTTATGTGTAAATGATGTGCGATGTTGAATCAGTTACGTTGATCATTAGTAGCAAATATTTATAATATGCATTAATGTGTCACAAAGTTATAAGCCGAACACGAAATCTCAATCAGATTGAAAGTGTCATCAAACAAAGTTTAATTATGACCTTGACCTTTGAGGTTCGGATGTGGGTCTTACTTGCGACACGTCGTCATGTTATGTTGATTATTTGTAGCATGTATTTATAAAATCAATTAATGCATGACAAAGTTACAGACCGGACACGAAATCTCACACAGACTCAAAGTGTTGTCAAACAATCTCATAGTGTGACCTTGACCTTTGAGGTTCGGATGTGGATCTTACTAGCGACACGTCGTCATGTTATGTTGAATTTTGGGGGACATAAAAAAGAATTAACAGATATAAGTGAAAAGAAATTAGAAGGGATAAGGATAAGATCACTGGCAAAATGTATGTAAGAAGGAGAAATTAACTTGCAATTAAGAAAATAGGAACTAAATCAATATCACAACTTCAGGCATCTAATGGTCAAACACAAGATGAAATACTTAAAGAAACGAAACGGTTTTATTAAGAATTTTATTTACCTAGGGAAATTAAAAATATGAATTTAAATGATACTTTTTCACATTTGAATACATCGAAATTGAAAAAAAAAGAAAATAAGAAAACAATACTTGATGGTCCCATTACATATGAGAACTGGTAACTTTTTTAAAAAATATGTCGAATGATAAAAGTCCAGAATTTGACGGATATGCGGTAGATTTTTACAAATTATTTTGGATAGACGTAGGACATGTTTTATCTGTGCTATAAATGAGGGATATACTTAGGGAGAATTGTCAAAAGCAAGAGGTCATAGCATGTTTACCAGAGCGCAACAAAGATAAATCGTTTTGAAAAAAATGGCGCCCATTTCACTTTATAAGAATATAGAATGACAATACTTTTTAATTTCAAAATATGCCGATGATTCAACACTTATGCTTGATGGTTCAGAAAAATCACTTGTAAACACACTTCAAGCACTCAATGCATATTATATGCCGAAACCTCCGGTTTTAATATAAATATTGATAAAACTAAGGCAATGTGGATAGGTTCAATGATAAAAAATAATATTAAGTTATGTGAACAATTTAATCTTTCTTGGGACAATGATTTAACTTTCCTTGGTATTCGATTTTCAGTAGATCTAGACAAAATGATTTCAAATAATGATTAAAAGAGAAACTGAAAAATAAAATGGTTGAAGAAGATTTTTATTTGATATTTTTTACTAATTATTATAAACCGGCCCTTGAGTTTTGAACCTTGGCTGTTTGAAATATATATATGCACATATAATTTTCATGATCTATTTATGTATCAATATATCTGATTTTGTACAATTAAAGTGAAAAAAAGTTACCACAAAAATATTCATGTACCATAATAAATTACAGTTTTCAATTTTTATGAGCAGTGTAGAAAAACACAGGTAACTTGAAAGTGGGAATTGGAAAGTTTGGAACATGAGATTGTTTGCATAGATGCTAAATTAAAAGGTTACGAAAGTGAGATACAACCATATTGATTCATAAATGTCTCGCACTATGCCGTCTTCATTCATAGATATGATTGTGTTTTTTGCATTGGTATAAAAATCATACCGGAAAAAATATTTAAAAAATCACATTGTCAGAGTTGTTTGCAAAAGAATGGATAATTATTGAAAATAGTTAAGATGTGTACTTAATCAGCAGTCCTTCTCGGTAGTGTTGACCGATTTCGTTAATATGGTATATTTCGTTAACGCTCGCTGAGTGAAATTTAACCCACCACCTTCCCCTCTCCTCCTCCTTAAGTCCGAAATTTCATGTCTGGTCCATATCTTTTACATGCATGGACTTTGAATAACAATTCCACAGAAAAATGGTGTTCAGCAAGGAACAGCTTAGAGACTATATTCATGTTACTGACCACCCAGAGTTCATTAGAGTTTTTATACACATTTGTTGTTGTTGTTTTATGGTGCTTAGCGTAGCTTTCAACAATTTTTCAGTCATATCGCGACGGTGTCTACTTGAGAAAGTTTTCTAAGCGCTATCACACTGGAGTATCATGCCGCAGACACATGGTATGATACCCCACCCAGTCACATTATACTGACACTGGGCCGACCAGATCTAGAACTCTCCTCTAAATGCTGAGCGTCAAGCGAAGATGCTTCTAGTACCATTTTTAAAGTAGTTGGTATAACCCGGCCGGGGATTGAACCCACGACCTTCCGCATGCGGAGCGGACGCTCTACCACTAGACCACGCCGCGGTCATGCACATTTGTGTCCGTCCTTTAAATTCTATTATAAAAAAGACAATAGAAGCACAATGTTTCGATAATGCAGCGAAATTATGTGACGAGTAAACACAAATAACACATTCGAAGACCGCTATCGCATCTTCGCTCGTCGCCATTTTCTCTTCGGAGATTGCCATCACTATTGCTTATTCGTTCATCACATGTGTACATTCACGCAGCGGAGTGGCACCTTCGTACTTCGACATTGCATCTCCGGGCATCGCTGTTGTTCTTGTGCATATCACCATCGCGCATCGTTATAGCAAATTCGGGCACCGTTATTTTATCTTAGCGCATCGTCATTATTTTTTTGTAGCACAGCAATTACACATTCGCGCATCACTATTGCACTTTCAGCCGTTGCAATTGCAGATTCGCACAACGCCATCAATTTTTACGGCTTCACGAATCGCCATTTCACCATTATGCATAGTCATCGAAGTTCCGCTTGGAGCATATCGGCCTGAAACACGATGACCGAGCACTAAGAGGCATTTGCGAAGTAAAAGGACATGATTCAAAATTTCAAAGCATTTCCGCTCTACGCCGCTTCTTCCTACCGACTCCTTTGAGTGGGTAGTACACCGTACATCAGCAATATTAATATACTTTAGTTAACGTTTAATCTGCACATCATTATCGGGAATTCTATTCTATTCTTATTATAGTATATTAATGTTTGGAGGTATATTACAATGGATATATTAATCATCATTTATTTAGATATATTACAATGTTGGTATTGTATGTATCATCATTTACTTAGACATATTACAACGGTAGTATTGAAATTATCATTGTTCATTTACTTAGACATATTACAATGGTGATATGGTAATAATCATCGTTTACTTAGAAATATTACAATGATAGCATTGTATTTATCACCATTAACGCAGACATATTTAAATGGTAGTGTTCCATTTATCATCATTTACTTAAACATACTTATATGGTAGTATTGTATTTACCATCATGTACTAAGAGATATATAAATGGTAGTATAGCATCAATCATCATTTAAGAAGACATATATAATTGAAAGTATTGTATGTATCACCATTTACTTAGATATATTGCGATGGTGATATTGTATTAATCATAATTTACATGTACTTAGACCTATTACAATTATGGTATTGTATTTATCATCATTTACTTATACATATTACAATGGTATTATTGTATTCATTATCATTTACTTAGACATATTACAATAGTAGCATTGGATTTATCATTATTTACTGAGACATATATTAATGGTAGTATTGTATTTATCATAATTTACTTAAACATATTACAATGGTAGTAGTGTATAAATAATCATTTACTTAGACATATTACAATGATACCATTGTATTTATCATCATTTACTAAGCCATATTACAATGATACCATTGTATTTATCATCATTTACTTAGACATATTACAATGATACCATTGTATTTATCATCATTTACTTAGACATATTACAATGGTAGTAGTGTATTTATTATCATTTATTAAGACATATTACAATGGTATCATTGTATTTATTATCATTTATTAAGACATATTACAATGATATCATTGTATTTATCATTATTTACTTAGACATATTACATTGGTAGTATTGTATTTATCATCATTTACAAAGACATATGACAATGGTGGTATTGTATTTATCATCATTTACTTAGACATATTACAATTATATCATTGTATTTATCATCATTTACTTAGACATATAACAATGGTAGTAGTGTATTTATCATCATTTATTAAGACATATTACAATGATACCATTGTATTTATCATTATTTACTTAGACATATTACATTGGTAGTATTGTATTTATCATCATTTATTAAGACATATGACAATGGTGGTATTGTATTTATCATCGTTTACATAGACATATTACAATTGTAGCATTGTATATATCACCATTTACTTAGACATATTTAACGGTAGTTTTTCAATTATCATCATTTACTTAGACATATTACACTGGAAGTATTGTATTTATCATCATTTACTGAGAAATATATAAATTGAAGTATTGTTTTTAATTTTTAATATCATTTACTTAGACATATATAAATGGAAGCATTGTATTTATCATCATTTAATTATACATGTTCGATGGTGTTATTGTAGTGCTCGTCATTTACTAAGACATATATAAATGGTAGTATTGTATTTAACATCAATTACTAAGACATATATAAATGGTAGTATTGTATTTATCATCATTTACTTAGACATATATAAATGGTGGTGGCATTGTATTGATCATCATTTAAGTAGACATATTACAATGGAAATATTGTATTTATCATCTTTTTCTTAGATATAGTAAAATGTTAGCATTGTATATATCATCATTTACTGAGACATATATATATGGTAGTATTGCATCTATCATCATTTACTTAGACATATATAAATGTTATTATTGTATTTTTCATCGTTAACAAAGACTTATTAATTAAACAAATGGTAGGATTGTGTTGATCATCATTTACTTAGATATATATAAATGGTAGCAATGTATTTATCATCATATAATTATACATGTTACAATGGTGTTATTATATTAATCATCATTTACTAAGACATATATAAATAGTGGTGGCATTGTATTGATCATTATTTACACAGACATATTACAATGTTAGCATTGTATATATCATCATTTACTGAGACATATATAAAAAGTAGTATTGTATAAATCATCATTTTCTTAGATATATATAAATGGTAGTATTGTATTTATCATCATTTACTTAGACATATATAAATGATGATATTGTATTAATTATCATTTACTTAGACATATATAAAAGATGATATTGTATTTATCATCATTTACTTAAACATATTACAATAGTAGTATTGTATTTATCATCATTTACTTAGACATATTACAATGGTAATATGATATTTATCATCATTAACGAAGACATATATAAGTGGTATTATTGTATTTATCATCATTTACTTACTCATATTAAAATGGTAGTATTGTATTTATCATCATTTCCTTAGACATATTAAGAAAATGGTAGCAATGTACTGATCATCATTTACTTACACATATATAAATGGTAGTATTGTATTTATCATCATTCACTTAGACATATATAAATGGTAGAATTGTATTTATTATCATTTATGTAGGCATATTCCAATGACAGCATAGTATTTATCATCATTTACTGATGTATAAATGGTAGTTTTGTATTGATCATAAATTACTTAGACATAGTAAAATGGTAATATTATATTTATCATTATTTACAAAGACATATATAAATGTTAGTATTGAATTTGTCATCACTTACTTAGAAATATGACAATGATAATATTATATTTATCATCATTTACAAAGATATATATTAATGTTAGTATTGTATTTATCCTCATTTTCTTAG
Source organism: Panopea generosa (assembly GCA_029582155.1). Lineage (NCBI taxonomy): Eukaryota > Metazoa > Mollusca > Bivalvia > Adapedonta > Hiatellidae > Panopea > Panopea generosa. The sequence goes on along the minus strand of CM055897.1, from coordinate 78,351,582 downwards.
ACATATGAAAATGGTAGTATTGTATTTGTCATCATTTACTTAGGTATATTTAATTAATGTGGAGTTTACCTCATTTTCTTAACCATATTTTTGAAAGTACGATAACACCCATTTGTGATTGTGTGAGTATCGTGTAAAATCGATAGAACAAATATATTCAATTTGTAAATCTTATCGCACTTTATTAGAAACGTAAAAATAATGTCTAAAACAAATATATTTTAGGGCACACAGGAAGTCGGTAGTTTTAAAAAAGTGATACAAATTACAAATGAGGAGGGTCGAGTTAATTTTAGCAGGTACAGTTTGATGACAATTTCTATATCATTGGCTTTTTTATTTATTGCACCGAAGTACTAACAGTTTTATTCAAAAACGAAACTATTACAAGTTGCATTGATGTTGAATTATTGGCAGAAGAAGTGAAATTATGTCAGTTAGGTATTAAGGTATAATTGTATTGTTGCTAATATAAACGATTTACTCCAGAGACGTTTGTCATCTCGTGCTAACAATCAATTTATATATTCATTTAAGTTCTTAGAGATTGTTGTTAATTCATGTTCAATTATGTTTAAGCTCCATTCATTATTTACGTTATACGATGTTCGTTGATCTTTATTGTTATTGCAGTGTCAGTTTTGATCCACGTGTGCGTCATACCGTATGGAGTTTAGTGATTGGTGGAATGTTTACTTGGCTGCCAAACTGTTGCAACCAATCAGCTATTCAGAGGATATGTTCCATGAGAAACATGAAAGAGTCAAGAATGTATGTAAACTCTAACGTATGCCTGTTTATTTGAAAAATAAAAAAATGCTAGATATTTAAAGGGAATTTATCAGGATTTTTTAAACATATAAAATTGGCTAAAACGTTTGTATCTTATGAATCGGGTCTATATATACTCAATCACCCTGTATTGCCCAAAAAAATATATATTCATATATGCCAAAATCATATATTGAAAAGTATTTCCTATCTTGGAATACGCACCTAGGTTAGATTTCTCGCTTAATATTGCAACATAGTTTGTGAAGTATTAAATGAGTTATTTGGTTTTAATTTTGATTTTATTTTGATCCATTTTACACATTGTAAAAATGATTTCATCTTAGAAAGAGTCAGAATGACGAAACAAAGTTCGTCAAGTATTATTCAAGTGATGTCTATTTTTAGAACGGGAATTTCGTTTCAAGTTTTCCACTCCATTTCAAATATCGATTTTGTCATGTTATGAAGGATTTGACATACTAGACTCTTGGGATTTTATATATTAATGATATTAGATGCTTTTTTTTTCAATGATAACAATTATTTTAAGTTTTAAGACATTTATAGCGTTTTTTTCTGATATATTCCCTTTTAATTAGTTTCTTACATGTCATAAATGTTACGCCCAGCAAGAGTATAAATTTTAATGTCATGACTTCATTCTAAATGATTCACTGAAATTGTATGTGATATAAATCAAAGTATATTAATTGAGACTAAAATATTCCCTTTGATAATAATTATATAACATTTTCTCAGTCGCATGAGATATGCAATTTATTTTAAAGTGGTCAAGTTTAATGTTTTACAATTAACACGTGTTCTTCAGTTTTTGCAAGTCATTTGCGGAACGACCGGAAAGACCATGTAACACAACACGGTGAATTTCTGGAAAAAAAATCTTTTTTTTCTTTATGAATTTTAATGTTATAAACTGAATACTTTTGGATAATTATAACAATTATTAAATTAAATTCAAAATTACAGCTCAAAAACTTCGTAAAATACTGAGATAAATGGAATTAAAGTAGTAAAAAAACACAGTTTTGCAGAGATCCAGATTATGAATTAAGCTCAGAGCGTATGTGAATCTGCAACCTGGGTAGAACCAATACTTAGTGTAGGTTGAGCTGGGGATCAAACTCACTACCTCTAATGAGAGTGACCAACACTCTATTCACTCACAACCACCCCATCTAAGATCTGCTTATGAAGTTTAAAAAAATAGTCAATATGTTTTTTGCCTATTCTCATTGTCCAATTGGAATTCTTATATTCAAATTGGCATTAGTTTCCAACGGGAAATAAGGGTTTCCAAGCGGTCAATACCAATTGGGAAGGTAAAGTCCAATTGGAAGATTTTATTTATATATTCTATAAAAAGAATCGTCCAATTGGAATGTAAACAATCCAATTGGACGATTCTATTTATAGATCAATTAGTTTGTGTACGAGTAGAGTAGGAGCGCGTGTATGTGTGCAAGTGAATGAGGGCATGCGCTTGTATATGAGTGCAGCGTTGGTGGATTTGTAAATGCGTTTGTGTGTCCGTCAGTGTGTGAGTAAACCGTAAGTGCGTTTGAACGTTTCTGTATGCAGCATGTGCATGAATGCATGTGCGTGCATACAAGTGCATTAAAACTAGAAGTAGTAGTGACAGTAGCAAACACAAAAGAAACATTTATATTTGTGTGTGCGTGTAGTTTACTCACTTGCAGAAATAACAATAGCAGCAGTAACATCAGCAACAGCAGCAACAATAGTAGTAGTCGTAGTAGTAGTAGTAGTAGAAGCAGCAGCAGCAGAAGTAGTAGTAAAAGTAGTAGTAGTAGTAATAGTAGTATAGTAGTAGTAGTAGTAGTAGTAGTATCAGTAGTGGTGGAATTAGTAGTAGTAGTTGTAGTAGTAGTAAAAATAGAAGTAAAATCAGTAGCGGTGGTAGAAGTAGTAGTAGTAGCAGTAGTAGTATTTGCGACAGCAGCAGCAGTAATAGAAGTAATTGTAGTAGTAGAACTAGTGGTGGTGGTGGTAGTAGTAGTAGTGGTGGTGGTAGTATTAGAAGTAGTAGTAATAGTATTAGAAGTAGTATTTGTTGTGGTTTAAGTTGTAATATTAGTAGTAATGGTGTTTGTGGTAGTAATAGTACTAGTAGTAGTAGTATTGGTTGGGTGGTATTAGTAGTTGTAGTTGTAGTAGTAGTATTAATATTATTATTATTATTATTAGTAGTAGTAGTAGAAGAAGTAATTGTGGTAGTAGCCGTGGTAGATGTAGTAAAAGTAGTAGTAGTAGTAGTGGTAGTGGTGGCGGTGGTGGTGGTGGTAGTAGTAGTAGTAGTATTGGTAGGGTGGTATTAGTAGTTGCAGTTGTAGTAGTAGTAGTAGTAGTAGTAGTAGTAGTATAGTAGTAGTAGTAGTAGCGGTTGTGGTAGTAGCAGTAGTAAATGTAGTAGTAGTTGTAGTAGTGGTAGTGGTGGTGGTGGTGGTAGTAGTAGTAGTAACGACCACTCCGATATTACAGGCATTTATTTTAGGGACGGATTTTTCCTTCTTTATTCAATGGTCGTTAACTCCGATAAGACGGGCACCCCGCTATTCCGGTATTACGACCACCAAATCTGTCCCAAACACGGTCTTTGTTCTATTTTCGCACCGTTAATTACGACCACGTGTGTGATCAAAGACGCTTCGAGGAAAATTTTACAACATAATCAACGAGCCGATTTGTGGTTGTCGTTAAAGGTGTGACGATTTCAGGTCAACAAAGCCATAAAGGATACCGGAGTGAGTGATGTAAAAACAAACTTTGTGGTTGATAGAATATGCAAAAAACAGGTGGCTACGAAGAATGAAAACCAGTAAGTTTGCATCTTTTAATTGGTTAATAGTTATTGAGTGATATCGAGGGTCTTTTAAGATGTGGTGAATTGCATTTCTAAATTTTACTGTAAAAATAAAACACGTCAGTAAAAACGGGGAAACAAAAATACAATGAATTTACTTTTAAAGAAAATGATACTCTTATTACCGGTAACAATAACAATTTTATATGATGATTAAGAATGAAACTGTTGTTTCAATTTATATATTTTCGTGACATCTTACTGTTTTCGTTTTTGTTTTCAGGGTCCTGACAATGATAAAATGAGCGTTCAAATACGTTCATTGATAAAGATAGAATGCCATAAGTGAAAGGAAACGACCCTACTAACGACACCACGAGAAGGACTATATCTGCTCAAGCATAATGTTAAAACATTTTTTGTGTTGTCTTTACTTGTTATTATATTATGTATGTAAATAAAAGATAAACCCTACAACATATTTGTTTTAATTATATCCTAAAAACATTAACAAATCAATAATTAGAAAGGATTTTTTTTTTTTATTATTATCATTGGTATAACAGTAAATCCACACATATGCACAATATAGTATACATCCATTTACTATTACGGCTACAAAGGCATGCAATGTTTACCAATGACTCTGGACCTCGATAATAAGACCACCCCGCTATTAAGACCACATTTGCCCGGTCCAAAAGGTGGTCCTATTTAAGGGGTTTTATTGTAGTATTAGTATTAGAAGTGTTAATAGTAGTAGTAGTAGTAGTAGTAGTAGTAGTAGTAGTAGTAGTAGTAGTGGCTGTGGTTGTGCAGTAGTAGTAATTATAGTAGTTTCAGTAGCAGTTGTAGTGGTGGTACTAGTAGTAGTGGTAGTAATACTAGTAGTTGTGGTGGTAGTGATGATGTATATATATGTATCTGAAATGAATTTTTTTCAGTGTTTCTCAAATTATTGTTTTTACGGATAGTATGATTCATGGTAATATATTATTTAAAATACAAACTATATACAATTTGTTTTGAAAATGTATCCACTGTGCTATACCGCTACTTATATGACACGCAGCTATACAGACACCCGTGGTGTTAATTACGTTATGTCACATGCCAGTGAGAGCTGTGTCAATTAAATTATACGCTAAAGTGGTGACTTACCGATCTATTGACCACGGAAGAACCCTGTGAATTCTTTCATTTTGATTGTAATTAGTGCCAGTTGGATGAATATTTATTGAACCCGCAGTATGTGATTGAAAAGAAAAGATTTAAGAAAAAACTGGCAGCCAATTAACAACAAATCAAACAGATTCATTTAAGATATTGCTTATTCGAGCTTTCAGAACGATACTTTAGTATGTAAACCCATGATATTAATATCATTAAATTTACGAAGCGAAAACCCCACGTTATAAAATGTAACCAGTACTGAGTGAATGGTAGAAATGTGACATACACGTATTAAGGAATGTGAATCCAGGGCTGTCAATTTACCACAGCTGGCATTCTGGATCTTGAATTTTGATGTAAAATAAATAAATTTAAAACAAAAATAGATCAACGTGCATGCATGGGCATTATACTTACGATTAAGTTGTTTTATTTTACGTAACAAATGCATTTATTATAAATTACGAACATATTTGACGGTTTTGACAGTTTGCAGTTTTTGTCCATTAGTTATCTGTCATAGTCCCGTGGGTGAAATAAAAAAGTCGATTACATTCCCAATCTGCAGGAGATGAATGTCAGCAAATGTTTTGGTAAAAAAACAGATAAAACTAAAATCAGAATTGTTTATTTCACAAGATAAAAATAATCTTACAATTTTAAAACTAATGAAAATGTAATATTTTATTTATATTATTATTATTATCTCTTTTAAATATTACTATTATTGGATCTGTTATTATAATATATATATATATATATATATATATATATATATATGATGACTTCTTGATTTGTAACAGCATTTATATTGGATACGTGCGTGCGTGTATTTTGATTATAATTTGTGCCAGATGAATGAATCAGAATTGTTTATTTCACAAGATAAAAACAATCTTACAATTTTAAAACTAATGAAAATGTAGTATTTTATTTATATTATTATTATTATTATCTGTTTTAAATATTATTATTATTGGATCTGTTATTATAATATATATATATATATATATATATATATATATGTTGACTTCTTGATTTGTCACAGCATTTATATTGGATACGTGCGTGCGTGTATTTTGATTATAATTTGTGCCAGATGAATGAATCAGAATTGTTTATTTCACAAGATAAAAACAATCTTACAATTTTAAAACTAATGAAAATGTAGTATTTTATTTATATTATTATTATTATTATCTCTTTTAAATATTATTATTATTGGATCTGTTATTATAATATATATATATATATATAAGTTGACTTCTTGATTTGTCACAGCAGTTATATTGGATACGTGCGTGCGTGTATTTTGATTATAATTTGTGCCAGATGAATGAATCTTAATTTAACCCACGACATGTGATTGAATAAGAAATATATAGTCAAAATCAATATTTAAAAAAAAATACAGATTTTTTCATAATATTATTATTATAATCATTATTATTACTATTTATAATTAATATTATTATCATTATTATCGTAGCATTTTATTATTATTATTATTATTATTATCATTATTATTATTATAACAGCTATTATTATTTTTCATTATCATTATTAAATTATCGTAGAATTTTGCTTTTATTATTATCATTACCTTTTTTTACTTTTTATTATTATTATCGTTATTATTATAATTGTTATTATTTTATTGCTATTATTATTATTATTATCTTACTTTTTTTCTTCTTTATAATTATTACTTTTATTGTTATTATTATTACTATTATAATTATATATTATATAATTATATATAACACGCCCCTTGTCACAGCTTTTATATTGGATAAATTGTTAATTGTTTACGTGCACGTGAATAGGTGTATAGATTTTGTAGGAAATCAATATATTTACTATTTTATAGGCAGTGAATACATGTTCTTTTTTGTTTATTTAAACCATCCGCATGATCAAAAGCTGTTCCTTGCCTAAAATTCTTAAGTCAATATAAAATTATAAAATCACCACCTCAAATCACAAATGACAAAAGGTCACCTAAAAATTTGTGTTTATTAGTTTTTATTTCTTGCGCCTATCGTGTTATTTCGGCCTGTCGTGTTGTTTTGGCATTTATACATTTATTTTACATTGAATTAATTTAGCTTGGTTGTAATGTAAGATCAGAGCTTATGAATATCATTCTCCAGTGCATCCCTTATTAGATCTATTACTGAATTGTGTTTCGAGAGGTCATAGGGTAAAGCGCGGGTCAAACTCGCGACCTTAGCCGTCTGAAACCAGCACTCTATCCACTGCACTACTGGCCAACTTTATATTTCAGAATGATATTAATTCGGTACTATTATTTGCATAATTTAATTTGATCTGCACGAGTACACTGTTTTCACTTTAATTGCAATATAACAGTTTTACGTACATTTTTTTCACAACTAAGCACAGACTCGGTGTAACTATGTTTAGAGAAAATATAAAACTCCAAATTGAATTGAAAATGGATAATTTTTATTTTGCCGAAATACTCAAACAAATAGAATAATAATCATATAATTTTCCGCATATCTATGGTTTGTTTGATTCAAAAATGCATTGATTTGTTTGTGTTTAGAGCTGTAGGTCTCACTACAGAGTTGAATTTTGTTCTTTGTTCTATATGAAATAAGGTCTAGGATTTCACTGGTAGAAAAAGAATTCCACATTGAATTTTTTAAAGTATTGTTTTTCATAGCAGGAATGTATACACACATTAAAATGCAAAATAACTGGTAGGTTGCCCTTTTTTTTAAAGAGGGTGCAGTGACACCCTGAGCTTTTTTGAAAAAAGAAGTCCTCAGATGCTCATAAATACATGCATATGTTGAAATCCTATAAAAGTCACATTTTTAACACCAGTGATGTCTTATTGCAGTATATGCTATGTCAACTTTTGCTCTACCCATCTGCAGTAAGAAATCACAGCCACTATAAACCATATTGAAAATATTTCATAACCAAAGTACATAAGACTACTTTTTAAGAGTAAGAATCTTGCTACCGTGGGAAAAAGGGGCGTAACTGTGTAGTGAGACGTGTATGCGCTTAAATCTAATTGAAATATATGTTCTGTATGTTTTATAACTAATCTATATTGAAATAGCAAGCCAAATAGTGATTTCATATTACATATTTTCGAATTGTTATTTACCTAATATATAAGTGTATTTATATTTTTGTTGCGCAAACCAAATCATGTTTAAATGTACAACTAAATTGACTTTGGAACCACAGATAACCATTGATGCGTCGTCTATTGTATAATAGGTTTTTTAAACTTATTATATTGATAAGTTAAATATGATATAATTGACAAATTGTTGACCAAAATTAGTTTTATCATGTGTTATACCAAAAACGTTTATATTTACTACATGGTTTATATTTATGTGAACAGAAAATGTCTTATTTATTTCGATTTTGATTATTGACACGCTCAGATAATGAAGAAAGTGTATATCTGAATGAACGAGCGTACTCAGCAGCGCACGAATAGTTAAGTTATCAGTTATCTTACTGTGTCTAGCGTATAGTGCATATACTGCGCATCTGAGTGCACTCAGCGTATCTGAGTGCACTCGATCTATTTCATGCGTTCAGGAGTGCGTTTATTATTCAAAATCCAGCGTTCACTAATGGTCCAATCCGTCAACGCTCAATCTGCACTCCGTTCAAACTCCGTCTGCGCTACGTTTACGCTCTAAGTGCACTCCGTTTACGTGCAATTGGGGGTACTTGAGCGGTTTAGGGTCTGTAACAATGTTATCACTGATCCAGTAATCTCTGCGGGTGTGGACATAAAAACGACAAAGACCATCAGTCAATATTTAAAGGACACGATCATTGCCGTAAAGTGTCGAAGCATCAGTCGAATAGGTAATGAATTATTCTTTAAAAAGTGTAAAAAGCACAAGAGAGATAAAATCTTATTAAAATAGAAGTAATATCAATAGAAGCTTAAAACACATTGTTATATGTATCAGTACAACAATGGTTTTTTTTTATTGTTTTATTTGTTATATTTATCAGTACAATCCGGGCCCGATTAGCTCAGTCGGTTACACGTCTGAATATTAATCCAAGGGTTGTGAGTTCGAATCCCCGCCCGGAAAGAGTGTCCATGATGATTGATATACGACATGGTGTCTCATTATCATTCGTCTCTCACCACCGATTCAAGTGGAAAAGTTATCAGTTACTTGCGGAGAAGGGTCGGGCTCGATTACTGGTTAATCTTAAGAAACAATGGTAAGGTTAATTGATCGTCTGTAAGCCTTCAATGGCAAAAAAATGACGCTAAATAGTCAATCAATCACTATGAGTACAACAAAGGAATAATGTGTAATAGTCACAGTAATAATTACAATAAAGACAAGTCCGATTAAAGATCTCCTGGGGGCAATATTGTCCGTACCCCAAATAGTTTGATAATATATGGTCGGAGCGGTGGTCAAGTAATACTAAAAAGTCCGCCTTCAATGCGAAAAGTCGTGGGTTCGATCCCTGACCGCGTCATACAAAATACTTTAATAATAGTACTAAAGGCTAATTCGCTTGGCGATCAGCAATTATATGATAGTTCTTGGTCTGGTCGGCCGGGTTTTAGTATAATGGGACTTAAAGTGTTTCATGGCATGTGTGGCAGCGCTTAGAGAAGTGTCTGAAGTAATATAAAAACGACATCATCACGATATGAATGATTTTTTTTCGAGCTGACGCTAACTCTATACAAAAACATTAATCGATCCAGTATGTACGAGGGGTTATCCAGAAGTGGACAAATCTCATAATATGAACATGACATGTCTGATTTATTTGGAGTTTCACATGTATTATATTTAATCTAACGGCACACTGTATGCCACAGGCCAGATTTACGTTACGTTGTTGCGACGTCCAGGTCTTGGACTACGAACCCAGGGGTCCGATCCCCAATTCCTCCAACTAAAAATACTTTAACAAAAATCGAGGTCCCTGTATTGACCCTGAAATTTTGTCTATCACCACTTTTTTATAGGAAAAGTATCAATTTAACGGTCTGCATACCGATACATTTTAATGTCTTATGTGCATTATGTAAATATATCTAAAAAAAATTGAGTGAACCTTTTTATTTAAATTAATATTCACTAGATACAGGAATACAAAATCCTAGTTTATGAAGATATTTATTATAAACTACAACTTAGGATTTTGTACGGCTATTGACGTATTTATTTTATTATTCGGGATTAACATTTGTTGTAACATATTTAAAGTAAATACGGCGTATCTAGTTTTACTAGTGTAAGAAGAAATCAGAATCCGAGTAGAACAATCATCCTTCCATGGGTATCTTTATTTATTTTTATATTCATAATTTAACTTAGCTGATCACGCATAAGTTGCCATTTCATTAAAAAAAATTATATACATTCTCGCTGAAATAAAGAATAAACAAGTTCTATTTACTGTTTTATTTATTTTAAATTTTATATTAAAGTGAAAAAAAAAATACCGGAAACTGTCGATATGTTACGAAAGTCTCGGCGAGTATCGCTCGTTATATTCCGGATATTTCCGATAGCGATTACCTGTAGCAGACGAAATATAGATTTTTAAGCAGACAATCCGCGCAGAGTTATGGGTATTCGCATTTAACAGCTTATCGACGGTTTCCGTATACATATGTATCTCGTCTTTTTAAGTTAATTCTGTTCAATCATGCGTAAACTCTTGGTGCCCAGAAGAAATTTGACTTTAAAGAAGATCAATATATAGTGTTAGTCTTGGTAGTAGTAACGTAGACATAAACAGAGATATGAGTGACTGAAGGTGCTTATTTAAATTTCGAATGTCACATTTGGCGTTTTATTTTTCAAATATAAGAAACAATTCTTCCTAGACTAAACATAATTTTGTGTTATTTTTTTACTATTCTAGGGGGAAACTTTTCATTTTAGTCCATTTCTGAAGTAAGTAATAGTATTTGTAGTAGTAATAATAGTAGTAGTACAGTAGTAGCAGCAGTAGCAGCAGTAGTAGTAGTAGCAGCAGTAGCAGTAGTAGGAGAAGAAGTAGTAGTAGTAGAAGCAGTAGCAGAAGTTCTGTGTAACATAGTTCTGACTGTACCGCTTCATTCAGTATTGACGCGCAAATGAAAATGAGCCGTAATGATGTATATAAATCATTAGAGAGACTGTTGCTGGATAGGCGGGAATTCAAACCAACGACTCCTGGACACATAGTTAGACGGGATTCCGACTGAGCTTACTGGGCCTGGCCCAGCAGTTATAAAGTAATTTAAATAGCATCAGTGGATAGTGGATCTTGGATCGAATGAGATTAGCTCAGTTGGCAGTGCGTCCGACTATCAATCCAAGTGCCGAGAGTTAAACTCCAAACCTAGTCAAGTCTCCATGATGATTGATATACGACATTGCGTTCCATTATCATTCGTTTCTTGATGCTGATTTAGTGGTAAAGTTATCAGTTGCAAAAATATGGTGTACTCGAGTACTTATTAACCTGTCAGGAGACAAGAGTGGTTAGGTTCATTGATAGTCTGTTAGTCCTCAATAGCATAAAAAGGATGCGTCCATCCGTCCGTCCGTCCTTTCTTACTTTATACACAAAATCCATACGTGACTATAGATTTTCTTACTGGGAACTAGATTTTCTAATCTATCTATACTTAACATCCTTACACAACATTAAAATTCCTTATTTGACACTATATTTTCATACGTGACACTAGATTTTCTCACTTAATATACAACCTCCTTACTTGACTATAGATTTTTCTTATTGGGCACTAGATTTTCTTTTCTATACACACTCAACATCCTTACAAAACAATCACAATTCTTATTTAACACTATTTTTTCATATGTGACACTAGAATGTCTCACTTGATACAAAAAATCTATGCGTGACTATAGATTTTCTTACTAGGAACTAGATTTTCTAATCTATCTATACTCAACATCCTTACACAATGTTTAAGTTCTTTATTTGACACTTCATTTTCATACGCTTCACTAGATTTTCTCACTTTATACACAAAATCCTAACTTGACTATAGGCATTAGAATTTCCAATCTATATATACTTAACATTCTTACACAACATTCAAATTTCTTATTTGACACTATATTGTCATACGTGACGCAACATTTTCTAACCAAACATAACACCCTTACTTGACTATAGATTTTTCTTACTGGGAACTAGATTTTCTAATCTATATTTACTCAACATTCTTACACGGCATTCAAATTTCTTATTTCACACTGTATTTTCATACACAACACTACATTTTCTCACTTGATACACAACATCCTTACTGGTGTATAGGTTTTCTTACTGGGAACTAGATTTTCCAACCTATATTTACTCAACATTCTTACATGGCATTAAAATTTCTTATTTGACACTATATTTTCATATGCAACAATACATTTTCTCACTTGATACACAACATCCTTATTTGACTATAGATTTTTCTTACTGGGCACTATATTTTCTAATCTATATTTACTCAACATTCTTACACATTTTTCAAATTTCTTATTTAACACTATTTTTTTATACACGACACTAGATTTTCTAATCTTTATTTACTCTACATTCTTACATAGCATTCAAATTTCTTATTTCAGACTATATTTTCATACGAAACACTACATTTCCCCACTTGATACACAACATCCTTACTTGACTATAGATTTTTCTTACTGGGCACTAGATTTCCCAATATACATTTACTGAACATTCTTACATGGCATTCAAATTTCTTATTTGACACTATATTTTTATGTGCGACACTACATTTTCTCACTTGATACACAACATCCTTTCTTGACTATAGCTTTTTCTTACTGGAAACTAGATTTTCTAATCTATATTTACTCAAGATCATTACACTACATTCAAATTTCTTATTAACACTAAATTTTTATACGCGACACTAGATTTTCTCACTCGATACACGACATCCTTACTGGACTATATGTTTTTACTGACTATGCACCAGATTTTCTAATCTGTATATACTCAACATCTTTACAGAACATTCAATTTTCTTGTTTGACACTATTTTTTTCATATGCAACACCACATACATAATACAGCGTCTATGTCTCTGGGAACACTTGATCTTCTCACTTGATACACACCTTTACTGAACGCTAGATTTTATTACCGGGCACTAGATTTTCTTATCTATATATACACAATATTTTAGTTGACACATGATTTTCTCACACCCAAATTAATTTCAAATCTTAAAATTAAAAATGTTGTGAATTTCTGAAAAGTGAATCCCCCATCAATATATGTTAATATGACATCACACTTTAAAGGTGTCAAATTTCACATAAATTACTCATCAAAGCACTCGTAAATTCCTTCAGCCTGTTAATCTTAATTTTAAAAATACATGTAGTTTTAATTTCCCATTGTTCATTTTTTAAAGAAAATTAATATAACTATTAAAAAACATTAGGATTTGTATGTTGTCAAATAACCGACTAGATTTTTCGAAAGCGAGCCCAATAATTGTGAAACAAGTTCCTGGATTTAATCTCTTATATTTCCCTAAATTCATAATGAAAAATATATCTTTATATGTTTGTTGTTGAATGATATATTAAACTTGCATATTCTTAAAGGTCATAAAATAAAATAATTAACAATTATTTTTTTTAGGGTCCAGATCTTTCTGAACGCGTAGAAACAATAAGAAATGTTGATTTTCGGAAATGGATACATTTTGGAGGAACATTCAATTTATTTATCAATTAAAGCTGATTAAGACAGTTTTAAAAGTATCGGCGATTGAAAATATAGTATACCAAATGGTTATTGTGAAGAATTCATAAAGGTATCTTTGATATTTTTCCTGAATTAAGGTTTTGAAATGAACCGTTTGATACCGAAAAATATACATTGCTTGGAAATTAGTAAATTGTGGATGATTTCTTTTCTAATAAATCTTAAATTATTGGTAACTTTGACAATATGATCGATTAAAAATGTATTATATCAAATGAGTTTTGTCAGTTTTTCTTGTTTCTTTCTCGAGTATCTTTCGAGAATTAAGGTTTCAAAAAAGATCGCACTGAGTATAAAACCGAACATTTTTGCAATATTGTTCGATTTTGAATGTGATTTTAAACATTTTATTGGACGAACTATTACTTCTAACCTTTACCAATATTAAGTTTAGATATTATGAAACAAATCATCTAAATATCAATGACACCAGATAAAAAAGCATTATTGTACGCCAATAAAGCGTGGACTTTTCGTAGTGCGTGTGAATATAACGTGACACCGGAACTTTCCAATTAAAAACACCGATATCAATATTGGAACCCTCCAATTGGAAAACCTCGGTTCCTATTGGCCAATTCTTAAGATAGATTTCCGATTCCAATTTGGAAATAAGAAATTCCCATTGTAAATTTATCTTTCCAACTTGGACGAATTGACTTTCCAGTGGAAAAGCATGCACTTTGGGGGTCTTTAGATTAAAAATTGTGACATAAATCGGCAATTTATTATGCTTTTGGTTACCCTTTTGTGATAATACAGTCGTACTCTTCAAACTGCGATGCTTTGTTAATAAAAATAACGAAGATAGAAAAAAAGATTTTCCAGAAATTCACTGTTTTGTGTTATGGTCAGTTTTTCTTCACCTATGTTTTAATTGAGACAGATATGAAAATATTTTACTGACAAAAGGTTACGGAAGGTTACGAGTTATTTTCAATATCTGATGCCTTCTTTGGCCAATAAATTGGATACCCTACATAACCATATCACGTGTTTTAAGTCCCCGTTTTTAATTTTGAAATGTTTTCCTCTGTCTTAGAGTTTAGAAATATTTAAGCAATCAATAATGGATTAGATTGATTATTTTATGGACGTTTCATTTTCTTTTGGATGTAGTGCAGTATTGCTCAATATACCAATGATGTTCTTCTATTTGACGATCCTAACAATGATGGGGTTCATGCTGTATGCCTACTACAGAGTTCAGGAGTGTGATCCAGTTGGTGTCGGTTTCATCAATTACCCAAATCAGGTAATGTGTTAAGAATTCATTTGTTTGATGAACACTAAAAAAGTGAGACTTTTATCACATGATAGAGACAGTTAATTTGAATTCGGTATTTTTTAAATAATAGATAGAGTGAAAATAACAGTTAAAACAACAAATATGTTTAAATTGTGAGTCAACTATAATTACGATAAAATTTGGTCTTGTTTAAGAAAAAATACATGAAGCTTTCAATATTAAATAATGATATTTAATTTGGTTATATTTTTCTCATAAAAAGCACAATACACAGACATACAGACCAGTTGATGTACATTTAAGATCATGGTAAATTAGTTAAAAGTTAAATCAGACTTGTATCTCAACGTCTATGATCAGCCATTCTATGCGCTCCAAACGCTGTGCAACCAAAAATGTCCAATCTTATTGTACAACAGCTTTACATCAAATGGAAGTTAAAACATAAAAAGTATTGATAATCTACCTCTTTGTTATGTCTGTCTTACAGATGATGCCTTTCTTCGTAATGCATGTGTTCAACAACTTTCCGGGACTGGCGAGCTTGTTTGTGGCAATACTATTCAGTGGGGCGTTGAGGTTTGATTTTCGTCTTAATATAGTTAATCCAAGAACCTGATATCTCCCGAATCAGGTCTATTAACCCAAAAGGAAAAGCAGGGAATTATATGCCTGTCCCACAATTCATAGCAATCGAACGCTTACTAAACTGTGACGTCAAATACCAGTTGAAACAACTAACAAATCAACGTGCTCCAATGCTGTTATTCCAACATTGCTTTCTAACGGAGTCATTTCGGAGAGCTGGGTCCGTACTACAGACTATGTCTAAATACTATTTGATAAAAGGATCTCCCATTGAAAACACAGAATAATATCAATAAAAAATAACCCCAAAACAATCAATTATTTATATCAAAGTGTCTTATTGTTGCTGATGTTGTTTTGTCTCTTTAGTTCTCTTTCCTCCGGTATAAACGCCATGTCTGCCAATATTGTGCAAGATATTCTGATCGCCAGGATACAGGATCAAGCTCAAATCACCAAGACGCTGATTGCAAAAATAACCGGTATAATATATATATACTTTATACGCATCTCTTCAATTGTCTTTACCTTAATACAGTTTGCATATCCTGACTGTTACTACTGTTGATAAGATTGTTATAAAGATATCTAATACTCAAATTGATGTGGGGGAAATGAAATTAAAATATTTTGATTATAACATTTTCTACACTAGATATCGTTACTGTTTATTTTTCATGTCATATTTACATTCAACAGTCTTTACGTTCAAACTTGGTTCGTCGTGTGTGCCCTAGTTCCGTTGGAAGTTTGGTACAATTATGGTAACCAGCGTTTCGCAGTTAACATAAATACTGATGTAGACTGAATCAGGCTATTTTTGAACATGAAATAGAGTCAGTCTAGTGAAGTTCGTAATTGTCTGTTTCTTAATATGGATTTGTCGTAATACTATTTGAATAGTTGTTGTTTAAGTTTTTTGAGAATTCGAATACTGTGGTTATGTACAAATAGCTAAACAATCAGGCTAAAATCATTTACGCTGTTTAAAGCATTTATTTGTTTTATGTTGGACAGGTTAATTATGAATGGCTATACTATTATGTTGTAACTAATATGTTAGACCCCGATTTTGTTTCTTCAAATTCTATTAAGTACTTTGTTACTACCATATACAAATGGGTTCAATCGTATTTTTTAAACGAATGGAACAATGTATACTATTTCTCATCGCCGTAGGTATCCAAACCCTATAATTATTTCCAGAATATTTGGCTTCTATAAAGTGCGTATACCATCAATATTTATATACATATGTGGAAGATTTCACATTTGCTCGAAGATATCGTCACTTTTATTTACACAGTCTTGTTTTATGATGTGAAGACAGAGGAATGAGTAAGGTTGTGTGTACCCGTCAATAGGTTTAAGCTCCGCCGGTGAACGTTTTCAACTACCTATTCCATGACAGAAACAATTGTTACAATTTATGTATATTTGTGTGACTTTTATATGCGTTTTTAATTTGTGTTGCTCTGTTGGATGTTTCTTTCATATAATTATTTAATATACTTAACATGTATAATTTTAATTTTTATAATTGGTGTCGTTCTCTTTCTCTTGAAAGGCATTAAGTTTAATATGACAATTTCCTGAAGTATATACAATCAGATTGAGGATTTTCGACCTAGATATACTCATAATGTAACAAATAAGACACAGTCTTACATGTAAATGTATTTATTCAGTATGTATATTTGGTGTTGTGACCGTGGGTCTTGCATATTTGGCGCGGGGGTTATCAGGACCGGTAACACAGGTGCGTATGACGTCAGGCTTACTTCGTAATAGGCGTTGTTTTATATATAATATCATCTTAAATTGCTACATTCTTATTTAATAAGCGTTTGTTGTTGCAAAATCGACATTTGTATTGTTTTATTACTTGCCAAGTTGTAAAGATTATGCATAAGTTGGTTTTTTTTCTATTTTTTAGTTATTTTAAATTGATGTTTTTTTAAACATATTTGATATAGTAAAATTATCACTTCGGAATGTATCAGCTATAGAATGTACCATATATTACTATACGTTAAGAAGTGTATCAAATATGCGTGTGATTACAAAGTTATTCATAATTATAATCTTCCAGATGGCACAAACTGCAATTGGGGCGTGTGGTGGACCGGTTGCCGGGATTATATTTCTTGGGGCAATATTTCCACAGGCCAATTGGATTGTGAGTAAACCATGTATATATAAATTATATGTATATACCGTGCATATCACCAAACACTTTCCGACTTCACTCATTTATGACATGTGTTTGTAAAATTTATCAAAATATGAAACTTTTTTAATTAACTTGTGTACATGTGCGTACTAATGATTTGATGAAGGTGTTATGAATAATAGCTTGTGCATTATCGAATGCGGTTATTTCATCAAATGTTAATTTTCTCCAGTCAGTGGTCATTTGTTTGATGCATTTGTAATAACGGTCCTACGTCCACTCAGAGAAAATAATCTATATGATTAAAAAAATTTGTACTACTCAGATCACATCTAACATGCCATTAATAGATTCAGATTTCACCCAAATCCGTATCAACTTTATTTTCTAACTAATTCGTACATTAGTAGTTCAATATTTTAATTAGAATAATGATTACTAAAGCTTATAAAACAAAATATGCATTGAAGGGAGCATTAACAGGCGGTACTGTTGCTATTGGAGTTAACATCTGGTGGGCACTGTCAACACTCATATATGGAAGCAAGGCCCCACAATCGGAACCAATCACAAAAGTCGGATGTTTTCGTAACGCCACGGAGGAGATAGGCACAAACATATCTACCTATGGACGGTTATACTCGACAGAGACGACCAGTCTGCAGACATCATCAGCGACATCTTTGAGGTAAAAAATTACAACAGTCTTATAATTATATTAATTACAGGAACATATATAGTTTGCGTGTGACTACATGCAAACTCATGTTGGATAGCTATATTTTGGTTGATTTACGTGCTATGTCATACCTAGAAAATAAAGAACGTGTATGTTATAGTCCTATTTTTATATCTGTTTCATACGATTCTTCAGTTTACAATTATCAAAAGAATGAGTTATATCAGCCAAGTATTACTCTGAATGATCTCATAAGTATTGTCAGAGAATAGTCTTCCCAAGATATTTGTTATGATGATGATGAATTTACGATGGAGAAGAGCAAGGTTCTGTGTGCAACGTTTTGGGTTCCCACATACATATGTGAAACATGTTTATCTATAATTCGAACTACCTGTTTAGAAAGTAACCTTAGCAGAACATAGGTTTCGATAAAAAATGTGATAACTCGGATTGGATTATACTCATCCCAAACATTGTATAGTATATATGTTAATGTATTATAAAATTTCAGTCAAGTCCTCCAGATGGCCATCCTGCAATATACGATGTATCATACATGTACTTCGGTTTGATTGGTTTCTTTGTCGCCATTATCGTTGGTATAACAGTCAGTCTACTTATAGGTAATAATTAATCCAATATTTTATAAATTTCTATAATAAATATACATACTATAATAGAACTTCCTTAATCAATATATTTTGTATATATCTATATAATATTACAAAATGTGACTAATAATTTCTAATATATATAATATAATATAATGATTTATAGTTACTTACAATTTCTATATTCTATATGATTGATACATAATATCATAGAATATGGTTTACAATTTCTCAATCGATATATTATGTATATACTATAATTGAATGTGACTTACAATTTCTATAATCTATATAATTGATATATAATACCATAGGATATGACTTACAATTTCTACAATCCTTATAGTTTATATATACTATAATAAAATTTGACCTACAATTTCTATAATTTATATGATTTATATATACTATCATAGGATATGACTTACAATTTCTACAATCTTTATATTTTATATATACTATAATATAATGTGACTTACAACTTGTATAATCTATTTAATTTTTATATAATACAATAGGATATGACTTACAATTTCTACAATCTATATATTTTATATATACTATAATAAAATATGACTTACACTTTCTATAATAAAATGTGACTTACGTCAAACATTTGTATAATATTATATATATAACGACTGACTAAGTACTAACATAAGTACCAGATTATCTTAATCAATGATTTTGATTTGGAAATATATATTCTTGATTGCAATTTATTCAAATTTGACCTTGATCTACGAATAATATATTGATATGTCAGCATTTTAAAGTGACACCCCTCCTTGTTTTCATGTTTATTTTTCAAACATTTACCATTACTTTGATAGGAAAGGACAAAGAGCATCCTACTGATCTGGTGTATATATTTCCTTTTCTCCGGAAATTCTGGAACCCTAATTACCATTCACCGACCTCGATGGACCCTGTAGATACGGTAACTATGATGCCCAGCATTGATTTTCCTTTGTGTCAAAATATCATTATAAAGTTAGTGTTGTTGTTGTTTTCATTTTCTGTTGAGATGTACAGTGTTCACAAAGTTAAAGTAGACTTCAGAAATTTTGTGTTCATACCCAAATTTCAAATGATCATTTGTTTTTTTTATTCATAATTCAAACAGGACAATGCTTTCAAGCTCAATAACGCCATTCGGAAATAAGCATTCGAATAAGGAAAATGCATTTTAAAATAAGAAGGGACAAGGATTGTTTATCATCGGCATCAAGTGTCTGCCGAAACGGAAACATTTTCTGTTCCCAATGGATGTGTTATGTCTTAATGGATTAAGCGTTGCCGTGCTTTCGTTTGTAAATGTTTTGTTGTTGTTTTTAAATATTTTTACGGTTGTACTGGGTTAAAAAGTGCTTGTTCTGCTCTATAAAAAGTATTTAACATCCACGGCGTGTATTGCCTTACCGCCTTTTGCTATTGTGTAACGTTATGACGTAAACTGCATATATTTCATTTCATTACAATTGTTTTTATTGGATATTGTCTAATGCCTTAAAATACAAACATATGGGACAAAAATAACCGTATGTTTCGAAGTATTTCGTATGTTGTTAGAATTCAAAACACACGTCTAAATATGTAGATACATGTCGTGAATGTCATTTTCTTCTATTCTTGCGCAACTGTATAAAGAACAGACGACGATAAAAGAACTGGTAACCATTCACAAACACATAAAATGAATTTTTCATCGGTTTTTCAGTTCAGATAGAATTGTCCGTCTCAATGGACGATTTTTTCTATCACAATCTAAACTAACTAACAGTTATTATACACATGTAAAATCATTTGCATTAATAATGTGACAATTTGATCACGATATTTCCACAGGGAGACGGTTTTATTTAAAAACAATTCACATTTTTAGTAAATATTTTGCATTTAATTATTAAAACCTGAACCACATAAACCACTTCCTTGTGATTAATTTTCGTGTCAACAGTTCCTGGATCTAACCAGAATCAAGTATATTTACCTCCAAACACATAATGCTGGGAAGTCCATGCATGTTCCACAGTTCATACCAATCAACGTGCTCAAACTCATTGTGTTTAAATCCACATAAACAACTTCCTTGCTTTTAGTTCTCGTGTAGACAGTTCCTGATCTATCCAGAATCAAATCTATTTACCTCGAAACACAAAATGCTGGGAAATCCATACATGTTCCATAGTTCAGACCTATTGAACGCTTACTAAACTAATACGTCATTCAAACTTTCCTTAAGGAAACTGACCAGTTAACGTGCTGAAACTCAAACTACTATGAAATGGCCCAAATCGGGAAAGATGGGACCGTTATACAGACTACATCAATTCTGAATAACTCTGAATTAATATAATTGTAAAATGTGGACAGTTTTGCTTTTTCTGTACATACGAGTATTATATAGAAAATGCACTTTCATGCTAACAACATACTAGTTAGTAATTTACAAAATTGTTATAAACTGTATTGCAAGATATGGAGATTCTAAATCATACCTGTACCTAAAAGCCTTCATAGTAATAAAGATATAAATATATATATATATATAAATAGTAATTATAAATTTCATTTCTTTTTTCAGAAACATCGAGATGTTGAACTAGACATTTTAGGAGAAACAAAACTGATACAAACAGACAACGGCAATGACAAAAATGAGTTATCGAACCAGTCTAATTGCTAAAACGGATATTTTTACAAATATTGAAAAGTTCTACTCGGTATAAAATGATATTCAGAAAATAAAAACAATTGTTTGTGTATTACTTACACACTCAAAGACATTTCTTTGAGTAACTTCTTTTAGACAAGTGTATAGGTCGCCTGCTTGTTGTTTTTTTGCTATGATTTATTTTAAACAATACCTTTTTACTTTTTTTTAAAGAAAATACAGCAGACGGGTGCAAGTTATAAATCATGTTTTATTTCCTAAAAAAGTGATATATTTCGACAAAAATATTGTTGTCATTCATGTAACAGAAGATAAAGTATCTAAAACAGAAAAAAATATGGTGCTATTTTGGGTTTCAACTTTTATACAATGATTTAAATAAATTGCTACGATAACAAATTTGGCCGCGAATATTGCAATTTTACGCTAATTCAATAACCATACATATTAACATTATTCAAAATAATGTAAATAAATTAATATCAAACAAAATATTACACATATTTAGGCATGCACTTCCAATATTACACAAAGTAGGAAAATGTTACAAACATAAGACAGTATAATCCGTTACAAATATATCAATTCAAACAAATAATGTGTACACCTGAATGTTTCTTTTATCGAAAACGTGACTTTTTTCTTTGCCTTCAAATGGTAATTATGTAATCATACTGTATATTGAGACAAACGAAATCCTAATGATAATTATTGCACTGATTTGTTTATATTTTACCGATAATCTTGTCAGTTTAGATGGGATAAATCATCTTGGATACGCAATAATTGTGGCAGTTAATTACGCAAAATATTATGAGCACTTTACTAAATACCTTGTTCCATAGAAAGCTGTAATTAAGTTTGTATATGCATGACAAAGATAAGTACCTTATTCATTAAATATGATATTTTTTATATGTGAAGAGTCACTTTGAAATATACGTATAACGATGGTGATAAGCATCGTCACAATTGATTATCCTGATTTTACATGTCATACTTACATCGGGTCGGCTAGTCCCAAGAGCCGGTAGTGTTATGGATATAGTGTTGACCGGTCACACCAGAGGTTGCCCACGATCGACCCGATGCCTTTTTATATAAAAAAAACTGTTTCTACGCAAGAAACGGACTCGAGGGCGGTTTATATAATCTCTAAGCTTTCATCGCAATCGAGCTAAAATAAATAAGTATAAATTAAACTAGTCCCGATTATATCATACAAGGCTCGGCGTCAAGTAATGAACCCTCTTGTTCAATTAACAAAACTATTTGGTATAAATGGAAACCACAAACTCCGTCATGATGGAAAGACTTCCTACCACCGCTGATGTCTAATTAAGTATATATTTTATTGATCTTGCGTAACAAAGGATGAGTCGATTAGTTGAAAATGATAAAATAAGCCATGGGATTTTCTATATGAATAAAATGTAGACTAGCCGTACACCAATACGATTTTCATGCTTTTCCATAACTTGATTAAGAATAGTTTTAAGAAAAGGTATTATGCCAAAATCCAGCAGGCTATATAACATTATCTAAAGAATAATTAGTAGCTTCATTTAATACCCAGCATCGCCCTCCGCAAACGTTATATCACAAGATTAAACGGTTTCAATAAAATAATTTCTCCAATACTACTTTCATATAAATATAAAATAAATAAAGTGATTCAATATGAAAATATACTCAATTACTCTCCAGGAGCAAGCGGATAATATTTATTAGTAGAACGGTAAGACTAGAGTTAAGAACAAGTATCCAGCGCCAACGTCAGTTCAATACTTTAGAAGGAAAGTCTCCTTTCCTTTCGAAAGTCTCCTTTCCTTTCGATCGTCGCTCAATAAAAAGGAAAGCATGGTCAACAGTAAAAGTTGTCAATCACCACACATGTAGTACGTTGCAGAATCAAAGAATGTTTTGATAAATGTATACTTTGTTTAGCAAATAAGGGTAAAAGTCACAATATTACGATATTACGAAACTTGTAAATTACATCACCCTCAATCCCAGGTAAAGACAAACAATGTCGCAAATATTTTTGAATTGATGTTGCATTTGCAAATGTGAAGAGAATTGTGTGGGTTAAATTAAAAAAAAAAACGACTTTGGTAATTCATGATAATAAAATTCTGTTTTAGTAATTAAATAAAGATATTACGTTTATTCAACTCAACACTGAGTCGTGTCCTCTTGTAAAAATAATACGTTTGTAAATGTAAATCCTGTATAATGTAGTGCTTAGCACAACACTATAAGAAAAATTTACTTTGTATTTATAAAACATTATTAATAGTGTCAAAATGTTGTTGTAAGAATCTTGAACTTAAGATGGTATCTTCTGTAAGACAACTGCATCTTAACTGGATTAAGCTGTGAAACAGCCTAGCTTGAAACTGTGTTAAACAATATAGTTAAAACTATATAGTATATAAATTTTCCTCAGGCTTCTTGCCTCATGATTCTTCAACTTCAAACAAAAATAAAATTATTTTAATATTTAGAAATCATACAAACAACTTATCAAACCAATTATCTAATTTAATGTTTCAAACTCTTATAGTGTTAGACTACCTGTTGTTCTTATATGACGAGTCCAGCTGTTCAGAAAACATGTCTGAACAACATATGTTTGAGAATTATTTCAAACTTAAGCCAAAACTATATACATGGAACAATGCTCAGTTCCAGCATAACACTATGATAATATTAATCATATCAGTCTGTGTATTTGAAGAATGGCACATAATGGAATCCCTCGTAGCAACATAAGATCAAGTCTACGGTAAATAGGGCACAATTGATAATCATACGAATATCTTCTATTTTACTAAACACAGTATCACTGAATCGAGTGTTATTAAAATGAACCGATAATGTCTTCTTGACAAGTCCACAATAATACTTTGTCAGAATTAGCGTTCTTAAAGAATGCACGGTCAAAAGTGCATGCCAGAAATCGATTGACAACGGTATGCATCAAAATAAGGTACTTAAATAAACGATGTTAATCTGTATACAGCACCTTAAGAAAATAATTCCATCATTATATCAAAATTGTCAGTAAGTATATGTCCAGCTAGAAAGTGGTATAATTGTGAGTGTATACAACCAAACACTGTCGGCGTATTTGTACAAATGCTCAGGTTTGAGACACAATTTTATAATAATAATCCAATAAAAAATTCTGAATAGCAGTATTGTAACTAATTATTTTAGACCCGATGCGACAATATTGTTATTTCGGCAGATACTTAGTAAATTAATAAAGCCGATACCATTATTATCAAAAGACAATGCCTTTTGTGATCAGATTCAGCATCGGTGTGGAGTCAAATAACTTTTTGGATGTAATTTCGTATTGTCGTGGTTCTTACATATCCGCCAGTAATGACTTGTTTTGTGGTGCAATACTTCATAATTATAATAATATCTTTATTTAAGACATTCAAGCTAATTATTAATTCACGTATTCCGCCAAACAACTTGGCATTACACATTTCTTCATGAAACTCAGATAGGATGATTACATTGCCCTTCGTATGTGTGTGACAGTAAATTTATAATGATTAAATAAAGTTGTCTTTTAGAGGCGTATTATTTTGTTTTTGATATACATTATATAAAATACAATGATTTCTAACTTGTTATCGTCTTTTTACTAGATAATGAGAATGTCCAATTGAACAAAACAGTTTACAAAAGTGTTATTTCGACACAGAAAGTGGCATATACTGTATTAATGAGCAAATTTAGATATGGAATAAAGAAAATTGTGGTTGTATTTTTCTGTATGTCTCATAAGCAGTGCACGTAGGTTCTTATATTTATTTTATAATTATTTTATACCGCATTTCATTTCACAACGAGTGACATTTTATTAATGAATCGTTTCTACAAAAACAACAACACTCGGAATTATCCTCATATTTCGCTTAAATGCTAGTTATTTACAGTACTATGTAAGCTTAGTGAAAATCTAATGTAAAAAAGAGGTGTTATAATGCATATAAAAGTAAAGTTAACGGACGGACGGCAGACTTGTAATTATAAATGATTAATATTATTCAAACATTAACAAGACCACGAACACTAATCAGCAACATATGCATTCAATCATCGTGAATGTAACGGACGGATTGATGGACAGACATACGTACTATCGAGAGGAACCCATAACCCCTTGAAGAACCGTGGGCATGTACGGGGGACGGACGGAAGGACGTTAAAACGAAATGGTAATTAAGTGGCTTCTTTACGTTTTTAAGTATCTAGATACAGCCACATATTGTTATCAACTGTTTTTCAATCATCCAAAACAATTACTACCTATAAACCTTAGACACGTATCTACCCATTTGTGTGTGCAGGTGAATGGCTGGGTGGATGTAAGGGTTGATGTATAGATTTTGGATGAATGTATTGATTGCAGTATAGATGGATGAATAGATGTTTGACACTGAATAGTTTGATTTAAGGATGGTTGGAAAGAAGGATGAGTTTATGTATAAGTAAGTTAAACTTAACGGATGGAATGATGGATGGATATGTGGATGGAATGATGGATGGAATAATGGATGGATAGAAAGGGATGGATGATGGAATGCTGGATGGATAGAAGGGGATACATGGCTGGATGGCTGGCTGGCTGGCTGGCTGGATAAATGGATTGATGGATGGATGGATGGATGGATATATGAAATGCATAGATGGACTGCAAGGATGAATGGATACATGCAATGAATGCATGCTTTAGAAATTCCGTTTGAACGTAGTGAATTACAGGCGTAGAATCGTTTCAATAAATGAGATGCTGCACATTTAAGTAAGTGCTAAGGATAAATTATGACTGATATTTACTCCAAAGTATTTTGTGAATTTTAAACATTTTTTGTGAAAAAAAAAACTGTAAGATGTATTAAAATAATAACATTCACTTAGTATTTAAACCGGTTCGTCAGTACATCATGCACTGGGAGCCTAGGCATACTAATGAAAGAGTGTGGGAGAGTAACATGTTAATAATATACGTTTTTATTTAACACACGCACGCAAGTATCGCACGCACACATGCACGTCCGTTCCATACCCGAAAAAATACACACACAAAACTGAACCAAATATGCAGGAAACCAGGGCGCATGGGAAAATGTGACAACCTCTAGCACTGATTGGGGTATGGGATGCCTCGTTCAGAATGTTTTATATATTCTTAACCTATTGCTAGATACAAAGAAGATATTAGGATGAGAAAACGGCTGTTACTTAAATGATATAATATATTGTGACTTAAAAAGTATTAAGTAAACACACTGTCACACACACACGTAAAAACTTAGAAAAAAGCTATATGATGTAACAAAGAACTCCCCACCCCGGATTTTATATTCAAATCATGGAAGATGTTTTCATGCTGGTGTGGACACTGGAGATCTCCTCCGATTTTTTTATGACTGAAAACAAATGTTCATTTTATTTAGTTTTAGAAAAAATAGATGTTATTATTTATTCTATATTTTGTTATTTTTAAATGCTTACAAATTTACATACAATAATCTTAGAAAATATACTATCAGATGTATTTTAAAGATAAACCGAGTTTCAAACCCGATACCTCTTCCATTACAAGACAAAACGTGAAGGATAGTGTTGGACGAGGCTGGTGGCGATATCGGGGACTCCCTCGGATTTTCTTTTGTATTTAAACACCAAAGGCCTGACTGAGTGAGAATTTAAGACAAATATATGGATGGTGAATCAGGAATTTGGTATTATGTGACGATAAACATTGCTATTAAAATATTGGGGGAGGGCAAAGTATATGCATGCTGGCCCCCAACATGAACATTGATGGGGTTGGGTAGAGGCACTCCGACTGCTCCCGGCTCCTACACCTATAGTAATAACAAAACGGATCACACAATTAAAGGCAATTCAATACATAACATGCTATTATATAATAATATTTATCACAGCATATTCTTTTGATGTACTTTTGGTGTAGAAAAATCTCATTTATCAGATGCAGTGTATTATAGGATTTAATTCTTTTTTTTTTTTCTCTCTTTTTTTTTATGCATGTGTTAAGAATGTCGAATCACGCAAAAATCAAATAATGTGCGAATCTGCACCATTGACATTTACATCTGTATGTATTCAAATAAGACCTAAATAGTATAAACCGATTCAACTATTTTGAAACTAAGTCATTCTATTTTTAGATGGAACCTTCCGTATTAGGGGTGTTTGTAGTATGATAGCAGATTTATCTGTTACATAAACTATAAAATAAACTAGATATCAATATTAAGTGTACTATTGTCTGTTCTGGTAGCGTAGTGGTAACAGCTTGAACTGTCAACCCAAATGTCGCGAGTTCGAGCCGTATCTATGGTGTTGTTTTTTTTTTCAATTTAATTTGCCATAATAGTATCAGAGTGTACTGTTTTAATTTTTTTGTTTAATTTTGTAAGTGTTGGTAGCAACCTCTTCTCTATATACATTGCCTGTATACAACGTCTCACCTCATCTAAGCCAAAATCATCTAAAACAATTCTGTATGATCGTGGCTTCCAAGTGACCTCCTATGCCGGTGCCGACTTGCTGCTACGGATTATGTACAGCTGACGTTATATACGTGTGCATATGAATAAAACATTGAAAGTAAATTTCCTCCCCGAATGTTGAGTTTTACACAAAAAACGTTGCATTTTATTAAGTATACCACACTGCAACATGACCGATCGCATGGATATCAGTGACCAACCAGCTTTATATATATATGTATATGTATATGTGTGTGTGTGCTTGTGCGTGTGCGTGTGCGTGTGCGTGTGCGTGTGCGTGTGCGTGTGCGTGTGTGTGTGTATTTTCAAATAATTTCATATTTAATTTATTTAAAAAAAAATAAATGGAATCATAAAAATATTCTGATTCCCGCTTTTCAGTTTCAATATCTCAATATACGTTCATATTTGCGTGCGTGCGTGCGGGCGGACATGCATGCGGATGTGTGTGTGTGTGTGCGTGCGTGTATCTGTGTGTGTTTGCGTGAGTACGCATGTATATTTTCTCATTTATTACACTTTATGTCATTCATATTTACCTGTCATGAATACAATATACCTTAACCATCGTTAAAATTGCAACATAAAGTTAAAAGGGAATGGCAGTATCTAATATTGAGAAAACTTGTGGTCATATCCTTTTGCCTTCAATTTTATTTGACTTATATGCATGATATATATTGTAATTTGTGTTTATATGGCAATAAAATATGTTTAAACTATAACACAGTTAATATTATATATATCCATACACTCTGATACTATTATAGCAAATTAAATTGCAAATAAAAAGTCAACATAGAAACGGCTCGAACTCGCGACATTGGATTGACAGTTCAAACCGTTACCACTACGCTATCAGAATAGACAGTAGTAAAGCACACTTAATATTGACATCTTATTTATTTTATAGTTTATGTAACAGATAAATCTGCTATCATACTACAAACACCCCTTATACGGAAGGTTCCGTCTAAAAATAGAATGACGTAGCTTCATAATAGCTGATTCAGTTTATATTCATTGTACATATTTAAATGTATGTGCATATTTATAACTATACTATTACCGGTATATTTCAGAAGGGGGAAATGCACTTTATATTACCTTATTTGGATATATTACTATTCAGTTTGTAATATCTATTTTTATCGATAAAGTCTAGTAAATACCCATATAAGTTCGCATACTAGGACAACTTGTAAGAGTGGTTCAAATACGATTTAGAAGTTCATCGTGTGTGTTTAATACATGTATTTGGTATATTCGGTATTTATCTGTGATCAAGGTGTCCGGTCAAGGTGTACAGGTACACGCGTATTGTGTGGTATCATGTATTTTTAAGTCTGAGGCTGCTGTGTTGTGAAAACGCACGCAGCTTTTTTAAGCATGTGGTATAATGCGTATTTGTATTGGACATTAATCCATTGTTTACAGTCAGACTATAACAACATACAGAATAACGTGTGGTCCGTCTCACGGTAACGGTTAAAGTAGTGGGTTCGAGTCTAGCCATGTCCTAATACTTTATGCGAGACAGATTTAAGACTAGTTAGCTCGCTCTGACAATATAAACTAGAAGTTAAGACAGGCTTTTGAAAACCAAATATAATATCATGACATAAGTAGTTTCGTTATCAGAATAGTAGCTATTATATATTCTTTTGTATATGTCACTGAATAAGTAGTGTTTGTCAATTAGCAAATATCATTGCAGTGATACGTTACATTAAAACATCTCAGACGTACTTCAATGATATATCTTTTCTCCTTCACTAGCGTCTCTATATAATGTGCAACCAAAGGTAATATAAGAAACTGCCTTAACATTTTAATACGCGATCTATTATGGATACGTGCGTTCTTTATTGTTTATTTTATACAAGCCATTCGAGGTTTTTATGACTGAAATGCACTTAAGGTAATTTATTTAAGAGGAGGTTCAACCGCCTTAAAAATACATGAATGTCTAATTCGTATTTGAACTTGCTTTGTGGCTGTAGTTTATTTTCTATAAATAGACTGACGCATTATAAAGATATCCGTGTCATATAGTCCGCAGCAGGCAGTGTTTGTCAAAATGGAGTCTCACTTATTGTGGTGTTTAGTTTGGTTATTCATTTTAACTGTATTATTGAAAAGAGGATATGCTGCAGCAGAAGTTAAAACAGAGCTCGGCGTTATAACGGGTGTAAAGAAAAATGTGAATTTTAAAGGGGAAGATTATAAAGTCAATCGTTACCTTGGCATACCGTTCGCTAAACCGCCAGTAGGAGAACGTCGATTTAAAAAACCGGAACCATTTGGAAAATTCGAAAGCTCTTTCGATGCGACAAGTTTCGGAGCATCATGCCTACAAATGGATTTTGCCGGATTTAAAGCACCCGATCCTATGTCTGAAGATTGTTTATTTCTGAACGTGTATGTGCCTGATTCTAAGCCGGATATCCAGACCGGGCATGCAGTCATGATCTTCATACATGGAGGTGGGTTCACTATGGGCACGTCAACGTTGTACGTCTCTGATACCCTGGCAGCGTTTGGAAATGTCATTGTCGTTACTATCAATTACAGACTCGGGTTTTGGGGACTCCTTAGTACACATGATGAGCATGCACCGGGCAATATTGGATTATGGGACCAACACCTAGCCTTTCAATGGGTACATAACCACATTGGAGCGTTCGGCGGGGACGCAGACAGGGTGACAATATTTGGAGAATCAGCAGGTGCCGGCAGCGTCTCCTTACAGATGTTGTACCCCGGAAATAAGGGTTTGTTTCAAAGGGCCATTATGGAAAGCGGCAGTGCGGCGTTCACTGCATGCTACTCCAAGGACATTTCCATTCCTACAAAGCTAACAGCGGAACAGTTAAATTGTAGTACTGAAAGTTCTAAAGAAATGGTTTCTTGTTTAAGACAGAAAAACTCGGACGAAATAATACCACTAATGAAAAAATTGCTTGAAGACCCAGAAAAAGCGATGAAGATGGCATTCATGCCGATTAAAGACAATGATTTCATTTCGTATACATTTGCTCCAAACGACGAACCTTCAGATGATCGCATAGATTTTTTAAGATCTATTGACTTGTTAAACGGCGTCAATTCCGACGAAGGAGCATTTTCTATAGCGTATATGACCGGCAGCGATGGTTCCGGGGAGTTCAAGCCCACGTCAGACGAAATGAAGCAGAATTACGTACCAATGGCAGCCTGGGTAATGCTGGGACCCGACACTCACCCAGCAGTTGTAGACATGATCAGTTCAGAATACACAGACTGGGAGAACCCAGACGACCCGGACCGTATCAGACTTCAGTATGTCAAACTGACTGGTGATACTATGTTCGCTGTACCCAGCACCAAATTAAGTTTCATTCACGCAAACGTTTCTGAAGAGGTCAACAGTTACGCATACCAGTTCCGGTGCAAACCAACAACTTCAGTTATAGCCACCCCTGACTGGGTAAAGGGAGCCACTCATGGTGATGAACTGGGCTATGTGTTTGGTCTTGATAAAGAAATGGTGTTTAACATGGTTGATATTGTAGGACAAGAGATGAAAGAATTTGAGGACTGGGAGTTTGACGTGGCTTACAATGTCATGACATACTGGGTCAACTTTGCAAAATCAGGGTAGGTGACCATGTTTCTCACTAATATAAATGTAGTATTCATTGAGATTTAACACTATAATTTGAAACAAATATATTGGCATCCAATTTTGTTGGCAGAAGATGACATCCAGTTACAATGTACACCGGCCTGAATAAAACCGTCGTCCTTTCGTAGGTAACTGAAACATCGATTGACTTCAGGGCCTTAGCCAAAGTTTGATTTTACAGGAGGTCCACTCAACTTTAATAGGGGTTTCCGGGAACATGCTCCAACGAAAAAAATATTTACCCCCTGGCATGGATTTCCTGCTTTTAACTGATATTTCAGAGACATTCTAAGCTGTTCAAATCTATAACACAATTACTCATTTTATCACTATTAGCTTTTTAGATCCGACATACAGTACACATTAACTCTTAGTGTACACTGTATATGGAATGTATAACCGGCAATGTGTTGAAGATTGTATTTATAAATCATATTTCTATAACTTACAGCCGGGGAAGTAGTGGTAGAATAAGTGGTTATGGACCGAAGCAGGTATTAGTTCATAAGTTTGACTGGACATGATGTCATTTTAAAACATTTAGAATTCCGGTGAGGGGATGCGGGTCAGGATACTTTGTTCCCCACCCCCTGGATCCGCCAGTGATGTCAACTTTTTGTCAGTAATAATATGGTTAAATATAAATTTGTTTCAGAAATCCAAACAAGCCCACTCCAGTCGTCGCTACATGGCCAAAGTACGGCCCCAAGGAACAGCAGTACATGATACTAGACAAGGGCATGTCACCGGACACAGCTACAGGAAACTTCTTTTATACACGAGAATTAAACTTCTGGGACAAAACTATTCCTTCAGTGGTAGACGCCATTGCTCGCGCACATGACGAATCATCTCCATTTAGCAAAAACAAAGGGGACGAAGAGTCGTGTGAAGCCGATGGTGACTGCGGAGGGCAATGAGGAGTTTCGTCAGGACAATTGTACCTTAAAAAGTAGCAAACTAAAAACAAAAAGAAATGGGCTTTATTCGTAAGGGTTTTGTAATATGTGCATGTTTGACCATTTGCGGTGGTCAATTTTAGAGCAAAGACGTACTATTACAAGCTTGACATATCATATTTTGCAAAATACATAACGTACTTGTTGACATTGACAGAGTCCATAACTTATGAACTTATGACCAACAAAGCGAATAGAGATTACATTAAGTCACACCATAACTAGACATACAAAATGAGAGCACACACACCCACTCATATATATATATGGAGAGAGAGAGAGAGAGAGAGAGAGAGAGAGAGAGAGAGAGAGAGAGAGAGAGAGAGAGAGAGGGGGGGGGGGGGGGGTTCACATCATATTTGTTATTAGTGTTAATGCTAAGGTTAGTAGTGATTTCTTTAAGACATTGTACGTACGTTTTATTATCTAGACAGTTTTTGACTACATGTTTGCCACCATCCTGTCGTTATGATCAGAGTTGACAGTATAGGGAAAAACTATTTAACGAACTATAGAAAGTACTTAATGTTGTATAGATGAACAATTTTTGTTTAGTGACTAGTTATCTAAATTAACAGCGTAAACATGTGTTAATCGCTGATATAATAGAAAAGCAAGTGTTTTCAGATATATAGATTCTTTTAGATAAAATCTGTGTGTCAGTCTCTGCACCGTGTTTAAAATGAATATAAATGGCAAGATGATATAATGTATATGGTGTTGACTTACAACGACAGCGATTACGGGCTCGGTCCCGAACTCGACCCGATGTCCTTTCAAACCCACACATTATTGATTCTACATTGGGACAGGACTGCAATATCAATTATATTCACAGACTGAACACTGAAATGTTATATAAACGAGGAAGAAGCCGCGAGTAAACTATGAGCTGCCGGTCACAATCGTACATACTCGGCCAATTCCGTCATCCTTCTTTATTAATCTTAATTAGGATAATTGGCGAGGTGGTCCGAATGCGGCCGGTCAGACAGTTTCCCTTCTGTATAATGCTTTTAAAACAAACGGATATAAGTTAAATTAGATCTACATACATTTTATTACAAAAATGTATTTGAGGTATACGTGTCACTGTAGTTAGGAGAGAGCTTAACCTGATCTTGTGTTTACCTGCTCACGTTAAAGGTCGATGGTGTGATGCTCGCTTGAGAACATCGCCTCTTAAAAGCAACACTCAATAAAATTTTCTACGCAGGTAACTTCTCGATAGCGGTTACTCATGATTATTAGCTCTGCTTTCACCTGGCAGTCGTGCTAAAATACTTGCTGACTATTGCAATGACTTTACTTTGACTTACTATGACTTGAAATAGAATGGCTTACACTGAAGTTTTCACGTTAATTATTTAACCGAAGTTAGCCAATTAAACACATGATGTCGTGTTAATACAATCTTGATCAATAAAACACTATGATACCATTTGTATTTTCTTTATAGATTTTTAAATTTGTAAATTTGTGATAAAAATAAAGTATATTTTAATGAAAAGTGTGTGTTTCATTGCTGTATTTATATAATTTTATGTGTAAATATACTTAAACGTACAGAACAAATATTGCAACGGGATGTAACCCTTATTTGAAATAGTTTAATATTAACTCATGCTTCAACTGTTTGGAGTATACATATCAATATCGCTATGTAAACGTTTGTGGATGTATAAAGTACTTAATCGGAACGGACTTTAACCTTAGTTAACCTTAGATAATATTTAGGTTACATGTCCCGATAAGCTATATTGTTTATGTTATATGAGGTGACCATTTGTCCCAATATACCAGATAATCAGGTCTAGACAATATGTAGATTATCGGGTCTAGACAAAGTCTAGACGACATACAGAGTATCGGGTATAGACAATATGCAGAGTTTCAGGTCAAGGCAATATGCAGAGTTTCGAGAATCGGTTCTAGACAATATGCAGAGTATCGAGTCTAGACAATACGCAAAGTATCGGGTCTAGACAATAAGCAGGGTATCGAGTCTAGACAATATGCAGATTAACGGATCTAGACAATATGCATAGTATTGAGTCTAGACAATATGCCAAGTATCAAGTCTAGACAATATGCAGAATATCGAGTCTAGACAATGTCTATACGACATACAGAGTATCGGATATAGACAATATGCAGAGTATCGGGTATAGGCAATATGCAGAGTATCGAGTCTAGATAATGTCTAGACGACATGCAGATTATCGGGTCTAGATAATATGCAGAGTATCGAATCTTGACAATATGCAGAGTATCGAATTTAGACAATATGCAGAGTATCGAATTTAGACAATATGCAGAGTATCGAATTTAGACAATATGCAGAGTATCGGGTCTACACAATATGCAGAGTATCGGGTCTAGACAATATGCAGAGTTTCGGGTCTACACAATATGCAAAGTATCGGGTCTAGACAATATGCAGAGTTTCGGGTCTAGACAATATGCAGAGTATCAGGTCTAGACAATATGCAGAGTTTCGGGTCTAGACAATATGCAGAGTATCGAGTCTAGACAATATGCAGAGTATGTGGTCTAGACAATATGCAGAGAATCGAATCAAGACGAATGTCTAGACGACATGCAGATTATCGGATATATACAATATGCAGAGTATCGGGTATAGACAATATGCAGAGTATCGAGTCTAGATAATGTCTAGACGACATACAGATTATCGGGTCTAGATAATATGCAGAGTATCGAATCTTGAGAATATGCAGAGTATCGAATTTAGACAATATGCAGAGTATCGAATCTTGACAATATGCAGAGTATCGAATTTAGACAATATGCAGAGTTTCGGGTCTAGACAATGTCTAGACGACATGCAGATTATCGGGTCTAGACAATATTCAGAGTATCGAGTTTAGACAATATGCAGAGTATCGGGACTTGACAATGTGCAGATTATCGGGCTTAGACAATATGCAGAGTATCGAGAATCGGATCTAGACAATATGCAGAGTATCGAGTCTAGACAGTATGCAGAGTATCAAGTCTAGACAATATGCAGAATATCGGGTTTAGACAATATGCAGAATATCGTGTCTAGACATTATGCAGAATATCGTGTCTAGACAATATCCAGAGTATTGGGTCTAGACAATATGCAGCGTATCGAGTCTAGACAATATGCAGAGTATCGAGGATAGACAATATGCAAAGTATCAAGTCTAGACAATATGCAGAGTGTCGAGTCTAGACGATGTCTAGACAACATGCAGATTATCGGGTCTAGACAATATGCAGAGTATCGGGTCTAGACAATATGCAAAGTATCAAGTCTAGACAATATGCAGAGTGTCGAGTCTAGACGATGTCTAGACGACATGCAGATTATCGAATCTAGACAATATGCAGAGTTTCGGGTCTAGACAATATGCTGAGTATCTGGTCTAGATATTATGCAAAGAATCGAGTCAAGACGAATGTCTACACAACATGCAGATTATCGGATATAGACAATATGCAGAGTATCGGGTATAGACAATATGCAGAGAATCGAGTCTAGATATTGTCTAGACGATATGCAGATTATCGGGTCTAAATAATATGCAGAGTATCGAATCTTGACAATATGCAGAGTATCGAATTTAGACAATATGCAGAGTATCGAGTCTAGACAATATGCAGAGTATCGAATTTAGACAATATGCAGAGTATCGAGTCTAGACAATATGCAGAGTATCGGGTCTAGACAATATGCAGAGTATCGGGTCTAGATAATTTGAAGAGTATCGGGTCTAGACAATATGCAGAGTATCGGGTCTAGACAATATGCTGAGTATCGAGTCTAGATAATATGCTGAGTATTTGGTCTAGACAATATGCAGAGAATCGAGTCAAGACGAATGTCTAGACAACATGCAGATTATCGGATATAGACAATATGCAGAGTATCGGGTATAGACAATATGCAGAGTATCGAGTCTAGATAATGTCTAGACGACATGCAGATTATCGGGTCTAGATAATATGCAGAGTATCGAATCTTGACAATATGCAGAGTATCGAATTTAGACAATATGCAGAGTATCGAATTTAGACAATATGCAGAGGATCGAGTCTAGACAATATGCAGAGTTTCGGATCTAGACAACATGCAGAGTATCAGGTCTAGATAATTTGAAGAGTATCGAGTCTAGACAATATGCAGAGTATCGAGTCTAGACAATATGCTGAGTATCTGGTCTTGACAATATGCAGAGAATCGAGTCAAGACGAATGTCTAGACAACATGCAGATTATCGGATATAGACAATATGCAGTGTATCGGATATAGACAATATGCAGAGTATCGAGTCTAGATAATGTCTAGACGACACGCAGATTATCGGGTCTAGATAATATGCAGAGTATCGAATCTTGACAATATGCAGTGTATCGGGTATAGACAATATGCAGAGTTTCGGGTCTAGACAATATCTAGACGACATGCAGATTATCGGGTCTAGACAATATTCAGAGTATCGAGTCAGACAATATGCAGAGTATCGGGACCTGACAATGTGCAGATTATCGGGCTTAGACAATATGCAGAGTATCGAGTATCGGGTCTAGACAATATGCAGAGTATCGAGTCTAGACAGTATGCAGAGTATTGAGTCTAGACAATATGCAGAATATCGGGTTTAGACAATATGCAGAATATCGGGTCTAGACATTATGCAGCATATCGTGTCTAGACAATATGCAGAGTATTGGGTCTAGACAATATGCAGCGTATCGAGTCTAGACAATATGCAGAGTATCGAGGCTAGACGATGTTGATACGACATGCAGATTATCGGGTCTAAACAATATGCAGAGTATCGGGTCTAGACAATATGCAATGTATCGAGTCTAGACAATATGCAGAGTCTCGGGTCTAGACAATATGCAGAGTATCGAGTGTAGACAGTATGCAAAGTATTGGATTTAGATAATATGCAGGAGTATCGGGTCTAAACAATATACAGTGTTTCGAGTCTAGACAATATGCTGATAATCGAGTCTAGACAATATGCAGAGTATCGAGTCTAGACAATATGCAGAATATAAGGTCTAGACAATATGCTGATAATCGAGTCTAGACAATATGCAGAGTATCGAGTCTAGACAATATGCAGAGTATCAGGTCTAGACAATATGCAGAGTCTCGGGTCTAGACAATATGCAGAGTATCGAGTGTAGACAGTATGCAAAGTATCGGATTTAGACAATATTCAGGAGTATCGGGTCTAGACAATATACAGTGTTTCGAGTCTAGACAATATGCTGATAATCGAGTCTAGACAATATGCAGAGTATCGAGTCTAGACAATATGCAGAGTATCGGGTCTAGACAATATGCAGAGTATCTGATCTAGACAATATGCAGAGCATCGAGTCTACACGATGTCTAGACGACATGCAAATTATCGGGTCTAGACAATGTGCAAAGTGTCGGGTCTAGACAATATGCAGAGTATCGAGTCTAGACAATGTCTAGATGGCATGCAGATTATCGGATCTAGACCAAATACCGAGTATCGGGTCTAGACAATTTGCAAAGTATCGAGTCTAGACAATATGCAGAGTTTCAGGTCTAGAGAATATGCAGAGTATCGAGTGTAGACAGTATGCAGAGTATCGGGTCTAGACAATATGCAGAGTATCTGGTCTAGACAATATGCAGAGTATCGAGTCAAGACGATGTCTTGTAGACATGCAGATTATCGGATTTAGATAATATGCAGAGTATCTGGTCTAGATAATATGCAGTGTATCGAGTCTAGACAATATGCTGATTATCGGGTCTAGACAATTTTCAGAGTATCGAGTCTAGACAATATGCAGAGTTTCGGGTCTAGGCAATATGCAGAGTATCGGGTTTCGATAATTTGCAGAGTATCGAGTCTAGACAATATGCAGAGTATCAGGTCTAGACAATATGCAGAGTCTCGGGTCTAGACAATATGCAGAGTATCGAGTGTAGACAGTATGCAAAGTATCGGATTTAGACAATATGCATGAGTATCGGGTCTAAACAATATGCAGAGTATCGAGTGTAGACAATATGCAAAGTATCAGGTCTAGACAATATGCAGAGTATCTGGTCTAGACAATATGCAGAGTATCGAGTCAAGACGATGTCTAGACGACATGCAGGTTATCGAATCTAGACGACATGCAGATTATCGGGACTAGACAATATGCAGAGTATCGGGTCTAGACAATATGCAAAGTATCGGGTCTAGACAGTATGCAGAATATCGAGACTAGACAATGTCTAGACGATATGCAGAATATCGGGTTTATACAATATGCAGAATATCGGGTCAAGACAATATGCACAGTATCGAGTCTAGACAATATGCAGAGTATCGCGTCTTGACATTATGCAGAGTGTCGAGTCTAGACAATATGCAGAAAATTGAGTCTAGACAATATTCAGAGTATCGGGTCTAGACAATATGCAGAGTATCGAGTCCAGATAATGTCTAGACGACATGCAAATTATCGGGTCTAGACAATATGCAGAGTATCGAGTATAGACGAAATACAGCGAAACCGATTTATTTGTCAATGATATGGTTTAAAAGGAACGGTAATATGAAGAACTTAGAACAGTTCTTAATAGATCTGTAGTGGCATTGATCGGATATATATATGACATACCTGCATCTTCATTTTGAAATATCCACTACATTATTTTAATTTGTATGGGAGGCTGTGGCAACCAAAGTTTGTATCCCCACCCTCTCCAAATAAGACATTTTCCTGTTTCTTGCTTACGTGCCGGCATTTCCGTCCGCGTATCGAATGGCATGAAACTGCACATGTTGGATTGATGAAGTATAGACAGTGAAAGTTGCACATGAAAAGTATCAAAATGACACTGCCGATTGCACATGGTGACATAATTCCGCATATTTCCTTTACACGCAGTCCTGAGATATATAGTAAACCAGTCCTGGGAAATATAGTAAAAAGTCCTGGGAAACATAGTAACCAGTCCTAGGACATTTAGTAACCAGTCCTGGGACATATACTAACCAGTCCTGGGACATATATCAAGCAGTCCTGGGACATATAGTAACAAGTCCTGGGACATATAGTAACCAATCATAGGACATATAGTAACCCGTCCTGGGACATATAGTAACCATGCAATCCTGGGACATATAGTAACCAGCAACATAGTGCCACACTTGGCAGGAACGACATACTATATAATCTGATAAACAGCAATAAAACATTGAGCTCTTTACTGATCATTCAAGATATATTGTATTTGATGATATAACATTTTTTATCTTTCATGGAATGTTTAATCAAAATCCATTGCGATTATCACTTCTTTTTATTGATTTGAAACAATAACAAAAAACAAACCATTCCTTCTCAAACTGACATTGACCAAATTCATGCGTACGATTTAATTTAATCATATCATTATATAATGCAATTAACATATATTGCAATCCATTTAACAGCGATGTACAACCTGTATTCTTGTTTATGTTTATGCTGTTAAAACATATTACACAAAAAAGGTAATGAATTGCATCGAAAATAGGAAGGTATTGGTAGAAAAAACAAGACATATCCGTAAGACAGCGCGCTGGACTATTCGCACTGCTTTGCCAATATATACTTAAGACCTGTCCAAGTTATATTATTTGTTACACACATGCACTTTTCACACACACACGTGAGTGTTATTAAGTTTTGGGTTCTATGTCTGTTTCTGAGTTATTAAATTTTTTAAGTGAGGAAAGAAGTTTAACCAAGATGTTTGTTTGTGGTTTAAACATATTTTATTTCTACACAGGGAAAAATGCCACGTATGTTTAACATATGTTTTTCGAATTAGGTTAAACTTAACATACGTTTCAAAACATACTTTTAACATACGTAAAGAAACATATGATAATCAGAAACGCACGTTAAACATACGTTTACAGAAACATATGTTAAACGCATGTTAAACGTACATGTTTGTCATACGTGATTCAATTCATATGTTTAACATATGTTAAAATGAATATATAATTATTGCGCTAAAATGCTCGACAGCACATGACACTCACTATTTTTGGAAATGTTACTAGCAGAGCCAGAGGCAGTGTCCAATTTAAGTACGAGAATCATAAATACATGTCTGACAATCAAAAACATAGTAAAACATACGTATACATCAACATATGTTAAACGCATGTGAAACATACGTTTGTCATATGCGTTTCGATTCATACATTTAAAATATGTTAAATATTGCGCTTAAATCTCCAACAACACTTAGGACATACTGTTTTAGGGAATAACACTAGAACAGGCAGAGACTAATTTAAAAAAAAATAATCATGTTACATATTAGTCATATATGTTAACAAAACCATATGTGTGTCATACATATGTTTAATCCAAACGATTTAATTCATTAACATGTATAACTGATAAATTATCACAGCTGACACGAGATATAAAAGGAACCGGCAATATTTTCCCAATATTTTATTGTTTTCTTCTATAGTATAGCCACAATATAATAATCATCCAAGTTGACACCATCTAGTTAGTTTCAAATTAATGGAGTGTTGTATCATGTCCAATATTTAGTTAGTCCTCCTCTTCATAATTCACATTGCTGGCATACTCGAATGAAACTGTTGAAACAGCTTCCCAACTGAAATCAAGTATAAAATATTCTTAATTTTATATATATATAACTAGATCTGTTTTATTGTGAAGCTGTGAAATAAAATGGCATCTTTTATTTCCTTTTGTGAAATAGAGGGCCTCAATGAAGATCATATGAATTAAAGAATATATCTAAATGTCAAGTATTACCTACTTCTATAAACTTTTGCATATAAATCAATACATAAAAAATAATTAATTAACCAAAATTGTAAATATCTTTATTAAAAAATAATTAAGAATTAAAAAAATAAACAGTAGATCTACCTGATTATCATGGCCTTGTGGCTTCTGTACAAGACTGTTTCCTGGTATTTTTCAAGGTAAAGGTCGGCACTGGCTTACTCAGACTAAATAAACCGTAAAGCAGCTAAATATGTAAAACTGTAAAATCTGAACATTTGAACAAAGATCATTTGCGGGATTTTTTTTATGATGAAGTCTCTCGCCTTTAAAGAAAAACAAGGTAAGTACAAGAATGTAATGGTATTTTTAAAATTAAATGTAAATCATGTGTAAAGTTTTCATATATATTTTTCTATTATTTTTACTACAACAATTTGTTTTTTCTAAAAAATAGTGGGTGAACATCTTTAGGACGAAAATTGAGTTGTGTGCTAGAGTTACTTCCCTTGTTGTGAACGCTCAGAGAACACATTTTATAAGTTTATAATCTGGCAAATTTAACAATACTGGTCGTTTTTAATGATATTTAGCGGTTAGTATTATGTTTATGTATATCAATGTACATGTAGTTATAGATATACATCAGTACGCTATGCAACTTTTTCAACTGGAACTATTTTAATTTTAAACCATAAACCTTACCTTACCCACTGTAACTTTGTGTGTTCAATAATTATAATTGTAATTTGCAATAATATTTTTAGAACATGTTCTTATGTTAATTGTATGGTGATATCTTACTATTTCTTAAATATTTTAACTCGAGACAATGTTAAGAATTTCTTGCCATCTGAATTGATATATTGAACTGGGACCATGCACAGGCAATTTTCCAGCCAGTGACACAGGCCCTATCTTGATATAGCGTTTGGATAGCTATACAGTATATAGTAAATATTGGAAAGGTAGGACACTTCTTAAAGACATATCTTTAAAAGGTGTGAAGGGAGAAACCACGGGACATTTAGCAAATAAATAAAACAAAGATTTCGGATTAAATTTTGTCTCACTATCTAGAAATCATTGAAATTTAGTCAGCCGGAATATAGTTAGCCACTGAACGGATTGTTGTGAAACTTCAGTAGACCACAGTCCTGCTTATTACCTCGATCACTAGACTTAAAGGCAATGTCAAAGGATTTTTATTCTTTATCGGTGTTTTTTCCATAGCGCGTTTCTTGTGTTTGTGACGCATTGAATCTCATTTGACGCAATCAAGTTTGTTCATTTTGTCCACTATGACGCAACCTTAAAAATACAGAAATTTAAACTACACAGATTTGTTTTGGCAAGTGGGTTTCAGAGTCATTATTTTTACACTGCTAGTAGTGTTGACAGATAACATGGTATGATTCAGGGTAGCCTAATATATACATGTGAACCTTTTTGGAAAGCAATGAGGGAGATTGGGTTTTGAAATGAGGGGGATTGGATGAAAATGAGGGAGATTTTTTTTCGCGGCATAAAATTTGAAAATATTGTCATTTCGGTACAATTTTACATAATTTCTTAATAATACAAGTATATTAAACCATAACAGATGGTGTTTTGTCATAACAGATAGAGAATATACAGTGTTTTCTCTAGAGCGTGTTTCTTGTGTTTTTGATGCAATTAAATCTCATTTGACGCAATCAAACTTGTTCAGTGCGTACACTATGACGCAACCTTAAAAATACAGAAATTCAAATTACGCATATTTGTTTCGGCAAGCTGGTTTCAGA
This sequence comes from Panopea generosa, assembly GCA_029582155.1. Taxonomy (NCBI): domain Eukaryota; kingdom Metazoa; phylum Mollusca; class Bivalvia; order Adapedonta; family Hiatellidae; genus Panopea; species Panopea generosa. Next base: position 78,308,212 of record CM055897.1, on the reverse strand, counting down.
GTTAGTTTTACAATTCTAGCAGTTTTGACAGATCACGTGGTCTGATTCAGGGAAACCCAGGTCATGCGGTTCTACTAAGTTATGTAAACGCTCAAATTGGTTATTAACGCTATATTTATGCAATCGCATAGATGATTATGATCACATACATAATTTTCCGCAAAGCAATATTATAGTTTGAAGACAAAATCTGTGAAAACAAACGTATGCTGCAACAATAGCACTGTTATACCCAGTTTTAGGTTGTTTGTATATAAAGATGAAATGTGGAAATCGTGAAACTTTCAAGAAAGTTGTTTGAAATGTACGGACGTTACTCTATCTGAAAACCTTTTTATTTTGTTTTCTATAAGGTATAAAAGGTTATGGAAAAAAGAAAATTAACTTTTAGAAAATCATACTTATTTTGAAAAACTTAAGTTACCATTAAAATGTTATAATATTAAGGTGACATTACTCTCAAATGAGTCTAGCTATGAACCAGAAGAGAAATGGTTTTGGGAAAAAGAAAACAACAAAGTTTTGTTTTCCAAAGAGTATAATGCTTAGTAATGGTAAACATAAAGCTCAGCTGAAATATAAGATGTTGAAATGATTTTAGTGTTTTTCATTATAAATAGTTAGGGCCATGGTGATCGAGCTGAGGCCATGACATTTGAAAAGTTGATAATCCGGTGGCCATGATCATAAAAAAATGTCGTTGGGAAGGAAAAGACAACTAGTTTAAGGTGTTGTAACTTGTTGGGCCAGAATTGAAATATTTGTTTGGAAGTGAAAGTGTTTTGAAGTTGTTAATTTCAGTTGGAATTTTGAATATAAAATTTGTGTGAAATAGGAAGTAAAACTGTTGAAGTAAAATATTTCATTTTCACCTCTAATTATTCAAGTTGATTAAGTTTAAAACTAGTCAATGATGACCCCCAGATTTTGAAAATGACCCCCAGATTTTTAGTCAGTCGGTCATCAATGACCCCCAAAAAATGGAGCTGGATAAAACACTGCTTTACTTTATTCATTTATCCTCAATTTAATTTTTGTGATTTTTTTCTGTCATACTGTCTTAAAATTTTGTATCAAAGTTTATAAACTTTTCTCTAAATTGAATGCTTAATAAGTTTTCATCAACTGTAAACAGTCATATAAAGTGAACAATTTGCTAATACATGTAGTATACAAATTATCTGTCGTTTCAGCTTTAACAGCTTACACTAGATCTGGAGGCGTTTTACAAAGGAAGAGATCTTAAAAGACCCCAAAATTCTATATGGACCTGGTAATCTAGCTGTAATGGCCCAAAAATCTGTATGCCTTACCAGTGACAATGTCTTTGAAAAAGGTTAGGAAAATTACCGTATTGATTAATATTCCTGGTATTATAAATGAAAAACAGTATTGAATTCATTAATACATTTGTATCTTAAATCTTTCCATTTTATTCAAAACATCGAGGTTTATCATCTGGATAGATAGGTATTTAATTTATTGTTAATCATTTGTTCAATTTAAGAACTGGTAGAAGTCAATATTTTTGCATGATGTTTACCTAAGCTAGGACTGTAAGTTAACTGAGTGATATATCAAACTGATATCTTTAACTAGTCAAATTAGATAATCAATGTCTGAGATGGGTCCCTTTTAATAGATGGACACTTCAAAATGGAACGCTTTGTCTGTTGTCTCATGTTGTCAGTCATTTATCGGGTTCTCAGGGTTTATTGTAGGGTGGGGGGGATTACAATCTTCTACATGATTTCCCATATATGTTTCAAATCGCCAATACGTCTTGTTTTGTGTATGCCCTATTTCAGAAGTTATATTTCAGACCTTGCTGTCGTTTTCATGTAAAAAAAAACAGTGAAAACTCATTCATAATTAAGATTGGAATATAGCTCAGAATGGCTGAAAAGCCATCTCCTGCAATATAAATTTAAAAAATTGTCCATGACGGAGGCCACTTGGACTACCCCTCTTGTACTTTACCCCCCACATGCACCATTGGCGCTTGTTTCTTGCCGGTGGCACTCACAAGTTGGATACTGCTACTTCTTAATTTAGTACTTACTCTTTGAAACATTTTGACAACCCTGGTTTCTACTGGTTAATGCCAACAGGGCTTATGTCCTGATAAATTTTCTGTCGTCCATTAACCTTATTCTTTTAGACATGATAGCACCTTCATTTAGGCTTAGACCTTACATATTTTACATGTAGCATTCAATGGATGTTCCCTAAAAGATTTGTTTAAGTCTGGTGGAGTCAAATTCGAGGCTGCCACAGGGGTCACTGTTTTACATAGGGAAAATGTTGTAGACGCGAGAGCACCTTCTTTTTTCATTGAATCTTAACACAACTTGCACAGCAGTTTAACTGTTATATAACCACAAGATCTTGGACAAGGTATTGAACCAGCATGATTCAACCACAAATGCCCCCACAACAAGACTTATATAGGCACATTTTAAGTGAAATTTTAAAATACATTTTCTCTGAAAGCTCGAGGCTTAAATATTTTACGTGTTGCATTGTATGGTGGTCTCTTAAAAGATTTGTTGAAGCAAAACTTACAAAAAAACTTTGTCTCTGAAATGTACATCTGTCCATTTGTTGCCAGTAGAGCAATTCAGACTCTCTTGGGCCCCTTGTTCATTCATACATTTTATTTCCATATAATAATTTTAGTTTCCTTTTTTATATTTTCATGGAAAATGATGATAGGTACAAAAGAGAAAATAACAAAAAGCCTTATTTCTTATGACTGAATAGACTTATGTGAATGTATTTTGGTGTGATTTGTTGTTGCTGACATGACGGTTAATACCTATGTGTATTTCATGGTCTTAGAGGCGGGGCCAAAAGAGTCAAATTCAAGGTAGACTAAAGAATCTTCTTACTATTATAGGAAGCACCTTGAAACAAATTGTGAACATGATTATTGACGACTATAAGTCCTTTATAAAATTTGTGAATTTCATGCCCCTGGGTCTCCCAGTTTGGCTCTGGGGGCGGGGCCTACTTTACTAAATTGTTATTTATGAGAAACTGACATAAAACGTTATTTCTTACTACTGAATACACTTATGCGAATATTTTTTGGATAATCAGATGACCGTTAAAGCCCATGGGCTTCTTGTATATATTATATGTAATGTGTATACATGCATAATTATTTATTTTTCAAGGACAAACTGGTATGGAACATTGCTGAGAAGTGAGACATGGAATAATATAGCTTAGTTGGAAGAAAAGTAAACATGGAAATAGATGGTACAGTTATATCCCTTAAACCTGAAGACAACAAGTGACAAAATCATACATTGAAGTTCAAAATTACATGCTGATGAGATGTCAGATATACACATGAACTTTTCTTTTTGGAAAATGTGCTGTTGTCCTAACTGATATTGCTATGATAATGGAGAAATTAAATGAAGTTTACAGATTATTTGCTACATATGTTACAAGGAAGTATTTACAAAAAGGAAAATGCAGACTAACAACATTGTGACGCTCCTGTTGGAAGACAACACTTACTGTGACTGATTTAAGAATCTAGTATGTAAAAGTGAACCATCAATGAAAGAAATCAGCTTTCTCATCATGATTGATATAAATGTGCTTAGATTTATTTCATTGTTCATTATTATCCAAAAGCTCTTGAGTTATTGTATGATCAGCTTGTGTCAGTCATATTTTTTATTTGTCTTTCAGTCTTTCACCTTTGCTATCTATGGTAGTTTTTGTCTAGAGCATGCAATAAAAGACACAGACGTCGCGTCAGAAATTGAGGCTTACGCCGATTTCAGGGTAATGCGGGGAATAAAAGACTGTTCATATTGTTGAATAATCATATTGTATAAATTATTTTATACCAAATTAAAGATAATTTCATTTTCTTTGTAATTGTACTATTTTTATTTGATCATCGTGTAACACGTACGCCAGGGAAATCGTACATACGTTAAATGCATGGCCAGAAACGTACGTTAAACGCACGTGATACTATTTATATGTAAACGTATGTTTTGGCATGTACGTTTAACATGCGTGGCATTTTTACCTGTATACCCTTTTCACTTGCACGTGAAAGAAAGTACACTGTGAAAAATTGTGAACATTTCCTGTTTGGTGCGTCCTGTTACTAATATGTCGTCAAAGATTGCAGAAACGCCAGGTAATCCTTCAAACACTTCATCAATCTTCTGTTGAAACATATCTTGGAAGCAGTTCATTCCAAATGGCAGACGCAATAAGCGATATCTACCAAATGGTGTGTTGAATGTGGTAAGGTAGGAGGATGTACTCTCCAATAACCAGATATAGTGTCAAGCACTCTGAAGTGTGTGGCTCCAGACAGTTGGGCAGAAACGTCCTTTAGAGTTTACAATGGGTAATGAGGTCGGGCATGGCCTTGTTTAAAGCTTTAGGATCAAGACATATGCAAAGCTTGTCTGTCTTTGGCTTTTCTACTACAACTACGGAATTGACCCAGTCTGTCGGTTCAGTAACCTTGGCAATAATGTTATCGATTACTATACTGTCTAGTTCGTCTTTCAGTTTATCACGTAGTGCGTTTGATATCCTTCTTGGTGGTTTGACCACAGGAACGGCATCGTCCTTTAAATGCAAGGAACAGGTACCCGGAAACAGTCAAATACCCTAAAAAGATCACTATAATCTGTACATATGTCATGTGTCTGCTGTTTGTGCTCAACTGAGTATGTCAACTTAATATGTTCTAACTCCACTGATGTAGTTAAACTTAGCAAAGGTTGTGAAGAAGTATCCACAGCATAAAATGTGGAAGTAATATGTCCATCCTTATAGACACTCGGCAAGTCTAGTGTACCAAGCTCACTGAGGGCATTGCCTGTATACGAGGTTAATTTATGTGACGTTGCTGATAACGGACCATGTGTGCTGTGCTGCTGATAATGGCATGTGGGTAAAATACCCTGTGTTAATGGGGTTTTGGGAAGAGCCAACGTAAAGTGGCGTGTGCCTGTGTAACCAAATTACCTGATTTAACAGTATTGACGTAGAAAATGTCATCATCAGATGATAATTAGTCATTTACATTTAATTTCATCACCCGTTTGTAATGATTGGCACTCTTGTTAGATCTGCACAAATATACAAAATGGTTCCATTTTTAGCACAAATGACACTGTTTTCCCTGTGCCAGACACGTTGCTTCTTTCACGTGCGTTCCCACAGTTTCCGCAACTCATGTGATTTTGTTTGTGTTTTCGTTCTTTATTTTCCCTGTAAGAGGTTCGTGTTCCTGTCGTCCTTTTATAAATGTGCTCTTATTGTACGTCTTGTTTTGGGTTGTTCTGTCGAACACTCAAAGTTCTAGGCAATTTGGATTGCCTTATCAAGAGTAAGCTTTTCTCCCTCGTGTATAAACTTTACGCGTATTTTGGACAACGATGTCCCAAAACAAACTCTGTCCCGGATCATTTCGTCTGAGTCCGAAAAGTTACAATCCTTTGCCGCTAACCTGGGTTTAGTAACGAACACTTCAATAAACTGCATTATGTTATTAAACTTAAAGCTTGCGAATATAGGATTGAGTTAAGGTTGGACATACGCTTTGAATTTTTCAAAGTATGTGTTCAGCTTTTTGGCATCATCTGCTGAAATGCCCTGTAAAGTTTGATGGACCTCCCATCCTTTTTCACCAACTCACAGAAGCAAATATGTGACCTTTTTTTCTTCTGATTTCTCTATTTCAAGTGCCCAGAGAATACAAGTTCGGCGTGTCGCTTAAATTTGTCCCATGCCTGTGGCAAACTGATGCTTTTCCAGTTCATATTTGGAATAGAAACCCCGTACATCTCCATGGCGTGTGTTGATGAATGTTATTCATAATTATTTTTTGATGAAAATTGCATCTGTGATTAGTTCACACAAGTTTAGGAATGTTAATTTATTATAGATTAAATTCATTTTTTCTGGTTTTTATGCATGTGTAAAGAATGTCAAATCACGCACAAATCAAATAAAGTCCTCTTTGATTTGTGCGTGATTCGACATTCTTTACACATGCATAAAACCCAGAAAAAATGAATTTAATCCTTGTAATTCCAATTCTGATGATTATATTTAATTTGAGACTCCTCAAGTGAATGAAAGAAAACAAAACAAAAATAACTATACGCTGCAAACCCAGAAAAAAATGAATTAAATCCTTATAATTCTAGTTCTGATGATTATATTTAATTTGAGTCTTCTCAAGTGAATGAAAGAAAACAAAAACAAAAATAACTATTCGCTGCAAAGTAAACGCGTAAGTATACTTCACCTCTGTCCTGGTTGACATCAAATTCTCTAGATCTAATAGCCAATTATATCGTAACGGCTATGGTTTCCATTATCAAATGAACTCTGTAACATTAGTTGTTTATTGTAAAATGACGAAATATTTTGCGGTGAAAAAATTAAACACCCGCCTATTATCTCTCGATTTAGACAAATAAAAAAATAATTATTCCAATAAATACCCACACATTGAAGACACTGACGTCATTGTTGAGTTTTTGTCTACACGCTTGTTTTTAAAAATGTGTAAATATTTACGAAGGTCACATAAATTCACGCTCATTGATGGAATATCCGAATATGGAACGTTTTAAACGACTTTTACGTGCAAGGTTTGTGTATTTACATTGTCTCTGGATCGTCTGCTTCTTAACTTCAACTACATGTACATGTTTTTATTTCATCTTTCCTGTAAAATAAATTGGTCTGTGGAAATTTTTGTCAACGGCTTGTCACGTTCGGTAAACCAAGGTTGTGTTCAACGGTCTGATTGTGGCGCCCGGTTAAATAGCTGAACCAAAAAATCTATAAAACAATAAACCGATGAAAACAGTTAGGACTAGATCTAACATTTGATTGTGTTGTATTTTATTATTAAAATAAGCGTGGAACCGTAGTGAACGTCATTTAAGTTCGTATATTGTTAAACCGACCATTAAAATGTCGATGCTTCTTTGTTTACGCGAGAAACGTAAAAGTAGTCCGGTTCCAGGGTTTTATCGAAACATAAAAGTCTTTAAAAAAAATTGACGTTGTCCAATGAAAATGCTTTAAATTCGTATATGATAATGAGATTGGAATTATTGTGATATGAATATGTGATACATTGGTTAAAATATATTGTGACATGTTTTGAATATAGTCTCTTATAATTATTTATAGAATGGCATGGTTATTTGTTAAATTTAAAGTATGTTTTATTTGATATTGTGTATATACTGTGTGTTAACCATGATGCGACTTAAATAAATAATAAAATATATGTATATTAAATTTCCTTTGTAATTTGTATAATGATCTTATAAGATAAAAACGTAAAACAATCTAAACATTCTAACAAAATAAATAATGAAAATTGAATATTTGCTGGTACCGTACTAATTAATACTTATACATGTATGATGCGAGAGTGTATGTATGTATGTATGTATGTATGTATGTATGTATGTATGTATGTACGTACGTAGTGCGTGCGTGCGTGAAAATGTGTGCATGCTATTTACTCAACTTGTTTTGTGTTTATGAGTTTAATTATGTACATGTTATTACAACATTGTAATTTAATGAGAAATATGTATAGTTTAAATCAATAAAATATTCTTCTTCTTCTTCTATGATATAACAATCTAATCATTTTAACCAAATAAGAAAATAAGAAAATTGAAAATTGAGTAATAATAGCACTGTACTCATTAAAACTTTATACTAATAATATTAATGAGTTAAGCCTCCAATGACTAACAGTTTGACTGGGGCTTTATACATGTAAAACAAATCAACAAATGACGTGTTATTGATCTATTTATATCATCACATCTTGATTTTGTTTTGCGATGCCTACTCGCTCTGATACAAACAATTATCAGAATTCAACTACCGAGCAGTTGATTAGTTTTTCATGTGCCCTTCTTAACGGATAGAAAATACTTTCACAGCGAATAAATCGTGGCTTAATACATTTTATGGACAAAAATTGCCCCCGAAAATAACCAACATGCTGGATCGATACCTGTCACGTGCTAGGTCAAGTAAGTGTTATAAGACTGACACGGCAATGGTTACGTCATCTTTTGATTTATAGTTACATCAAGAGTTATCCGATAATTTCCCCTTGCGAAGTTTGGTGTTATTGGAGATGAATCCAATTACTTCCTTTAGACCGTGATAAAACATACAGGTATCGTTCCGCTCCGACACTAATATTAAGTAGGCGTGACGTGTTATATATACCCTCGGGTGTAATATATCTATTCGTTTTGACAAGGACTTACACTGTAGTTTTGCTTTATTCTGAATAAAAGTTTTTGTTGTTGTTGTTATATAAGTCCTTGGTTGTGATCAGACATTTTGGAGTTTTTGATGTGTAGTACAAAAATGTTTTTAATGAATTTTACAAAACGCTTAAATAATTTGATAAAATTTAATGTGTAAAATATAACATAGATTAATGATTTTAATTAAACATTTCAATGCACTTTAATATAGTTTATTTTATTATCAATCAACAGATAAAGATTGATATTTTGTGGTACTATAAATATAAAAAAATACGGTTTTTTAGTTATATAAACTTATATTTGAAAGATACAGAATGACAATGAGACATAATGTCCTAAACCAATCATCACCGAGACTGATGCCGGGCGGGAATTCGAATTCACGAGTTAACGGGACAAGTGCATTGATAAACAAGTGTTTTTGTGTTGTTATTTCTTGATAAAATATTAATTACAGTTGTATAATTATATAAAAATGTGTTTGAAACAGACATCTTTATATTAGAGCATGTGTTTTGAATAAAGCTTAAGTCTGTATTTGACCATAATTAATTTTTAACAACTTCTTTTAAGTACTTCGGGTTTTAATATCTTAAGATTATGTGGTTACAACAGATTAATATGTTTCGCATACCGCTTTAATAAACGAAAGGATTTATTTTTGAAAAATTAATCTTAAAACTGAGAAATTCTATTACCTGTTAATAAAATTTGAATTTATTATCAATTTATCTGAACATCGATGTTAAATCAAACTAATTTTAAAAAAATGAACAACAAACTTCTGTTGAAATATAATTACTCAATTACGTTCTAGCAGATTATTTAACTACACCCAATAAAATTACAAGTTATGCCTCCGGGACAGGGGTAGGGGGTTATAAGGGTAATATCTAAACAGCGGCTTATTGCATTGTTTGAGACTTGAAACACAGACAGGCGGGCGGGGGAGCTCTGGGGGGGGGGGGGGGGGGGGGGGGGTTTGTACAAAGATTATTAGATTTGTATATTATTTTACTGATCTTAGGAAAACGTTTAAATTCAATATGCTGTTATACTTATCAACATTTGATAATGGTCTATCATAACTAACTCGTATTAAGTCAAATACACGATATCAATGCAATGACTATAAAACGAACACAAACATGCACGAAATGAAACATGTTTGCAGTTAAAATATTTATTTCCGAACGGATTATCAAACTTTAGTAATCTCGACCCTCGTCATTTGCAATTTTCATCATTTTTATAAATACTACCGACTTCCTTTGTGCCCTAAAATGTATTTGTTTTAGATCTTAATTTTACGTTTCTAATAAAGTGCGATAAGATTTACAAACTGAATATCACAAATCACAATCACAAATGGGTGTTATCGTAATTTCAGAAATATGGTTAAGCGAATGATGTAAACTCCAAATTATCATTTAAATATACCCAAGTAAATGATGACAAATACAATACTACCATTCATATATGTCTTAGTAAATGATGATAAATACAATATAACTATTTTAATATGTCTAAGTAAATGATGACAAATACAATACTACCATTTATATATGTCTAAGTAAGTGATAATAAATACAATACTACCATTGTAATATGTCTTAGTAAATGATGATAAATACAATATAACTATTTTAATATGTCTAAGTAAATGATGACAAATACAATACTACCATTTATATATGTCTAAGTAAGTGATAATAAATACAATACTACCATTGTTATATGTCTAAGTAAGTGATAATAATTACAATACTTCCATTTATATATCTCTTAGTAAATGATGATAAATACAATACTACCATTGTAATATGTCTAAGTAAGTGATGATTAATACAATGCTAATATATATATATATATATCTAAGTAAATGATGATAAGTACAATACCACCACTGTTATATGTCTAAGTAAATGATGATTAATACAATATCACCATTGTAATATGTCTAAGTAAATGTTGATTAATACAATTACACAAACAATTGTAATATGTCTAACTGAACGTTAATGAATACAATATCACCATTGTAATATTCCTTAGTAAATGATGATAAGTACAATACTACCATTGTAATATATCTAAGTAAATTACGATAAATACAATATCACCATTGTAATGTGTATAAGTAAATATTGTTAAACACTGCTATGACGTCATCCTTTGTTCTCGCAATACTGTATATTTAATACTTGACGGCTCTCCAATACTTTCAAAGTACAGTCTAGTATTACTAAACATTAATCATGGACTGAAATGCCCACAGGGGAAGTGACGAAGGGGTATTCGGATACTAGGAAGCTTGTGTGACTGAAATTAAAAAAAAATCTTACGTGAAATCTATAGGTAAAAAGCAATAAACTCAATAACATTTATTTAATTTAATAACAAAAAAAATGTCACCTTCAAAGTCCGATATATCCGAGAATAAATCAAATTTAATATCAAATTAATAATATCTATATGGTTGAACAGAAGATATGTTGTAGAAAATATTTTTTTATTTAATATAATGTATTTTATCATTTAACGTATTATAAATATTTGTATTTAGTGTTTCTGTAGTTCAGTCCGTCATAACATGTTATTGTATATAAGTGTTTAAGTAAACTGTCACGTGACCTATACTGTTAAATCTCGAATCTGTTTCCACGGTGGAACTTCTTTCAAGTTTCGTGTTACATTCCTTCTTGGCAAACGTCTAGTGATAAGGATTGCATAACGTGTGTTTTACACAGATCTCTACTAATATCAGTGTTTTTTACATAATTAAACGAACATGACATAAACAAATAATATAACCCGATGTACAAGGTGAAATATCATACAATGTTTAGGTAGCAAATTAAATGTGTCCATTTGATTAATTAAAACCTGCTACAACAGCCGATAAATATCTATGTTGAACAATAACTTTTTTTCACGCATGTGAAGAATGCGTGCGGGTAACTCCCAAATAAAACGCACGAACATGTCAGAAGTTTCTGAAATTGTGCGTGTGGTATATCTACCACAGGTAAATAAAAAACGTATTTTCCGCGTTAAAACAGTACAAAAAAAAACAGGCAATTAATCATCGTTTAGACGCAATCGCGACGTGCTCACACACATTTGATAAAAGCCGATACATGTCGGTAATGAATAATAAATATTTCACGCATGTGAAGTATGCATGCAGATATTTCACAAATAAACGCACGAACATGTCACACATTTACGTTGGCATCTCTACCCCTAGTATTTTACGCGTTAAAACAGTACGAAAAAAATGCAATTAATTATAGTTTCGACGAAAACGCCACATGTAAACACATTTTGATGAAAAAAATACACAATATCATGCGAACATCATTAGCAAAATAAGTTATTATAACTGATACAAATCGCATTCGAAGTATTCCTGGGTAAAACAGGTACTAAGCATATGCGGAAATAGTATCTAGCCCAAGAACACCACACGTAGCCGTGGAGGAGGATCGAACCCACGACCCTGCGGTCCAGAGTTTGATGCTCTAACACTGGACCTCGCGCTCCAAACATAAATAGAATAGATAAGAATTCCCGATAATGATGTGCAGATTCAACGTAAACTAAAATATATTAATTTTACTATTCCCACTCAAAAGAGTCGATAGGAAGAGACGGCGAAGCGCGGAAATGCTTTGAAATTTTGAATCGTGTTCTTTTCACCTCGCTAACGCGTCTTCGTGCTCGGTCGTCGTAGTCCGTCAGATAATCCGGGTATTTTCACTGAACCTTGCATGAGAGTGTTAAGTAATTTTTATTTGATAAAACGGTAGTCTATATATAGTTCTTTGATTTTATGTCGGATGACATTTTGACATCATTGAGCATTTTAACAAACAAGATGGCGTCCAAAATGGCCGCCAATGTGCTCGAAATGCAATATTTGGATGAGAGTTACTATTAGGTATGGCATAATTCATACTAAAGGACACTTTTGATGTGTTTTCTGTTAGAATAACACACTGGGAGAGATGATATTTTGTCATTTTTGGACATTTCGAAACAAACAAGGTGGTGTCCAAGATTGGCCTCAATTTGCCCGAAACGCAATATTTAGATGGAAATTACTATAAGTTATAAAATTATTCATACATTAGACAGTCATTCTTGAATAATTGACACAATGTAATTTTAAAAATGTTTGAAAATCAACTTTCTGCTATTTTGTCAATATGTTTATTATTCAATATATTAATCCTTTCAGATTTAATCTGCAAAATTCTCCCTACACCACTTTTATACTGTTAATTTGATAAACATCTGAAAAACTGAGGTGAGACGACTGTTACGGTAGGTGAGAACGTATGACATTGATGATAAAATTAAAACTTAAAAGTTCGTTTTGATCATTGCAATGTGGAATATAGCAAATGAACATTTACATGATAGTTTGAACAAAATAGAGTTTTATTGAAAATGAATGTGGTTTTCATACATAAAATGATCAAATAAAATGAAAAAGAAAAAATCATAATTATCTAAATACATGTAGTAATGCACTATCAAAGATAATGTATTACCGTTAGAAAGTGTCCTTTAATGGTTTAGTTATCAAGTCTTTTTTGTCAACATACATTTTGTTATGTAGGTGAAAATAAAAAAATGTTGTAAGATATTTCTTAATTTTAACCACAAGGAGTGATCCGGAACACTAGAAATATTCTACTCGTTTTGGAGTACACTCATTATTGATTTAAAGTTTAATGTGCCTGTTTTGCACGTGGTACACATTCTGTTAAATTAACAATCTATATATTAAAACTTTAACTGTAGCTCCAATTTATATTATATAATGGACACGTATTGTAAGTGAAAATGTTTCTTCTAATAAACAGGATAACACATAGCATCATTTGAACACTTTTAATACACCCTGATATATACACTGTCCAAGAGTAGCTCATCTGATGAAAATACAAGATGATACAATATATGTTACGTAGATGATACATTATCATGCAAACACATTGTATCATCTTTCATAAACGGTAAAACCATAACTGCTTTAAACTTTTCTGGAATGAATCTTCAATTAAACTTCGTTCGGCTTCCTCTAGTTGGTACAATCTCTTAGATTTACCAGTGACAGTCAGACTTTTGACCACAAATAAGACCTTATCCTTACTTACCCAAATCTCATCACTGTTTTATAAGCATTGCCGTATTTGCCTGCCTTTGTTAAAAAATTAACTTGAATATCAGCTGTATCAATCTTGGTAATTTCTCCTATAAACCAGTCTATCGTACACTGCTGCTACCCACCCTCCACAGTTTTACGTGCCCATAGGATCTTGTTTAACCTGTTTCAGTTTGTATTTCTGTTTCTTTGTCTGTGATGTATCTGGTGCTTTGGACTTCTGTTTGTTTACTTGTATCTCACCTGGTGGTGGATTTTCAACTTTCTTGAATTTCGTTTACTTCATATCAGTGGCTTTAGCAGACAATGATTCTATAGCATTTGTTGCGTTCTTGGGGTTTGGACTATCATTTTCAAGTTGCTGCGCTGTCTATCTCTTTCTTTCTTTTTGTATCCTTCTGTGTTAACTTCCTTTTGTTTCTGTCGCTCTGTGTTGGTTAGCGCCATTCTGTAAAAATGTATTTTCCTTTAGTATGATTTACATTTTAACATATTAACATATGTAACCTATTTGTGTGAAAACAAATGTTTAAAACTATCATTTCTTATGAAATTAGATGTTAAACAATCCAAATTCACCTAAATTTGTTGTATTCTCTAAACAATTTAATGCGGGCATCAAAATTAAAAATGACCTCACCTACATAAAATTGTTGTACAAATGTGTCTTAATATTACAATTAGAAATATTGTTAACACTAATAGATATATGCGGAGTTCACAGAATGCTTACCGTTTCCAGAATAGATTGAGTACGTTGCTAAAGTGACGACCTCACCTACGTAATGCTAATGTATTATCTAGTATGTTAGTTCTCACCCTTCCGTCCGTGTAAATGGTAATACAATACATTCCCAAACATGTAAAGTCAAAATGAAACACCCGCGTTGCATATTTAAGATATATTATAGGGTTTTCACAAAAGCTTATTAATAAAATATTATCACCTACGTAACAGTTATTCTATTCAGGGATACCGCATGTAGACTCATATTATTTTCGTTACGTAGGTGAAGCGTTACGTAAGTGTGAAAATACAGTTCAAATGTCAGTTTATGTCTTTAGGGTGTAACTGGTTTTAATAGATTTGGTTTTGTTATTACTAATATTGGTTACATTAATGTGCATATTCAACAAATCAATACAGACGTGTAAACTATGCAACAAAATACCAGTACGTAGGTGAAGTTCGGAAGTGTGACAAATTTAAAAGATAATTTAGAGTTGTACATCCCCTTAATTGTGGAGTAAAAGATGACTTAAATTATCTGTTTGTTTAAAGTTATCTTTTAACTTTGTAATAAACACGTTATGTATTTTCTAGTATGAGTTTTATTGATTTTAGTAGTACTATTAAAGTACGTTATGGTATGTGAGACGAATTTGGCGACAATTTATTTTTGACCAAAAATAAAATAACCCGTTACTTCCTAGCTATAAAAGTGATCACTATTGATTTTACATTGGCAAGTCATCTGAAAAATCATAACATTTACCTGGGATGTCATGTTTATTGATCTTAGACTATTTGTTCTATTTTTAGAAGTATACCGGCGACAGGTGAAAACGTAGTCCTATTATAAATTCCGAGTATACTATTTCGAAAAATATGTGAGAAAAACAAATAAATGCGGTATCGAAGTACTATGTAACAATATATCAACTATGTGGTCAAATATTTGAAAGAAATTCCCGACAGGTACACGACAGTAATCCACTAAATGTCTGCGACAACGATATTTTCAAAGTGTGTCAATTATTAAAAAATGGCTGTAGAGTTTATAGTTATATTTTATTGCTAAAATGATAATCTATATATAGTGCTTTGATTTTATGTTGAATGACATTTTGTCATCATTGAGAATTTTGAAATAAACAAGATCGCCAATTTGCTCGAAAAGCAATATTCAAATAAAAATTTATTCAAGATATAAAAATATAAAAGGATAATTTTAATGTATTTGATGGTTAAGAGACAGACCGGGGAGACGTTTTGTCATTGAGCTTTTTGAAATAAACAAAATGGACACGACGTCCAAAATGGTCGCTAATTTGCTATAAATGCAGTATTAAGTATAAAACTTTTGCAAACAACCCTGACAATGTGATTTTTTAAAAAAAATTTCGGTCTGATTTTTATACTCATGCAAAAAACACCATCATATCTATGAATGAATACGTCATAGTGCGAGACATTTATGAAAAAATATGTCCCTTATTATTACGTCATAGCGCGTGGAGTAAAGGGTCGCGTGAAGGGGATGTAGAATAAAAAACCGTAACCGGTAAAAAAACGCGTAAATCCTTATCCGGTGTACAAGAATATATTTCTGATAATATTCTATCCGATTCATACCAAAATAAGAATAACAGTAAGTCCACCGTATAAAATTAAACACTGAAAATATCTGTCTACACCACGCTCTTGATACCGCCCTGAAAATAACAACAGCAACCAAAACATCATAACCAGTCAATTGGCAAATCAACACTCGACTCCAATATTTTTTTAAAGATTGATCTAGCTATTTAAACATATAGGAAGAAAATCTTTATCTTTTAATTATTATTTCACGCTTTGTTTTTTATTAGTATTTCGTATATTCATCGAGTCATAATTGGAATGACAATATTCAGCAACACGTATTAATAATAGTCCGTGCCTTTTTCTGTTTATTGTAGCATGTTCGACAACGAAAGCCCCAACAGACCAGGTTTGAACACAGCCGTATGTTGTGCCACTGACCGCATTCAAGAACAAGGCGGTAAACCTGTTTGACATTTCTTCTGAATGTTTTCATTACCCTTATCATTAGAATGGTTTGCATCGTTTGCATTTGTGGTCGTAACCATTAATCTTCGTCGATATGTCCGGGCGTTTAAACGCCTTCTTCGTGCAGCTATTCATAAGTGCGATATGATGCCGATTCAATGATGTATTGGTTTCGTTTTATCAACAGTAATATCAATATTTACGTTCGGACACCGAAAATTAATTGACGGATGAACACGGGATATTCATGAGTGTCAGGTGAATGCTGTCCAGGCGTTTAAACGCCTTCTCCATGCAGCTATTCGTGAGTGCGATATGATGCCGATTCAATGATGTATTGGTGTCGTTTTATCAACAGTAATATCAATATTTACGTTCGGACACCGAAAATTAATTGACGGATAGACACGGGATATTTATGAATGTCGGTCAATCCTAATGCACAATAAAGTTTCATAGTTTTGTATGAAAGCAAACAAAACGTGTTGTGTAGTAAGTACATACCACTGACGTGTAGATGGTTCCAATTGCTCCTATGATGATGATGATGGATATCCACAGGGGCACACCGGCAACTGGAATAATTTATATTCAAGATGTATACTTCATAAGTATGTGTTTTAGTTTCGTTGTTGTTTGATGAGGCTTATTATCTATATTTACAATTCTAATGAATCATTTTTTAAAAATCTTATTCAAGTTGTTTAAATGTTCAGTTTTACCTTAACTTAAATGTAACTGTCCGGTCATTGAAACCTGATCCACATCTAATTAATGTATTTAGGCGTTTTTGTTTCATATTTGTTACATTCCAGTTTAGTTTAAACATATTTTATTGCATAATTCACATAGCAAACGGATTGGGCCACAAGTTCAAGCAACATCAGTTACGGCCCTCCCCTTTCAATATACAAATAACATTAGAATCAAGATGGCAATTTTAACAATCAAAAGAATGTAAACCAACAATAAAATGGAAGAGATAAATAAAGAAAAATAAATAAATTAGGTGAGAAAAAAGAGAGAAAATACATAATATGTTTTTAAGTGCTGTCATAATATCGTTCCGATGCATTGAAGGGCTGCATACAATTGGGTATGATGCCGAGAGTCAATTGTTGACAAAACGTTTCGTGTCTTTAATGTATTGTTGTACTTGTGTAAATATAAATGTATTTGTGTCACTGGTATATGTACTCTTACCAAATAATAACATTCGTGTACTATAGTGATGAAAACGGCGTGTGGAACGAAAAAGACGAAGTCGTTCATCAGTATATATAGAACATTGCATAAAGTAGTGCTCGGCGTCTTCCTTTCCATTACCGCATCCGTCGCATCTTGTATCAAGTGTTAAAGACTTTAAAAATGTATCAAACGTCAGATGATTACATCCGTTTGTCAAACGAGCGTGGAAAACTGATAAAATTCGACTACCAGTTAAATAATACGATGGTACTATTTGCGTTTTAAAATACATGTTTGTTATATGAGTTTTAAAAATTGATAAAGTCTCTGAGTTACGAATGTACTCCAAATAGATACGCATGACGGAATAAACGAACTTATAGTTGTGTTCTTGTGTTAAAAACAACATAATCGGAAGAATTTCGTAAGTTGTAAGGTGTATTTACTCCTACTGTTTCTGGAAAAAGATAACATAAATAATCGGGTAGAATTCCTGTTTTAAGTTTATATGCAATAATATATTTTTGATATTTTCTTCTTTCTGATAGCGATAACCATCCGATTTCAGTGTATAACTTATTTATAGAAACCGAACGCGTCAAACCCGTAACCACTCTAGCTGCTTCGTGTTGTATTTTTTCTAGTTTGTCTTTTTCATATTGGGAACAATTATCAAAAACAATTGATGCATATTCAAAAACTGGTCGCAGAAATGATATATATATATATATTATGTTTAGAGATTTCCGATTTAGAGTAAATTTGATTTTTCGCATCATGCCTAAAATTTTTGAAGCTGATGAAACAATATTATTTATGTGTTGATGCCATTTTCCATCATGATTAAAAGTAACACCTAAATGTTTATTGTGTTCTACAAAATTAACTAAAACATTTTCAAACAATAAATTCGGATTTGAAACATTTCTATTTAGAGTAAAAAGTATAGCTTCAGTCTTTTGGGGATTAAAATTCACTAACCATTGTTTTGCCCACTTTGATATAACGATCAGATCATTATTGATTGTACCTTCTAAATCTGTTAAATTTGAAGATGTAAAAGCAAGAGATGTATCATCTGCAAATATTCGTGTAATACTTAACGATTTTCGGCTATATCATTAATGTAAATTAAAAAGAATAAAGGACCTAATACAGAACCTTGGGGAACTCCGGCAGTTGTTTCTTTTATTTCTGAGAAACTATTACCTATAAATACTCTTTTATAACGTTTGTTTAAATAACAGTCGATCCAATTAAGAAGACTACCATTTATACCATTTTGCTTTAATTTGAACAAAAGACCTTTTAACCACACGCAATCAAATGCTTTCGATACATCACAGAATACCATACAAGTGAATTGTTTATTATCTATGCATTGATAAATTTGATGATATATATCTAAAAATTGGTAAACCGTGGAATGTCCTTTGAGAAATCAAGATTGTAACTTATAAATGAGGTTATCATCAACAAGAAAATTATATATATGATTGTACACAATTCTTTCCATTAACTTGCCAATACAGCTTGAGAGTGAAATTGGTCGATAATTAGACGCTAGGTTTGTTTTACCTTTTTTGAAAAGTGGCATTACTAGGGCTCATTTCCATAAATCTGGAAATTCACATTTGATTAATGATCTATTAAATAACAGTACTAGAGGTTTAGAAATACTATATTTTGTATACTTCAAAACTTTGTGACTTATTTTATCATTCCCAACAGATTTGTTAGGGTCAAGGACGTCAGTCGTATCTTCTATTTCATACTTTGTTATAATAATATTAGAAAGAGAATTATAAGTTTTCGAGTTTTCATTTGGAAATGTAATATTAGTTTCATTACTGATTGTTGAAATAGAAATGAAATAGTCGTTCAAACAATTTGCCTTTTCTTCGTCGTTATAAAAGTAGGTTTCCTCCCCAGCGTCTGAGGTTCTTTTTAAGGGGGTTATGGTTTCAGTATTTTTGCTTTCCTTAATAATTTGTTTCCAGTAAAGTTTTGTATTTGTATTTCTGCTGTCTGAAACTAAAGTTTCTATATTATTAAAGTTCTGTTCTTTAGCATGCGTTTTCAAATTGTTAACTTTGTTTCTTAACTGTTTGTATTTAGTCCAGTCGTCTGTTCTTTGCGTTCGTATTGATTTTGTCCTTTGTTTGTCTCGTAGTCTAGTTGTCCGTCTGATTTCAGAGTCGTACCATGGCTTGTCAGTAGGTCTGATGGTTATATCTTTGGAGGGAATACATTTTTTCATAAAATCTAAAATTGTTTCTGAAAAACGTTTACACGCTGCGTTTATGGAAATATAGGAAATAAACTCCCAATCAAAGTTATTTATCATGTCATTCAGTTTGTCATAATCTCCTCTTATATAAAACGAACCTTTTCTAGTTAAAGCAGGAGGTGTTTACAGAGAAAATGGGGTATAAATATAATTAGCTTTATGGTCGCTTTTTGTATTTGGAACATCTAAAGTTCCAGAATTGAGAGGTTTATATGTATCTGATATAAGTATTGGATCTATCAGAGTTGATGTAGTTTCAGTTACTCTGGTTGGTTCTGTAATGATATTTGTCAGATTGTTAATAAGTATAGTATTTCTAAGATGATTATTGTTAGTATTTAATTGGTCCTCGCCTACTAAAACTATATTTTTTGACAAATCAAGAGCTTTTTCAATACATGTGTTAAAATTCTTCAAAAATGCTACAGGCGTGTTCGGGGAACGGTATATACAGCACATAAAAAATCGGTCCCTTTTGTGCTTGACTTCAACACAAACAGAATCAATTAACGGACATTCTAAGTATAATCTTCTTTTTGAAATGAGATGATTTGAAACATAGATTAAAATACCACTAGAATGAGCTGTGTTGTCTATACGAAATGGGTCTGAGAAACTATGTAAATTAATATCAATATTTGCAATTTCATCAGTTAAGTGAGTTTTAGTAAAACAAAGTATATCAAAATCCATAAAATTATTTATTAATGCTAACTTGTTTCGAATACTTCGGATATTAATATGTAAAATAAATATACAATGTGTGCTCTTATTTTCTAATAAAGGACCTGGATTTTCGGCAATATCCCCAGACAAGAGCACTAACAACATACTAACGATTGTAAATTCTAAGTTTAAGACACTGTCCAATAAAAAAGCATATGTGACGTGAGATATTTGAACGGCATAATGATTAAGTAACTTCAAAAACAACAATCAAGAAATTCAAGTACAAAGGAATATTTTTAAACATACATGATCTTGACACTGAACGTTTTTTGTTGTAGAAGTTCCCGATGGTAACTCTCCAAGCGTTTATATCACTACCCATTAGGTAAAATTACTTGAGATATTCTTAAAACCAAAAACTAAAAAATTGGTAATTGTGATAAGTAGCATGAAATTCATTTTATTGCCTGTTACGGAGCAGACTGGTCTAAACATCATTTTTATAATATTGTGTGTAAAAATTAAGAACAACATAAAAAGATATAGTGAGTAATATATCAATGACCAATAGCGTATTACTAACTTCGCAGTACTTAGACGTTTTAACAGTACTTTCGATTCGTTTGTGCATATATAACACATATTCACGCACACAAGCATGCTAACATACACATGCACAGAAGCTTGCAAACTAGTATACACTGTGCATACACACTCCAACATATGTACACAAACCTGTCATAATGTACAAAGTCCTGCACAAATAGTATATACTGCACGAACACACACTCAAACACAATAATGTACACAAACCTGTCATAATCTACAAAGTCCTGCACAAATAGTATATACTGCACGTACACAAGATCCAACACAATAATGTTCAAAGGCCTGCACAAATAGTATATACTGCACATACACACATTCCAATACAATAATGTACAACAGCCTGTAATAATGTACGAAGTCTTGCACACAAGAAAATATATACTGCACGTACACACGACCCTGCACAAAAACAAATAGTATATACTGCACGTACACACACACTCCAACACAATAATGTACAAAAACCTGTCGTAATGTACAAAGTCCTGCGCAAATAGTATATACTGCACGTACACACACACACTCCAACACAATAATGTACAAAAACCTGTCGTAATGTATAAAGTCCTGCACAAATAGTATATACTGCACGTACACACGATCCAACACAATAATGTACAAAGTCCTGCACAAAAAGTATATACTGCACGTACACACTATCCAACACAATAATGTACAAAAGCCTGTCATAATGTACAAAGTCTTGCACAAATGAATAAACTGCACGTACACACACTCCATAACAATAATATACAAAAACCTATCAAAATGTACAAAGTCCTGCACAAGTAGTATATACTGCACATACACACGAGCCAACACAATAATGAACAAAAGCCTGTCATAATGTACAAAGTCTTGCACAAGTGGTATATACTGCACGTATACACACTCCATAACAGTAATGTACAAAAGCCTGTCTTAATGTAAAAAGTCCTGCACAAATAGTTTATATTGCACGTACACACGATCCAACACAATAATGAACAAAAGCCTGTCATAATGTACAAAGGCCTGCACAAATAGTATAAACTGCATATACACCCACTCCAATTCAATAATGTGCAAAAGCCTGTCATAATGTACAAAGTCCTGCACAAATAGTATATACTGCACACACACACACACACACACACACACACACACACACACACACACTTCAACACAACAATGTACAAAAGTCTGTCATAATGTGCAAAGTCCTGCACAAATAGTATATACTGCACGTACACACACTCCAGCACAACAATGTACAAAAGTCTGTCATAATGTACAAAGTTCTGCACAACTAGTATATACTGCACGTACACACGATCCAACACAATAATGTTCAAAGGCCTGTACAAATGATATATACTGCACGTACATACACTCCAATACAATAATGTACAAAAGCCTGTAATAATGTACAAAGTGTTGCACAACACATAGTATATACTGCACGTACACACTCCACCACAATAATGTACAAAAACCTGTCATAATGTACAAAGTCCTGCACAAATAGTATTTACTGCACATACACACACTCCAATACAATAATGTGCAAAAGCCTGTCATAATGTACAAAGTCCTGCACAAATAGTTTATACTGCACGTACACACTCTCCAATACAATAATGTACAAAAGTCTGTCATAATGTACAATGTCCTGCACAAATAGTATATACTGCACGTACACACGATCCAACACAATAATGTGCAAAGGCCTGCACAAATGGTATATACTGCACATACACACACTCTGTCATAATGGGCAAAGGCCTGCACAAACAATATATACTGCACGTATACACACTCCAATACAGTGCTATACAGAAGCTTGCACAAACAGTATATCCTGCACGTGTACACATTTCAACACAATCATGTACAAAAGCTTGCACAAATAGTATATACAGACTACGCAAAGTAGTTTGTTTTGTTTGTACTGTAAACCAGAGTTGTCCGTGCAGTTTTTAAAACACTGCCTTACATAAAGTCTTATGCACTGGATCGTAGAAAAATATGTACTGTTCACAAAACACAAGTCACCAAGTGAGGAAGTCTATATGTTCAACAAATAAAATGGTGTAGTTTTATCTGATCTCACTATGTCAATCGCAAATGTCGTGTGTAGGAAATTAACTGTGGGATTTTGCGTCAAACTTATCGAGGTCAGCAAAGCTGACGATGGAGCGGGAATCATGGTTATCTTTCATAAAAATTCTGCCGTCATATGTCCAAACCTGAGAAATGCACTTGTCCTTCAGTAGTATCCGAGCTCTGTAGAATAATTGGTTTCGGTGGAACGTTAGATCCTCATTTATAAATACTCGCTTGAAACGAACTTTATTTTTGAGATTAGATCTGGTTTTGTAGAATCGTTCACGAGCACTCTAGTTGGTGAACCTAATAATTAAAGCCCTTGGCCAGAGAAAGCAAAACTGACTCGATGGGAACAATCGATGTCTGGTGTCGTAATGTTGGCGTTGCTAGCTGCACTGATCTCCATAACGATCTGGTCAGTGTTTTCATCATCAGTCTCGGGGATACCAACGACTCGCAAGCAATTCCTTCTACTGTATTGTTCTGCTTCATCAGACGCTAACTCAAGTTTTTCAACTTTGTGTCGCAGACGCTCTACTTCATCACAAAGTTTAGAGTTTTCTTTCTCAAGAAAGGTAATCTTCTTGTTGATAGAAAGCGTAACACCATCGACGACTGATTTTACTAGCAATTCTATCTGATCTTTACGAACATCTTTAACCATGTTGGAGATTCGTGTAAAGTCACTTTTGGCAAGGTGAACATGTGTGGTAACATTTACATCATTGATATCAGAAATTTCTGAAATATCAGATTCACTGGCCTGTTAGGAGTGATGTCAATATCTGAAAAGGGTGACGATAGTTCCCTTTTGTTTTTTGAATATACATCAGATTTTAACGGAGTAGAATTCATCGTGGATCAGACAAAATGAATCGAACTATAGTCTGGTATATAAAACTCTTCTATAATTAAAACTGTGAAGTTGAGAAACATGTGCAACTGCGGGTTTTCAAGTCTGCCAACTATGGGTGTCGATGTGTAAACTCTTTATATTGTTCTGTTGTTCAATTTAAAGTCAGATATAACTCACTTTTCTAATGATATAATCCAAATATTCCATCACAATATTCCTCAGCATGAATTCAAAAGCATCTTGAACAAATGTTTAGTTTATTAAACCCCTATAACACACATAAAATATTCATTTTCTAAACACACAGCTGCTCCGAAAGAAAATGCGTCCTACGCCATCTTGACCACGTGACTCATCCTAGTCGGATTTGTTAAACAGAAACATCACCAAATTTGCACTTACAAAGCAGGGTCAAAAACGGAAACCGTGTTAATGTACAGCAATTATCAGACAAATATAAAACAGTTGTTAAATGCTGTGGTTACTTGTAATATATTTCATTTAATTCTGACTGTTTAAGACCAAATGAATTAGTATATAAATAAATTAAATAAACAAATGTAAAAATGGTAATGATTTAAAAAATATTATTTATAATTCTGGATTAACACAAAAAAAAATAAGTGTTGACCGATTTCGTTAATATGGTATATTTCGTTTAGTAGTGAATCAAAGAGTTAGAAATCACGTGACCAGTGGCATACATTTCGATGAATATACAAAACAAGTTGGCTGCTTTTAAAAAGCATCCAATGGTTAGGTCTTATAAACGATGTGGCAATTAAAGTGAATGAATGTGTAAGTTTGGTTCCTTGTACAGGGTACTAAATACACGAGTGATATCAAATCACGACAAGGTTCCGGCTGACACAGCGAATTCACGGCTGCAGGTGTCCCTGCTAGTAACTTTGATGTTTAAATGTACTGATCTCAATCAATATGTATTGCCATTTACATATTTAAAAAGAAACTTACCTTATATATTATCTGACGTACTTACTGCTTTATTCTATACAACTGACTACTGTGATCATAATGTATTTTAAAATAATTCGTATCCATATTTTAAATTTATTTGTGGATATATTATTTTTAAAACAACAGTTAAAACTTACTGTTTTTCAAAAACTTGTGCATGTTCGGCGATAAATCTGATTCTAACGACGTGCTGAAAATATGTCACACCGGTAAACTATCTTTTTATTTCTGTTGTTTCGAGTAAAATAAACAACTGTAGCTGTTTAATTGTGTTATTATTTCCATTGTTATGGGTTCAGCATATTATAATAATTGAGTAAATACATCGTTATTTTAAAAAATTCCATGATTTAAGGCATTATCATTTTTTTTCCTGATTAAATATGCAAAAAACAATTTATAGTGATCTCAATTAGCGCATTAAAGCGTCACAATCAAAATTGATGAGTTGCGTTACCAAAAATGGTATCAATGTTTCTTTTATATGTTAATAGTCAAATTGCAGTTGTTTTTTTTTTATTAATTAATGTATTCGCGTGTAACGAGCACGTTCGCATCCCCGATAAGAGTAAACCTTTTTTTTGTGGTATCAATACATTCGCTCCGTATTGAACGTTTGTACAATTCGAACATAAAACACAATACAAGTTCTTTAAGTATTTGCATTACATGAATAACAATTTATTTTTATATTTAGAATAGTGTCGTATCCCCGTTGCTGTACAACACCCCTTAATTATAAAATTTGATATTATTAGTTAATTAAGTTCGTTGTGTTTGTTATGCTATCACACCTTTTCAAATGTTACTTATCGTCAAAATTAGATTAATTAATACTTCTGTTCATTAGTTAATTAGAAACATTTTTCAGTCGCAGATAATTACGTTTTCGATATACATACATAAACACGTCCATTAAGCATTTATTAATTTTGATATATATTTTAAACACCATATTTCAACTCAATGTTACACTTGTACTGTGTCTAGAAAACTACCTTAAATGTGTAATCTGTATAGCGGGCCTAGCTCTCCTGACTGGGTCTGTTAAAAAATAATGTTAGGAAAGCCATATTTGAGCACGTTGATTGGTCATTTGCTTCAGAGAAAGTTTGAATGACGTCACAGTTTAACAAGCGTTCAATTGCTATGAACAGGCATATAATTCTTTAATTTATCAGGTTCTGGGATTGACTACTAAATCTGAAATGCGTGTGAAATGTTACATCTCAACGAAGTAAACATGTACTATACATTCTCGGAAAGTCTCGAAATCGGCCAGTTAGAGTTACATGAGGATAAGTGTGGTCTAAATTTGATGTTTTGGCGACAGGGTATGAGCGAGGCTAAGTAAACCGTTTAAACCAGCTCTAAACTACATATTGTTTTGTTCAGTGACCGTTCCAAGGTTCGTGTTCCCTGGGATCAGTTATAGTAATTTGTTAGTATGTTTCTGGATAGACATCTTTTTTTCTAAATACATATACTGAAAGGAATAGCTTACCCACTACCTGACACTTTGGGTTTTATTTTTACCTAATCAGTAATGTACATTCCCAAAAAGCATCAAAGCAATATCCTTGACATTCAACCTGAATAGGAAAGAACAATTAGGATAACAATGGCCCATCCTATATTATCAAATTTGACAGTAATTCGAATAATTTCATAATTACAGAGGGTAGTCAAAAAGTGGCTGGCAAGCTGTTAAATTCAGTAATACAAATTAAAGTCACGGATTCATCCATATTTTTACAAATACACGTGTCCGTAAAAACAGCACACTCTTCATTGAAACATGTGTAGAAATCAAATTGGCACACGGAGCAAAACTTATTAATCACATGATAGTTCTTCATGACATTATTATCTTTACATATCAATCCGTCTTAGATATGAAAATATCTTACCTACTTCGAATGCTATGGCCGGTAAAAACAAGACGATGCCCATGTACAAGAGCTGAGGAGAAAGTTTTTCAACAAATGTTATTTTAGACTTTTTTTTTAAATACAATTAAATTTACACTGGCACTAGACAGATTGAAGTGATAAAAAGCTCCTTAACTTAGATTTAATAATTGTTTGAATCCGTTTGTTTGGAGAGCGATGCTGAGTAAACTTCGTTTGAAACAGTAATCATTTACTTTTTAAGTAGGTACTTCTTGAAATTCATCATTAAATCAATAAAATGTGAAATACTGTAGTCAGAAACATAACCAAAGTCAATATTTGAATTAATGTCAGATTTATTTTTAGTAATAAACATCATATCCCGAAGAGCAGGGATGTAGCAAAATGACCAAGGGCCGACAACTCACGAGGGAAGAATACAAGTATAATCAAAATAAAATTTACAATTTTAATTTTATATGAATAAAATTACGAATATACAATTATACAATATATACAATTTAAAGCAAATTACTCCACCAAAAAAGCACAGCTTGTTTTAAATTGTCCTATGATGAAATTAACACTTCTTTTACACAGTTCTTTCTCCTGCACGTTCCGTAAATCTATATCACGATCCAAACTGCTTACATCATATGAATGTTAAACATGTTATAAAAATACACTAATATTGTATTTAAGATACTACTACCGCGTCCGGATTATCGTAGATTTAGCATCAATCGTCCCTTGTGGTGATGGCTATATAAACTGGGTTATCTTCCCTAGAACTCTATACTGGGCTATCTGGCTTTTCGTCGCCTTGTATCGGCTATCTGCGACTGTACTCTGACGCCAGGATCGTCAAGTCGTCCAAAAAACGAGTATGTGGGTTGCTGTCCTTATGACGGTACTACCACCAGCTGACTTCCTGTCACGTCTAACGTAGCGGACACATGCCTCGCGTACGTCTAAAAAACGGCTACAATATATACATAAACTTAAATTTACTAGTTACTCAATACGTAATGACATGGCGTCTATTACTTTCATGTTTTTTTTTCAATACATAATTACAGTACATTCAATTCTTACCATCAAACAGTTTCATTGTCAACATATTATATCCATGCATTCTATTCTTACCATCTAACAGTTTCGTGGTAGATTAAACAACATCTTATATATGAACTTCCGTCAATCTCAAAATAGCACTTATATCTCTCCATAATTTCAATAATTAAAAGTCGAAACAACGATGGAGAAAGCGCGAAACTACGATGGTGAAAACGAGAAACACTGATGGTGAAAACGCGAAACAATGATGGTGAAAACGCGAAACAACGATGATGAAAAGTCGAAACAACGATGGTGAAAACGCGGAACTACGATGGTGAAAAGTCGAAACTACGATGGTGAAAAGTCGACCATCGTAGTTGCGACTTTTCACCATCGTTGTTTCGTTGTTTCGACTTTTCACCATCGTAGTTTCGTTGTTTCGTTGTTTCGACTGTACTTAATTTAATAAATATGCCGCGATGGCCCCAACGAGACACCGTACCACATACCTAAGTGAATTTCGTGCAAACCATGAAACAACAAACTTTCAGTATATCGTACGATATGGTACGACGCGGATTTTACGCTATTAGACCGAATGTAAAATTAAATTAGTTTTATGACGAATAAACCCGTTAAATTATTTTAACTTTCTTAATATTTAATGGAATTTGATGAAATGATTTATTCTTTTATCAAAGAATGAATATGTAAAAATATCTTAAAAACGTTACTCCTATCGAGCTATCGATGCGTTTTAACAATTCCACGCTACCTGTTCTGAATATAGCCTATATCATTCCACGTACACGTACTAGCTGACACTACTAAATTAGGCCACAACAACATAACTATTTTGTTACAAGGGAACACACTGATATTATAAAATAAAGTTGGAACACCTTAAAATTGTATTAGTCTAAAATGTGAATATATAATAATACCAACCAAAATAATTCTTTACGTTAATAATTATCTAAAACCACGATGACCAGTGTTCAATCTGGAAAGGACTAGTTAAAACTCATAGTACGAAGACTAAAGTTACTATTATTAAATGCAGTGGGAAAACATCAAAATATATATTATAGTGTAAGATAATTTATAAATTGAGTTAAATCACTTCAGTAATGTAAGATTATATGGTAAATGTTAGGGGCAGTTGTTGTTTCGGTGACGGGATTGTATGAATGAGCAATGTTTAATATGCAGGGACATTTAATACATAAATGTATGCACCAGTAATCATCTATGTAATTACTATCTACTGCTTGCAACATTTCAATCAAGGCGCAAAACAACACCCATAAAACAACAAAACAAAAAAAACTCCCTCTTAATGTTTTTTTCTCCAAAAGGACAAAAATAAATACAGAAAAAAAACAGTAACCCCTTACCACTTTCCAAAAAAAAAAACAACAAAAAAACAAACAAAAACAACAACAACCGTTTTACAGAATATCGGTTACGTACCGTTTGTAACATTTAAATCAAGGCGCCAAAAAGCTGAACAGATCTGGATCGGTATCGGCGACATAGATACTGTTAGAAATAGATACATAGGGCATAAACAATGTGAACACTTTATTTAAAACTATCAAGCTATTAAAAAAATCATTTAAAATTGTGTTATAACTTGAATTATTAAAATCTGGTAGACTTGTTTAGCTTGCTCCTGTTACTAATATATATAAATGATAAATATGGTGATTAGCAGTAAGAAGGTATGTGAGTATGTATGTAGGTAGATACATGTAACTAGATATGTATCCAGGCAAGCAGGTTAGTTGGTAAGACATTACCTGTAATCTTAGAGTGTTAACACACAAGATTAAGAATATATAAAGATATTTGGATTTTGTAAACGTCTTGATCGACATGCGGAACATTTTGTGGGTTATTTAATTTTACCGTTGAAATTTCTACTAAATTTATTCGTTCCACTTAACTCCTACATATTGTAAGGTCAGAGGCTCAAACTTTCAGGGCTTTTTCATTATATCAAAATTATAGTTCTGCTTCAAAAGGTAAAATTAATTCTGATTGGTGAGTAAGGTATCCCCACCTCGCAATCTAGCACTATATAAAACTAAAAGTTGGTGAAACAAAGAGATATATTTATAGTAAAGGTAAAGTATAATATGATATATCATAGGAGAGAGAAAACAAAATGCCAGCTACCGTAGATTTTGTTAGCGATGTTATTTTATAATTATTCTTATCTATAGTTATATTATTCATTTCAGAAATTAAAACTTATATCATTACTGTCTGTGTTTTTGAAGGGAAGATTAAACAAAACAAAAATTATCCCTTTTTTTGCATTATTCGCACAGTGTTACAGAGTTAATTTTGACTTTACTGAATTTCTATCTTACTTAACCAAATAATTTAATAAGTTAGACTCCATTACACATGCCTATTTAAATCAAAATGATTACTTTTTACCCAATTCCTGTACTTTCTGTGAATAAATAAACATAATCACCAGGGTTGCATGTTGAAATATTCATAATATTGTACATAGTCATCCGAATGTATGTAATATTGTATTTTCAGAAAACTTATCATTTTCTGAATTATTCAACCCGAAGTTGGGTTCATATGGATTAATATCTTAAATTTTATGAGCGATATACTTTACGTTTACAACCTATTTTTATCGCAAGTTTATTGGTAAAATGCAACCTATGTGATTTGTTCAAAGGATGTTTATTTGCATTTACACAGTCCACAATGCACTGTTGTGCTTTAATAATATTACTTTTGAATTCTGTCCAAATTATTTTTCATTACATTGTATGTTTGCGAACAAAATATATAATGTGTATATTTAATGGAATTAATAAAAAATAGTGGGTTTTTGTGAACTCAAAATTCACTTTGAATAAATAAAAAATATGTGTGTTGAATAACTTGTGGTAGAATGCACGAACTGATTAATAACACAAACGACAAATGCAATTTGTCCCTAAAGCTGATATTACAGTATCACCAACACCATAT
The DNA here is from genome assembly GCA_029582155.1 of Panopea generosa. Taxonomy (NCBI): domain Eukaryota; kingdom Metazoa; phylum Mollusca; class Bivalvia; order Adapedonta; family Hiatellidae; genus Panopea; species Panopea generosa. The sequence continues at coordinate 78,277,310 of CM055897.1, read as the reverse complement.
TTCGTAATTATTTGATTGAACCCTGAAGCAACTGATAATGTATCCTGTTTTGCTAACGGTAATGGCCCATACAAGTCTACTTGCCCGCCTGGAAAGATGATGTTGGGGTTCTAAGCCATTTATACATGTACTTGGTTTTGGATTATGTCTAGTTTGGTTACACTTCTGATATTGCAGACATGATCTAATACAATCCGTTTTTAACGAATCCACTCTTTAAGAAAAGATTATACTCTTTTAACCCTTTTTAAATTAATGTGAAATCATGGATGGCCCGTAATAATGAGTATAGTTAAATGATGCGTATAATCACCATCTTATCAATATATCTGGTAATACTGGCTGGTTCTGAGGTAGCAATTTGGTTCTGTTATATTATGATACGCTTAAATAGAACAGAAGTTCATCAACTAAAATGTAATCACTAGCCCCTTATAATGAATTTTAGGCAAAACACTGTCAGATTTATAACCAGTCATACTTAAAAATTCGAGATTTTGCTCTGTAAATACCCAGTTTTGAAACAAACTTTGAAAATAATTCATTTCTTCTACTGGATCCTCAATAAAACTAGACTGATCAATTGAGCTTTAATGAGCATATAATATATCAATTTTAACAGAGAAATTATCATTTATGGAAAGTACCATTTACCCTTTGGTTACTCTCTGTGAGTGAATTGTTATCTCGGCGATACGTAAACGTTGTTTTCTAATTACTTTTAAGCACAGATGGTTTCCTAGTCATATTTACATTGGTGGTCTTCGGTGAAACATCTATCTCAGTATCTGATCATCTGATCATGTATAATGTTAATTAGGTTGTATCTCAATTTTCCAACCTCTTAATTTAGCACCTATGCAAACAATCTCTTGTTCCCAACTTTCCAATTCACAACTTCAAGTTTCCTGTGTTTTTCTACACTGCTCATAAAAATGAAAATTATGTATAAGGCAAACTACAATTTATTATGATAAATAATATGCATATTACATAGTTTATAAAGATCTTAGAAAATTATATTATGAAAAAAGGTCATTATTTTTAAAAATATGTAACCAATATTATGAAAAATTGAATCAGGTGAATACATTTTAATTGTAACAACCATTGCAATTTTAGGAAAGAAACTGAGCACATAGACCTAATCTGGAAATCCTTTGTCTTTGGCCTATTTATTTCAATATCGTTATGGCAATACGGACTAAGTGAATATATATATTATATCGTTTATTCAGAAATTCCAATAGGCCATAATACCCATGAGGATACAACATACTATGCATATTTACAATTGATACAACAAATGGTGCAGTAATTACATGTGAAATGTGTACAACTAAATACAACGCACAGACGTACTAACACACTCACACACTCACACACACACACACACACACACGCGCGCGCGCGCGCGCGCGCACATATTTGCACATGAACAGTCACGCACATAAACACAATTATTATGTTCTTGTTTTCTTCATTTCAGTGTCATATAATCATAACACTGTTTCGTAATTTTCGTCTTATTTGTGCGGAGAAGGTGACATATTTCAATCATAATTTAGTATTGCTGATGAAAATATTCCAAACATATAAACTGTTAATACAATTTTTGAATTTAGATGCAGATGTATTCAAAAATGTTTTCTATGTTATTGTTTTTATATTTCATATAAGTTATGTAAACTTGTAACATAGCATTGTAAGTTGGGTTAACTGAATATTTCATTTTTCTTTATTTCAAAAGTTTAAACACGAAAACACTAAGACATCTAAAAGTTTTTTTCGTTTTGACTTTGAATAAGTGCTAAAAATTTAAACATAATTGGCCTTTTCCAATAATATTTCTTTATGTATGTGTTTCTTATTTGATTATACAATCTGCATTCAATTACAAAATGATATTCGTCTTCTAATGTATTACATGTAGTACATTTACGTTCATTTAAAGGTATACTATGAGGTTTGTGCCATCTTCCAGCTTCTATTTGTAAATTGTGAGATGAGAGTCTTAAACTAGATAACGCAATTCTGTATTTTTCTATATTAACCATATAAAAGTAAGATTTTAAAGCAAAATTATCAAAAATTAAAGTGTAGGTATTCGCTCTACTTGAGATCCGAAGACGAGAATGTAAATTTTGAATGAAATTATCTTGTAATCTTTGTTTTACATTATACAAAAACAAAGTGTTATCTCCAACACCTTGGAATAACCAAGCGTCATAAAAACCAAGAGCAGATAATAATTGTTTTAATAACGTTACCCAGCTCTTTTATTTGGATGGAGATCAGTATCACTTCTCATCATGTTATATACCAGTTTTACAAATTTATTTTCGCCAGAGCAAATTATTTCTAACCAATATTTGACAATGTTATAATGCCTTTGTGTGACAAGATTTGTTCTTCCTAATTCTCCATAGATGAAATCATTTTGTGTACTCCTTTTTACATTTAGCACTTTTTTACAAAACATTGTATGTACTCTTTCGATATCTAAAGCCGTAGTAAAACCCCAAACTTCAAATCCATAGTTAAGTATCGGGCTTACAAGTTTATCAAATAAATCTAGTTTGTGTTTGACCGAAATATTTGTGAATCTATATATATATTTATTTAATTTAAAAGTAGCTTTCAACGCTTGACCTGCTAAAGTAATTTGTGTTTCATTGAATGACCCCCCTTGAGTGAATACAATCCCAAGATAACCAAACGATTTAACTATTTCAATTTCATTTCCTTCGTACAAAAATGTTAAATTCCAAGGTAGTAACCCTGCTTTCCTAAAAAAACATTATTTTTGTTTTTGTAGTATTTACTTTTAATTTTCAACGTTTGCAGTAATTGATTAAAATATATAAACCTTTTTGTAATCCATTTGGGGTTTCAGAAAATATCACTATGTCGTCCGCATACAATAACATAAACATTTTCATAGTGCTAATATCAATTCCTTCAAAACCATTCTGTACAAAATTTTCTTCTAAATCATTTAAGAACATTGAAAATAAAAACGGTGATAAACACTCCCCTGGACGAACGCCTAATGTACATGTAAATTCATCACTTAAACAGTTATTTTATTTTATCCTTGATTTGATTGAGTTATACATTGATCTAATAATGTCAAGTATTTTACCTCTAACACCTAACTTGATAAGCTTAAACCATAGATTTTCTCGCACGATGTAGTCAAATGCTTTCGTGAAGTCAACAAACCCGCAATACAATTGTTTATCAGTGTTAATCATATGAGTTATAACTCCGTGAAGTACAAAAATATTGTCAACCGTACTCATGTGTTTACGAAAGCCAGCCTGAGCCTCAATAAATACATTATAAGCTTCAGCCCAGTCATTTAATCTGTTATTCAGCACACGTGTGAATAGCTTACCTAACGAACTCAGTAAAGTAATGCCACGATAGTTTTCAGGATCGTTTAGGTTACCTTTCGTATGTAACGGAATGATATAACCCTCAGACCACGTGTCAGGGAAATGTCCAGATGAAATATTTTATTAAATAATAATTTTAAGATTGGAGTCAGAGTATGTTTACTGTGTATAAAAAATTCATTTAATAATTTATCAGGTCCACCCGATTTTCCATTCTTTAATTGGCATATAGCAGTGTAGATATGGGCGTCGGTAAGCTCATAATTAAGCTCATCAAACATGATTTGTAATTCATTTTCAATATACATTTCATTAAAATATACAACGTCTTTATCCGGCTGAAAAAATGGGTCATTCGGATTATTTATACTGTTGAAATATGTTTCGAACATTGATATGTTTACAGTGGACGTTTTTAAACCTGCGATACTTTTCAGCATATTCCAATAGACTTCAGCATTTTTATAACGATTATATTCTAATTTGCGTGTTTGGTCATTGTCAAACTGAAATTTGTGTTTTCTTATAGTAGCCTTATAACTTGATCTTGATTTAACCAACTCTTTTCTATTTTCATCATTTTTGTTATCTCTATATTTATTCAGCTTTACAGTAAAACAATTTCTTCTTTCTGCGCATTCTTCATTAAACTATGGATTACAATCTTTATTATCACTTCCATATATATTTTGTTTGCGTGTTGCCTGCTTTTTAAATAATGGATCTGCAATGTTATCAAGTATATTGCATAAATGTTGGATCGTATTTTCAATATCACTATTACATTCTATGTCATCTATGTCGCTTTTTAAAACATTCATTTCCGTTTTAATATTTTCTGAATTTAGTGCACTCACAAAACGTTCCGTTAAATCATTATTCCATACATATTTACTATCGATATACCTACAGTTCTCTATATGTTCATCATTAGTATCTATATTAATCGCTATATTGTCAGTAGTATTCTTTAATATAAAATTAATTGTACAATGATCTGACAATATATTTGGTTCGTCAACATTAAAGTAAGAGACGTAGTCAAACATAGATTCCAATGCTAATACATAGTCTACCAAACTACTCCCTCTATTCCCCACAAACGTGTATTTCCCTACCCCCTTATCAGAACCCACTCTACCATTTAAGATTCTTAACCCAGTCTGTTTACACAAGTTGCCATTGTTATTTATATGCCCTTTATCCTGCGAGAATCTTGGAGAAAACATATCAGCAACATAGTCATCAGGCAAAATATTTATATGTGTAACGGTATCATGCGTAACGTAATCAGCATTGTCGGATGACCTACTATTAAAATCGCCATTTAAAAGAATGTGACATTGGCCATTATTTTTATTTTGAATATCCATTATCGAAAATAATAACCTATCAAAAACACTATTTTCCACAAAAGCTTGTCTGCCACTGCCCTCTGGCAAAACGTAGCATAAACCTACAAAAACATCGTACTGCAAACATAATGTGTCGCCTTTGATTTTAATCCATAAAATATCATCTTCACTTTGAAAAAATAGAGACTCATCCGTTACAAAATTGTTACGAATATATAATTATCATAATACAACCAGAGTCACGTTTACTATTGATATTTTTCTTTTTTCTATGTAAAGGGAAGCAATCAAAATTTTTAACCTGATAATCGATTAGCTCGTTTGACCAAGTTACAGTAAAAAGTACAATGTCATTGTTATTAAATAAAGAAGTAATTTCTTCAGAGTTCAGTTTATTTGTTCGCTTTGACACTAAGCCTTGAACATTTAATAATGCAACACGAAGTTTCACCTCCTCCAGAACGTCCTAGTCACGTGATACCCGTGAATCACCATGCTGTGGTACGCCATTTCGGTTGAGAGAATCTGATGGCTGTCTATTGTTATCAAATAGGCTGGGTCGTCTGTCCCGAGAATGTGAAATTCGTTCACGAAACATTGCCGCGGCTGACTGCGCTCTATGCCGGACATCTACTTTACGGCTGACTGGCCTCGACACATGTCCACCTGTTTTGTTTTGTTTATAATTATGTACCGGTGTACTGCCACTGCTCTCCGATTTTTTTGTATTGGTACATTTTTTTGTATAGTAAAACCATTTAGGCATTTTAAATAAACGTTTTTGTTTTGTCAATTCTAACATTTTGAAAAATCCTGATACACTTCCATTTAACAGTGTTGTGTTGAAAATATAGTGTATTATGGTATATTTGTGCGAAATAGAAGTGTAAATGAATAAAAGTTCAAATAGAATACTCTTGCACATGTTTTTTATTTAATATGCAAAGATTTATATTTTAATTCATGTGTGTGTGTGAATGAAAATCCTACAAACTAAATGTTTAATGCAGTACCAGCGGTGTAGAATATTATAGATTTCTTTATGGATGAAAAATTGTTACACAGTGACACTGAATGTTAAATATAGCGTTGTTGTTAATCGGGTTAGTTGTTAGTTGTTGATTACACTTTGATTGTTAAACAAGTTCTTACAACTTAGATAAATTACGCTCGAAATCGTCCGTAACAGAATCAGTACTAAGCACATGTAGAGATAGTGTCTTCCTTAAGGACACCACACATACATGTAGCCTGTGCGAGGGAGCGAATCCATGACCCTTTGACCAGGGTTCGAAGTTCTTCTACTGCACCACACACTCCACAAAAATATGGAATATATATGATATTAATTTTAAAAGAATATATTAATAAATAAGTGTTACGAATTTCAAATACAATAATGAAGTGCACAGTTTTACAAACCTATCATGGAAGTTTGAACTGACATATAACTGACTTCTTGAATATTATTGTTTTACTTTAGACATGCAGTAATGTAATGTGATTACCAGTAGTGGGGGTAGGCATAATATTCCAACTGTATGATTCAGAAAAAGTTCAACGGTTAGTACAATTAGTTTAGTTTATACTGATTTATTTTAGCTCGATTACGATGAAAGCTCAGAGCTTATATGAACCGCTTTCGAGTCCGCTTCCTGGGTAAAACCAGTACTGAGTGTTGTTTTATGTGAAGCGTCGGGTCGAGCTGGGAATGGAACCTGCAACTTTCTGTATGCACAACATATCACACCCTATTTGTATTTAAGACAAAAGCACATATAATTAATCGGGTATATTTTATGTTTTAAGAAGAGACAAATGTTTACACTTGCCACAGTCATTATGAATTGTATATTCCATACAATATATGTTTCAACTTATTATTAATCATTATTTATATATATTGTTTATCGGTCTAATAATTGGACTGATGAAAGTATACTAATTGCATCAGCGGGGCGGTAGTCTAGTGTATATATAGTGTTGACCGCTCACGCCAGAAGGTAAATGATATAGAAAGATTGATAGTATAACTGATGTAAACGATACCCAGCCCAGTCAATTAAATGAACTGTGCTGATAGCAAATATGATGTCCAAGCATTCAGTGGTGGGAGGGAGTAAATGTTAGGAAGCCAATGAGGCCTCCAAACATATTATATAATAAAACGGTGAAATGAAGGTCAGCATATCCAATGAGTCAGTGCATAAATAGTACCCACAGAATAAGAGAAAGTGAAACTACTTGAACAACAATATGGCAGATAATGTTATAGAATATTTGCTAATGGCAGCCTCTTCAAATGTATTAAACGTTTAACATTGTAGGGGAATATCATATCGATATCAATACTATTCAGGAGCCAAGTGGAGAAAACAATATATTTAGGGTGACAGTTAGCTAAGAATGTTCTTGTAGTTGATGGAACTCATCGTCTTCAGGCTATAAGGCGAACAAAGGAAATAGCTTGAAGCTATGTTGTTAGCAGTGTCCTTTGTCATATTTACACACAAATGATAAGAGACGAAGCTTTCATGCTTGGCGTAAACCACAATATGCACCATAACAATGTTAATGTCGTGACTGAAGGTGTGTCTATTTAGAAGGATATTGATAGAGCCTACCAACGAAAACCAGTCTATTGCGATATCAAACAATGATCTGACACGGATGTTTACCATTATTGGGGTAAAAACAGTAAGTAATAACATAATTACATTATTTTAACATATTTATCCTAGATTTAATAAAAACCTAATACATGTAGTTTTTCAACATTACTATAAGGATAGCCAGTATATTGTGGATACTATTTTATTTAATTTTTGAAAACTTTTACCAATTATATGAAATCAATAAAATTTTAATTTCATAAAATATCTGTACTTTTTGATACATGTATTTAAATAGATAGTAGTTTCACTATATATAATTTACTGATAGTTCCCCATGAAAATTATGCAACAGTAGAAGTTACGCAACTCTGTGAAGAAACTAGTGAAGGTAAACATATTTCTTACGTAATACGAAATTAATGAGAATAAAGAATAAATTTTATCAGTGTAAACAAGAAAATACTTTGAAGTAAAACGTATCGTAATTCAACATCAATAGAACTTAATATTTATACTATACATTCGCGACTAAATACAGCACCATCAGTATGACTACCCTCCCAGTTTGATGATATATCATTGCAAGAATGCCACCATGACTATAAATCGCCCACCTGTATACTAAAGAAGGGTGATACTACTTCAGACATTAACAAGATTACATTATAGATATATAATTACTTTGTGTATTTCGCAAAAGTCAAATAGTACAAATAAGGATAAACGAAGTGTCGTAACACGGCCTTTGATCGTCCAAATTGAACAGTTCGAGACTTTCTCCATAGTATCATGAACTAATGCTGTACAAAAGGCAAATAAAGCAACATTTGATGATCAAGAGCCACAACACAAACATATCTCTCCGAATTGACTTGTCCAAACCTTGTCCGAGGTCTTATGGTATACAACTACAATGGAAATGAAATATGTTCAGGTGATGGGGAACACATTTGATTTTTTATGATTCGTAACCAAAACAGTATTTATCATATTTGGCCAGTTTAAGTTTTTTTTTGCTGAGATATTATATTTATATATATTTATATACTTTTTAACAATTCAAGGTCTGTATATAACTCTGACATAAACTATCATCCGATTAAGCCAGTTCAATACGTTTTCCTTGATACTGTAATTATAATTACTATGTAAGTTTAAAATGCGAGGGCTATAGTGCAAATAACCAAATGTTAACAGACAGAAACAATACGACATTAAAGGCTCAGTTGAGCTTTGTATAATACAGAAACAGTTATACAATACTAAACGTTCAAATGGTGTTATGCATTTATACAACTGTAAACCTTACACTCACATTACTTTTTTCAGAGTTTACTTTGAAAGAATATCCATCTTTTGTCAATATGGACGAGTGGATATTAGTGCGTCCCTAACAGAGACAGACGATGATTAGTGGATGGGGGAAGTAATTCTATAAAGAAGATGATTAATTTTAAATGGGTATTCAATAGAGAGAGAATATGTTGATTGGTAATGGTGAAATGACATCAAAAGGTGGAAAGTGCAAAGTACCAGATAAACTGGCATCATTTAATTATTCTAATAAAAAAAGTTATGCCAAAAGAATTACATTAAGATTAAATAGACTATGGCTCGATTAAATGATTTTACAATGAGAATCGTTAATTTCAAGTTTATATACGTTGTCTATCTCGTCTCTACTATCGATAAAGGGGATTTGGCTAGCTTAATGCTAGTCATAAGCTCATTTTCCCAAAGAACCAATGGATTTTACGAACACTTTTCACAAGTCCATTTATTATGCATATGACGTTTAATACTCTGAGACCCGTGTGATGTACCCAATGCAATGTTAAATCAGTAGTGGATAATATTATAGCAATGTTATAACTGGTCATGTTATATATGCAAGAACTTAACATAGTTCGTAATGAATACTTATCCTTCTTCACATTTGCAGTTATTTTGTTCAAATGGCCTGGCTATAAACGTTTGTAATTTTATTGATAACCAAGGAACTGTTTGAATCTGATTTAAACTATGTTTTATTTTGTTATATCCAATTGTACGAATTATATATCTTAATGTAATGCATTACATGTCTTCTAACTATAGTATGAAATAAAATTGTTATACAGTATATTGTTTATGGCGTAAATTATTCCTTGAAGAATTACATCTTTCTTTAAATCTGCTATTCTATACATGTATACATTTTTAATGCAGAGCAGACTGCACTTAAAAGTACGTAATCCTCTAATGTCTTTGTATTTTCTTAAATTTCAACCACCAATATGGTGGTCTATTTATTCACCCTGTTATAGGTGTATGAGGGCCGGGATGTAACATAAAAGAAGTATATATATGTTTAAGTTGTAATAGAGTAAAACATGTTTTTATTTCATTTATCATTTAAATAAACTATTGTTTTTTTCTTTTCCTCCTTATGTGTAGTTTACAATATTTATGAAGTTATTATAATTTTTTTAATCACATAACTTAGATATGTATTATACTAAAGCATAAAACAAAATAAATATGTTGTATCGGTTGTTTCCAGTTTACATTCTTTTCTCATACATATATGGAGAGACAAAGAGTTTTTTAATACATTATTTATACATGGTCTCTATATATCGTACATGTATGAAACATGACACAAAAATCTTTGCAAAATGTGTTTCATTGAAAGACGGATTAACATACAAGGAAAACTCGACATTATTGTGATTTTGACAAAATCTATTTGAGTTCCAATCAAGTATACGTATGTCGTTGTAAATATCTTCTTTTTATCTTTTTCCTAGTTTAAAGTTAAATTAATTATAGTGTATGAAATATAAACTGAGACTATGAGCATAAATCAAATATTAAATTAAAATAATTCTATTTTAGCAGATAGATAGATAGATATCAAAATAGATATATAGTATCAAAACAAAAACCTCCAAATCAATTTATATTATCTCTTGATATCATTTGAAACCAAAATACTTGTTTTAATATGTTCTATTCATTAGAAGCTACATTATGTTCATTCAAATCAAACAGCTATATTTTATCCATGCATCATGCATTTGGCGACTTTGGATTTTGTATGCTTAATATATCATATTACAGGGAAAGTGTCCTAATAAAACTGGCGAAAAAACAACTAAAAGATAACTAATTTTGTACTAGTATAGTAATTGTTTATATTTTCTTTTATATATTAAAAGGTCGAAGTACATTTTTGTTGCTTTCTCACAAATTTATCTTATAGATAATTGTGATCCTACTGACTGAATTCAGCCAAGCATATTTTACAGAAGAACTACCGGTATATGAAATAAATAAATGACTTCCGTAGTTTTTATGGTGTATTATTAGATGCATAATACTGACTGAATTCAGCCAGCAAGCAAGATGGTTTCCTTCAAAAACAGAATTTGCAAACTGACTTATATACAAAATTTGGCTGAATTCAACCAGTGAAGAGCTGGAATTGCAAATATCGATTTTACATGCAACATTTGTAATTCGTGTTAATTAAACTAAAGTTTGACTGAATTCAGCCAAACACTTCATCAGGATTATCTTTTATTTGATAATGCTCATTACACTTTTAAATGATACAAGTTCATTTAATTATCTAGCAAAAATATTAAGTGAAACCTATAACCACGTGTAATGTAAATGACTGAATTCAGCCAGATTAAAAGCAAACAGGCATGCCAGCTTGAACTTCTTATTGTATTAATATAAAACGACCATGCCGATCATTTAGTTACAAATATCAATAGTTTTGACCTTTTCAGAAAAGGGTCAGTTTGAATCAGAACGTGTTATTAATAAATGCTACAGTTTCTTTTGGATATTTCTTTGATGTGCGTATCATTCAAATTGAATTCAATTCAATATCATAGTAAACTAGATTGTAATTAATATTACTATAGAACTATAGACTGCTTTCATACTGTGAAGATGACAATGACAATACGTAAAGGTGTCGTATTCGTGTTGATATGTCTATGTTTGATTCAACGGTAATACTCCTTAAGCATTACAAGAGAGCATTACATTGTATAATGAGCATCATAATACCTAGATAAATCTCCAAACTTTTCACTTAACTTGTTTTGAATAGGTCTAAAATGTATAGCTCACACATAAAGTGCTTTTGATTAGTTTCGCCTAGCTAAAACAGGATGAAAAGAGTATTTAACAAGAAATGCATCGTACCAATTTGGACAGTATTTAGTATATAACTATCTACCGTTGAAGTGGTCAATCGTCGAAATTCTTTATCCTTGGAAAATGACTATTGGCCAAAAGAAGGAACTATTAACCTCGACTTCGTCTCGGTCAATATTTTCCTGCTTTGGGTCAATAGTCATTTTCCTTGGATAAATATTTATAACGATTGGCCACTTAAAAGGTAGATAGTTATATACTAAATACTGTCCAAATTGTATAATGAGCATCATAATACCTAGATAAATCTCCAAACTTTTCACTTAACTTGTTTTGAATAGGACTAAAATGTATAGCTCACACATAAAGTGCTTTTGATTTGAGATACCACGTGATACTAAATGGCGGATAGCTTATAAATCTTATCGACAGAGTCAAAATATCAATATTATGCTTTAGCGTCTTTATTCCGGAGGTTCGGACACTGACAGTACGATTATGTGTATATAAGGAACATTCGGTGATGAAATTTGGATATAGTGTTGAGTTTTTGATGAGTTTGTGAAATTTAAAACTCTTTGTTTACATCTAGATAGATCAGTATTGCACACTTTTGTGGTGTTACCCATACATAAAAGACGCACGCTCAACATTCCAATAGATAGTTCACTATTGCACGGAGCTGAGGTTTCACGTTAATAGTATGAATACAATATCAACGTCAACTCCGCGGAATACCAAACAACAAAAACGAGAGTTATCGTCACCTCTCGACTCTACTGAATTAAAAAAAAATAAAGTGTGTGATCCAGTTGATATATCAGACATGTCAGATATCGCAGCCACAGCCTCATCTGAAGTGTTCAACAAAATTGTCCTCGGTGATCAGGATATAGACAAAATTGCTTCTATCCTGCAGACTACCTTTAAGGTAAAATTGAAAGACATGGTGAGCAACATTATAAGTGGAGTTGTTGATGCCTTAAAGGATGAAGTGGTAGCGCTCCGATCTGAAAATGTCGCTCTTAAGAAGAGAGTGGCTTCCCTCGAATCTGCAGCAGATGCTAGTGAGCAATACAGCCGTAGAAATTGTTTACGCATTTCCGGCATTGACGAGTCTTCCGGGGAAGACACTGACGCTCTGGTGTTGAACATGGCCAAGGCCATAAACGCGAACATCGAACTATGCGATATTGATCGATCCCATCGAGTTGGAAAGCCCGGTGGTTCCAAGTCCCGAGCCATCATTGTTAAGTTTGGGTCGTATCGAGCTTGCCAGAAGTTGAACCGCGCGCGTACCCTAGCCAAGGATCGTGGTTATATGGGCAAATACATCAACGAGGATCTGACCAAGTTTCGAAATGGCCTGTTATATAAAGCCCGTCATCTGGTCAAAGGAAAACATTTGATAGGTGCTTGGTCATCTGACGGCAATACATTGGTTAAGGACAACAGCAACAGCGTTCATAGAATAACGCAGGAAGATGACCTAGCCCCCTTCAGTCCAGTGGAGCCAAAATGAGACATTACCAACATTTGTTTTTGGCCACATGCCAGTGGTATTCACTCTCCGTGTGGTCATATGCATCAGTGAATCACTGTGAACCTAGATACGTTTTACTAATACGAGCGACTGGCGGTTTTGTGATTAAATGAAATAGGCCTACATGTAAATCGGTTTTATTATAATACAGTACAATTAACGGTGCTTAAAATCACTCAATTCTGATGTAATGAATACCTTATTTAGAAATCATCGACATTTCATGGGTACTGATTGTATTTATTGTGACTTACAGTATTGAACTCTATAGGCCTAAAACTTCACATTCATTGCAACTTATACATGCGTATTGAACTATATAATATAATGATCAAGCTAATACACCACGTGTTATCAGTGTTATTTGTATTTGTATTGGTTATTTTGTTCATGCACAGCTAAGTATGTATGTGTATGTGTGCGTGCGAGCGTGCGTAGATGACACGTGTCTAAGGGTATATATTGACATTCGCATACACGTGTAAGCGAATAGGTGAACATGCACATGTACATGTGAGAGCCGTATTTTTTCTTTAGTGCCTATTAAACTGATTATATAATGAATGATTTATTTATCATACTGCGAAATGTTTTCTTTTGTAAGCTGTGCCAATACAAATCAAAACTATATCAATTTTTAGTAACGGTTTTGCACGTGTGGAATATGAATACTCGCTGGCGTACGTGTTTTTGATTCATTTGCGTGTGCATATGTATGCGATGTATGTTGAAGTTTGTAAGTGCAACGCACGTAAAGTTACTTTTGTTAAATTGTATTTAATTGTAATTATTGCTTTTAGCACAGACATATTATTTATGTTGCTACTGCTTGAATGTACCTAAGATTGATTTTTTCTGTTTTTCACTACAATGTGACACCAAGTGCATATAATCATTGAAGTATTGTTTCAAGTATCCGAAAGATGTTGCTTTTTATCAAATTACTGTACACCTTACTTGTTTATTCCAAACATCGATCCTTGCATACACTTAATTCATTATGTATACCATTGCTAACCTCCTTTCCATTTTACATTCCAAACAGTTTCATGCTTTTCATAGCATCATTATTTGTTTTCTTTAATAGTATTTTCTTTGGACGTTCTGTACTCATGCTAGGACACCATGGGCGACGGTTAGACCTTACGTTTGTTATCCTAGAAATCAACTTATTTTCTTACCTTTGAAGATCGATTTTGTGCTGGTGTCGGACCTGTTTCTAATTTACCTCTCTACAATTACATGACTTGTTTAAAAACATATTCTGGCACAGGCACACCGGCACACCGTTGATCAATATTAGATTTAGATTTAGATTAGATATTAGATTTAAATTTTCAGCCTTACTGCAGCTCATTGTTTTACTGTCTATCAACCACTCATTAGTCTATACCAGTTCCTTCTTAATACACATTAAAAGCGCTTCACAATGTAACTCTGATATTGTATATCCCTATAAACGTATATTATTAGGTAACATTTTTAAAGATAATATATTTTTTACCAAATATTTCATACGTTCCGTTTGTTTTACAACACCCCTAACTTGGACCTACATTCTACTGCTGACTTGTGGAGATATTCACCCAAACCCAGGTCCTATAAGCTCAACTGCAACCAACAACTCAGTTTCATCATCCTCATCCTTTTCAGATAGTTTGGAAGCCTTGGACTTTTCACATCATCTTTCTCTTGTTCATTATAAAGTTCAAAGTATTAGATATAAATTAGATACAATTTACTCTGAACTATATGGATTCGATATATTAGCTTTCTCTGAAACTTGGCTTAATGATACTATTGCATCATCTGATCTAGAATTCCCAGCGTTCCATAAACCAATAAGAAAAGATCGCGTTGGAGATAGCCACGGTGGTGTTATTATGTACATTAAAGATATAATTCATTTTTCTTGTAGAAATGACTTAGAAATCAATCGTCTGGAATGCATATGGGTTGAACTTACTATTAAACACAGACATATACTCATTGGAGTATTTAACAGACCTCCAAACTCTGGCTCTGATTATGATAATTTAATTGATGATTCTTTAAATCTTGCTGTTGATACTGGTATCAAAGATATAGTTGTTACTGGTGATTTGAACTATAATATGCTGAATGATGTTTCATCACGAAGTTTAAACAATATATGTCAACAGTTTGGTCTGTTTCAATCTATCAAAGATCCTACCCACTATACCGAGAATTCATCGTCTCTTATTGATGTTTTACTTTTAAGTAATAAAGACAGTCTTATTACAAGTGGTGTCGCTGATCCTTTTCTAGATCAAGATATCAGATTCCACTGTCCGATATACGGTGTATTTAAATTCAACAAAAACAAACAACTAGCTTTTAATAGACATATTTGGAAATATGAATTTGGTGACTATGCTCTTTTAAAAAATAAAATCATTCAAACTAACTGGAACGAACTATCTAACGATGATGTAAACGTTTACGCTACCAATGTTGCTAATAAAATTATTGAACTTTCAAATACTTGCATTTCAAATAAAATTATTAAAATTAAACCTCATGAACCTCCTTGGATATCAACTGAGTTAAAAAGAATATCAGGGTCCGTAAAAGACTATTTAAAAAAGCCAAGAGGTCTAACGAATTATACCACTGGAACAGATTTAAAAAAAAACGTAATGAGGTCGTTCAACTTATTCGTCAAGCAAAGCAATCATATTATGATAATTTAGCAAACCAACTTAATTCTACTTCTCTCTCTCCCAAAGACTGGTGGAAAATATTAAAGTCGTTTATCTCTTCATATGACAAACCAGCAATCCCTCCACTGAATGACAATGGAACTATTGTTTCCGATTTTGGTTTAAAAGCCAATTTACTTAATAATTCTTTTCAATCTCAGTCAATTTTAAATGACGAAGACATTGAACCACCCATTTTAATACCTAGACATAACATCCCCGGTTTACCAGATCTTGCTTTACTACCGACCGATGTATGCAATATTCTTAATTTGTTACCAGCAGGTAAAGCCTCCGGCCCCGATGAAATTAATAATTATGTTCTCCGTGTGCTAAGTAAGGAATTATCGTCTCCATTGTGTGATTTGTTTAACTCTTGTTTAACAAACGATTTATATCCCAAAGTTTGGAAGGAAGCGTTCGTATGTGCTATTTGTATTACAAGAAAGGAGACCCGTCTTTGGCTAATAATTACAGACCTATTTCACTTCTTAGTGTATTGAACAAAGTATTTGAAAGGCTCGTTTTTAAGCATATGTTCAATTATTTTCGAGATACTAACTTTCTTTCATCATTTCAATCTGGTTTTGTCCCTGGTGATTCAACCATCAATCAACTATCCTATCTTTACAATACGTTCTGCAAAGCGATTGATGATGGCAAAGAGGTCAGGGTTGTATTTTTTTATATAAGTAAAGCCTTTGATAGAGTTTGGCACAAAGGGTTGTTGGCTAAATTGAACGCAGCTGGCATATCTTGTCAACTTTTAAATCTTCTAACTGACTATCTTAAAGACAGACGCCAATGTGTTGTCATTCCAGGTGCAAGGTCTAATTGGAGACCAATTAAAGCTGGTGTTCCCCAGGGATCTATATTAGGTCCACTTCTGTTTCTAGTTTATATAAATGACATAGTATCTGACATTGACTCCAACATACGACTTTTTGCCGATTATACAAGTCTATACCTTATAATTAACCATAATAATGAGATTGCTAATGCCGCTGTGAAATTAAATTCGGACATAAATAAAATATCTAAATGGTCAAATAAATGGCTGGTTACGTTTAATCCATCCATAACAGAATCATTGCATATATCTCGCAAACGAGCTCAACCCGCTCACCCCCCACTTTTTATGCAGAACCAACAAATTTTAGAAGTGCCATCACACAGACATCTAGGAGTATATTTATCAAATAACTGCAGCTGGCACACTCATATTGACTATATTAAGAATAAAGCTTGGACTAAAATAAATATTATGAGAAAACTAAAATTTCAGTTAGATAGAAAATCACTCGAAACTATTTACATTTCATTTATAAGACCTTTATTGGAATATGCCAATGTTATTTGGGATAATTGTACAACTTATGAAAAAAATGAACTTGATAAAATACAGAACGAAGCTGCACGTATAACAACTGGAGTTACAAAATAAATATCAATTAATAACTTGCATTCTGAAGTAGGATGGGAAAGTCTTGAAACTCGGCGTATTAAACACAAACTTGCTCTTTTTTTATAAAATGATCCATGGAATTGTCCCACCATATCTATCTTCGTTGGTTCCTCCTCTTACAAATGCAAACTCCACGTACAACCTCAGAAATAATAATAATATTCAAATCCCTACTTCAAGAACAACTCTGTACTCAAATTCCTTCATTCCTTCCATTGTCCGTGAATGGAACACTCTCCCACTTGAAACAAGACAAGCTTCTTCTCTGAGTGCTTTCAAACACCAACTTGAAACAAGGAACCAAAAGTACCAAAATTATTTTACATAGGTACAAGGAAATGTCAACTACTGCATGCTCGCCTTCGAACAAGCTGTAGTGCTCTTAAGCAACATCTATTTCTTAAACACATCGTAGATTCCCCTCTGTGTATATCTGGTCAAATAGAGAGCACAGCTCACTTCCTTCTCAATTGTCACCTTTACCAGCTTCAACGCATACTACTCCTGACAACTGTCAATGAGTTGTGTAGAGCGTCTTTAAATATACTTCTTTTTGGCGAACCGCAACTTTCTTATGACAATAATGTTAAAATATTTGAAGCAGTCCACAAATACATTTTAGCTACTAATCGCTTCTCCTAAAATATGTAAGTCTGAAGAACAAACAAGGCTGTTCCAATTTACGTGGTGAGATCAGTCCGTCTTTCATTTGTCCATGCCGTTCAGAACATGTCCATAAATGCTGATAAGTATAATTATGTGAATTTATATAACATATACATGACTACTCTACTCTTTTTCAATTACCCGCTTCACTTCTATTTTTCTTAAACATATTAGAAATATTATTCTAACAATATGTAAAGATTTTTTTACTAAGTATATTTTGAACTAGGTTATATTCATAAGGTTAAGAGCATACATAAAATTGTTAATGATCTGCCAAATCTGTTCACATTTAATATATGTCATGGAGAAGAACTTTATAAGATTTTATCTTCCGTTCTAATCCATATTTATACTTTTGTACTGATTTGTATGTATGTAAATTTGAATGAATAAATATGTTTAAACCAAAAGGTAGATAGTTGTTCTATTATATTGAATAACTAGGAAAAAAGTTGTAGAAATTGGTTAATTGTGTAGATCGTTTTCTGCATTGATAAAGGATAATTCAGTGTCAGTTTTACTTCACGAAATATAATGACACATTTATTTTACAGTTTTACTGCTGTTTTCAGTAACATAATAAGTGGTCAATAAATAATTTTTGAAGGAATAAGTGATCAATAGATCATTTTATCTGACCTGTTTAGTTCGGATTTAAACCAATCAGATTGAAGCATTCATAACCATATATAATAATTTCTACCATTTTAGTTCAGTTCTATTGCGAAGAATGTTCAATGCTTATATAAACCGCTCTCGAGTCTGCATCCTCGGTAAAACCAGTACTGAGTGTTGGGTTTGATAGTCCATCAGGTCAAGCTGAAATTCAAACCCTGAACCTCTAGCGGTAACAGCCAACACTCTATCCACTGCTCTGCCACCCGATGTATTTATTACTCATTCGTTTGTTGATGTTTTAAAAAACAATCATTATTCAGCAAAAATGACTAATTATTTTGGATGACATCAACCCTTTGTTTTTTAACATTTGCAATTGCTCAACTAATTTTGCACACATGTCAGTAAAATTGAATCTGTGCCATAAGCGTGTTGTTTTACCAAATCATGCTTCTGTGTACTTCTTAAAGAATATACTCGAAACGTTATGTCACGCTTTTCGTGTCCACCTTTGAAATGAATGGAAACAACAGAGCATTTTGGATTTGAATTAAAAATGAAAATTACCTCATATGCTGTTGTCAACCTCAATTGATAGACTAATGGAACTATCACAACGGCTTGTATGACATAAGCGAAACTGATGTCTAGTCCCGCGTACATAATCATGGAGTTGTATATATAAATTTCAGCGGGAATTCCCAGTACAGAAGCCGCCGACTGGTACGTCACTAACAGAGACAAGGCTACCGGTAACAAATGCATCTGACGATTTCCAGCCAAATATTCTTCCGTTGTCCTTTGCTTTTTGTAAAATCCATAATATATACCAATGGCGAGGGATATTAAAAAAAATATACCTATCATGATATAGTCTACCACATGCAATTTTACTGCTTCCATATTTGATACAAATACTGATATTAATTTGTTTCTCACAGTGACCTGACACGTATGTCACAACTGTTGTATGATAAAAACAGTATATAACAATTGTTGTAAGAGATAAATGTTCACATACTGTGCTGAATCATGGAGCAAAAAAAATGATACCGATAAAGCCGTGAGATGAATTGATTACATTTGAATGGAGAAAAACAAACTGTTATTGACGGGGTAAGATTAATGAGGCTGACAGTTCGTGACAAGTAAATTTATATTTTGTAAAAAAAAAATTTTTTATCTATAATAATTGAAAATAGTATTTAATACGAATAAGGATATATTCAAACATGACAGCAAATGAGTAAAAAAGCAGCCAAATATCTGTGAAAAATAGAAAAAAAAGTGTTTTATTCATGCATGTAAACATTCACACTAAGATTTCTAATAAATATCATGTTTACTATGAACCGGTACAAAAGGCAACACAAAGTTCGCCATTTTGAGGTTTATTACGGACGGCCGATTCGAGGATACGGGACTCGTTACATTTGATATTGTGATAAGGCCATATTGTACGTATTAACCATGACTGAATGGTCCCTTTAAATTTTTTTAATGTAAGAATAGGTCGGATGGATCACTATCCTTAACGCTAAATACAAAACAAAATGAAGTTTAAGTTTAACATATTATACTATTACATTTGTCAAATTGCTTTGTATTGGTATACGGAGCGCAATTTTGTCGAACTTTTCCGGTTTTAATTGTATAATAAATATTGCCATTGAATGAAGTTAAGTTTATTTGTGTTGCAATACACACTGTGACAACTAGTCTGTAGACCAAACCCAACTCTCCTGATTAGGTCAGTTAAATAGCAGTTGTCACGAGTACGCTGATTGGTAAGTAGCTTTAGGGAAAGTTTGAATGACGTCATAGTTTAGAAAGCGTTAAATTGCTATGAATTGTGGGACAGGCATAGAATTCCTTGCCTTTTTCATTTGGGTTTAATAGACGTGTTTCTGGAGATATCAAGTTAAGGGATAAACAAGATTACTTATTAAGAATTATGTACTAAATGCCAAATATATTTAAAGCCATGTATATGCCATAAAAGCCCTTTGAACCGGGCCATTCATTATTAAATGTTGCATATATGTTTATACACTTACTGTCTTATTGCATAGAGATAATGAAAGGTTCTTGTATCAGTTTGGAAATATAAATTACTTAAAAACAACAAAACAGCTAAGCAGCATTTTTTAGTTAAGATATATGTACATGTGACACTTTGTCAGCACGAGACATAAAGAGAGTAAACATGTACAAACATATATTTATATATATTTTATATATACATACATGTTTGTACATGTTGACTCTCCTTATATCGGTTTGTTAGAAGTTGGAATAAGGTTGTCAAAATGTTACATTCTCTTTCAGATATTAAATGTATTATAAACTGTACTGGTAGACTAAGAAGCGTACTGGTAGCCGGTTCTCCGAAAAACATCCGATATTAACTCAATATCAAAGGTACTTATTTCAGTGGAAATTGTAAAACACATATATTTGGACCCGTGGACTATATTGACATGCAGTATTGCAACATGTATCTATGTTTATACTGCAACACACCATCTTGAGTAGTATATGCTGCCCCATTTCTGAGGATTGAAAGTATGTTGCGCACTAATATCAGTAATGAACAAATCAGTTTAATCAGTGAGCTTAACATCCCCTTTACAATGATATGCTTTCACATTGACTTATCAAATTAAGAAACTGCCAGATAATGCTAACTGCAAGACCATCACTTATATTCACCTTTGATAGTGCTAACTACCAGACCAGCACTCATTTTCACCTCAGATAATGCTAACTGCCAGACCACCACTCGTATTCACCTCGGATAGTGCTAACTACACGACCATCACTCATATTCACTTTGGACATTGCTAACTACCAGACCATCACTCATATTGACCTTGGATGATGCTTACTGCCAGACCATCACTCATATTAGCCAAAGATAATGCTAACTACCAGACCATCACTATTATTCACCCTGGATAATGATAACTACCAGACCATCACCCATATTTACCCGGGATCATGCTTACTGCCAGCCCATCACTCATATTCACCTTGGATAATGCTAACTGCCAGACCATCACTCATATTCACCTTGGATAATGCTTACTACCAGACCATCACTAATATTCACCTTGGATGATGCTAACTGCCAGACCATCACTCATATTAGCATTAGATAATGCTAACTACCAGACCATCACTCATATTTACTCTGGATAATGCTAACTACCAGACAATCACTCATATTAACCCGGGATCATGCTAACTGCCAGACCATCACTCATATTCACCTTGGATAATGGTAACTACCAGACCATCACTTATATTCACCTTTGATAGTGCTAACTACCAGACAATCATTCATATTCGCCTTAGATAATGCTAACTACCAGACCTTAACTCATATTCGCCTTAGATATTGCTAACTACCAGACTATCTCTAATTGTCACCTTAGATAATGCTAACTACCAGACCATCACTCTTTTTCACCTTGGATAATGCTAACTACCAGACCATCGCTCATATTTACCTCGGATTATGCTAACTGCTAGACCATCACTCATATTCACCGTAGATAGTGCTAACTGCCAGACCATCACTAATATTCACTCTGGATAATGCTAACTGCTAGACCATCACTCATATTTACCTTGGATAATGGTAACTACCAGACCATCACTCATATTCACCTTGGATAATACTAACTACCAGACCATCACTCATATTCACCTTGGATAATGCTAACTACCAGACCATCACTCATATTTACCTTGGATTATGCTTACTGCTAGACCATCACTCATATTCACCGTAGATAGTGCTAACTGCCAGACCATCACTAATATTCACCCTGAATAATGCTAACTGCGAGACCATCACTTAATTTCACCTTGGATAATGCTAACTTCCAGACCATCACTCATATTTGCCTTGGATAATGCTAACTTCCAGACCATCACTCATATTTACCTTGGATAATGATAACTACCAGACGATCACTCATATTTACCCGGGATCATGCTAACTGCCAGACCATCACTCATATTCACCCTTGATAATGCTAACTTCCAGACCATCACTCATATTTACCCGGGATCATGCTAACTGCCAGACCATCACTTATATTTACCTTGGATAATGGTAACTACCAGACCATCACTCATATTCACCTCGGATAGTGCTAACTTCCAGATAATCACTCATATTTACCCGGGATCATGCTAACTGCCAGACAATCACTCATATTCACCTTGGATAATGGTAACTACCAGACCATCACTCATATTCACCTTGGATAATGATTACGACCAGACGATCACTCATATTTACCCGGGATCATGCTAACTGCCAGACCATCACTCATATTCACCCTAGATAATGCTAACTACCAGACGATCACTCATATTTACCCGGGACCATGCTAACTGCCAGACCATCACTCATATTCACCCTAGATAATGCTAACTACCAGACAATCACTTATATTTACCCGGGATCATGCTAACTGCCAGACCATCATTTATGTTCACCTTGGATAATGGTAACTACCAGACTATCACTCATATTCACCTCGGATAGTGCTAACTACCAGATAATCACTCATATTTACCCGGGATCATGCTAACTGCCAGACCATCACTCATATTTACCTTGGATAATGGTAACTACCAGACCATCACTCATATTCACCTGGGATGATGCTAACTACCAGACCATCACTCATATTTACTCTGGATAATGCTAACTACCAGACCATCACTCATATTTACTCTGGATAATGCTAACTGCCAGACCATCACTCATATTCACCTTGGATAATGGTAACTACCAGACCATCATTTATATTCACCTTGGATAGTGCTAACTACCAGACACTCATTCATATTCGCCTTAGATAATGCTAACTACCAGACCTTAACTCATATTCGTCTAAGATAATGCTAAGTACCAGACCATAACTCATATTCGCCTTGGATAATGCAAACTACCAGACCATCACTCATATTCACCTTGGATAATGTTAACTACCAGACCATCACTCATATTCACCTTGGATAATGCTAACTACCAGACCATCACTCATATTCACCTTGGATATTGCTAACTTCCAGACCATCACTCATATTTGCCTTGGATAATGCTATCTACCAGACAGACCATCACTCATATTCACCTTGGATAATGCTAACTACCAAACCATCACTCATATTCACCTTCGATAATGGTAACTACCAGACCATCACTTATATTCACCTTGGATAATGATAACTACCAGACCATCACTTATATTCACCTTGGATAATGCTTACTACCAGACCATTACTCATATTCACCTTGGATAATGCTAACTACCAGATCATCACTCATATTCACATTCGATAATGGTAACTACCAGACCATCACTCATATTCACCTTGGATAATGCTAACTGCCAGATCATCACTCATATTCACCTTCGATAATGGTAACTACCAGACCATCACTTATATTCACCTTGGATAATACTAAATACCAGACAATCATTCATATTAGCCTTAGATAATGCTAACTACCAGACCTTAACTCATATTCGCCTTAGATAATGCTAACTACCTGACCATCACTCATATTCGCCTTGGATAATGCTCATTACCAGACCATCACTCATATTCACCTTGGATAATACTAAACACCAGACAATCATTCATATTAGCATTAGATAATGCTAACTACAAGCCTTTAACTCATATTCGCCTTAGATAATGCTAACTACCAGACCATAACTCATATTTGCCTTGGATAATGCTCATTACCAGACCATCACTCATATTCACCTTGGATAATGCTAACTACCAGATGATCACTCATATTCATCATGAATAATGCAAACTACCAGACCATCACTAATTGTCACCTTAGATAATGTTAACTACCAGACCATAACTCATATTTACCTTGGATTATGCTAACTGCTAGACCATCACTCATATTCACCGTAGAGAGTGCTAACTGCTAGACCATCACTCATATTCACCCTGGATAATGCTAACTGCCAGACCATCACTTAATTTCACCTTGGATAATGCTAACTACCAGACCATCACTTATATTTACCTTGGATAATGTTAACTACCAGACCATCACTCGTATTCATCCTGGATAATGCTAACTACCAGACCATCAGTCATATTCACCTTGGATAATGCTAACTACCAGAAGATCACTCATTTTCACCTTTACCATCACTCGTATTCACCTCGGATAGTGCTAACTACACGACCATCACTCATATTCACCCTGGATAATGCTAACTACCAGACCATCACTCATATTTACCCGGGATCATGCTAACTGCTAGACCAGCACTCATATTCACCTTGGATAATGGTAACTACCAGACCATCACTTATATTCACCTTGGATAGTGCTAACTACAGACCAGCACTCATATTCACCTCAGATAATGCTAACTGCCAGACCATCACTCGTATTCACCTTGGATAACGTAACTACCACACAATCACTCATATTCACTTTGGATAATGCTAACTGCCAGACCATTACTCATATTCACCTTGGATAATGATCTGAGTGCAAATTAATGGAACTCTTGTGTTTAAGAATCTGAATCGTGTTTAAAATATAAATTCATTCGCAAACAATGTAAACACAAGATATATGCCATTTACATCTACTGTTAAGATATGTAAACATTGCTTGTTCCTGGTGTATATAGCTATTTGCTATTTCAAATGACCAGATGTTACTTGTATTTCAAATGATTTATGGACTGTACGGCCGATGCTCAAAAGAGTGCTGAATTAAAGCTCAGACGACTGATAGACTGATTGAGAGTAGCGTGATGGCTTTGGTTACCGTCATCGCATACCTTGATCTAAATTGTTTGCAAATGTCTTTATTACATATTACTTTAGTTAACTATGTTGTCCCAGTCCTGATTACACATAAATGACAAGCGGCGGACTGAAATCAGATTTTGCATTCTTTATTACCGTGTAAAAAACCAGCATTAGTCTTATACATACGCATGAGCACCATTTGGTTAATTATCAACAAAATTAGTTCAGCAAAAACTATTTTGTTTCACAGAGGATATTTGTTTGCTTTAATGTAAGATCGAATTATATTTCATCAAATGATCACCAGAGGTCATATTCAACAAAGTCAAAAGAATATCATTTTTGGTGATCACGAGATGAAATATCACTTGATCTTACACCAAAACAAACACATTTTCTTTCTATTTTATGCATTTATATAATTTTTTGTTTATTTTGACTTCAATTTACCATTATATTTATTGGATTAATAAAAACAAATGTTTTTTTTTTAATTAAAATGCCAGGACAAAAAAGATAAAACTTTTTGTTTCATAATTTCACTGTTTGAAACAGTGGATTACCAAAAGTAATCCACTGAGAAATATCTATAATTCATCAAAAAAGCCTAAAATAAAATGGTAGACTCTGTCCTTGTAATCTACAGGTTAAATTAAGCAGTCACATTTTATCTGCGTGTATGAATACTCTTAACCCACAACAATTTAAAGGAATAGAATTGTAATATGAAAATATTTTCAACAATAGTGTCAATCTTTGATATTTTTAGAAAAAGGTTTAAAGACATTTTCAACGCATTATATTAGATACATAAGAATGAATCTGAAAAGAAACAATGTCGATCTCAAATAACTGGTAGCCGTCTCACAAACATATTTAATTTTTTGCATGTTTTTATTTAAAATTTTTTTTAATATATATCGGGTTATTATCTCTATGAACAATTCCATTTAGGCATCCCGGAAATTGTCTTTAAGAAATAACAAAATACGTATTAAAGTAGTCTTTTCTGGTCCCTGATATCTCCCGAATCGGGTATTTTTAACCCCAAATAAAAAGCAGGGAAGTCCATACCTGTTCCACAGCTAATAGCTATTAAACGCTTACTTAACTGTGAAGCTATTCAAACTTTCCCTGAATCAACTGACAAATCAACATTATCAAATGTGCTGCGATCTTATTGCTAATTAACGGACCCAATCGGGATAGCTGTGTCTATTCTACAGACAAGTATTAAAGTAACACTGACCAAATGCATATCATTTAGGATCTCCCAACGGGACACAGTTTAGACTTATAAACCGCCTAACGCTAATATTCACACGTACCCGTAAAGATGATAATACAGGTAAGCCGTACTAAGTCGAGTTTTACGGATAATCAAGGTCAATATATAAAAAAACTATATATATATGATGTTATTGTTTACCTGATTTCATATTGGTCCAGTTAGTTGCCCAAGGATTGTCATATAGGTCAAATTATTTGCACAAGTATTATCATATTGGTCCAGTTATTTGCCCAAGGATTGTCATGCTGGCCAAATAATTTGCCCAAGGATTATCATATTGGTCCAGTTTTTTGCCCAAGGATTGTCATATTGGTTCGGTTATTTGCCCAAGGATTGTCATACATGTCAAAAATCTTGCCAAAGGATTGTCATATTAGTCCAGTTATTTACCAAAAGATTGTCATATTGGTGCAGTTGTTTGCCAAAGGATTGTCATATTGGCTAAAGGATTGTAATATAGGTCAACTTATTTGTCCAAAGATTGTCATATTGGTCTAGTTATTTGCCCAAAGATTGTCATATAGGTAAAATTATTTGCCCAAGGATTGTCATATTGGTCAAGTTATTTGCCCTAGGATTGTTAATTGGTTCGGTTATTTGCCGAAGGATTGTCATATTAGTCTAGTTATTTGCCCAAGGATTGTCATATATGTCAAATATTTTGCCCAAGGATTGCCATATGAGTCCAGTTATTTGCCCAAGGATTGTCATATAGGTCAAATTATTGAACAAGATTGTCATATTGGTTCAGTTATCTGCTCAAGGATTGTCATATTGGTCCAGTTATTGGCCCAAGGATTGTCATATTGGACCAAGGATTGTCATATTGGCCCAATGATTGTCATATTGGCCCAAGGTTGGTATACTTAATTTAAGTCAAATAGTATTCATGAGCTCTAGCTTCAGTTAACAAAGCTAACTTTTATAATTATGAAGCTGTCTCTTAATTAACATTTCTCTATAAATAAAACATAAAACATGAACACTTATAATAGAAGTTCCATCGCTTGGCGTTCAGCAGTCAAAGGATATTTCTACGTCTGGTCGACCCGCGGTCAGTATAATGAAACTAGGCAGGGTATCATACCATATGTCTGTGATATGACACTCCAGTGTGGGAGCGCTAAGAATATTTTCTCAAGTCAACACCGTTGCGATGTGACTGAAAAATTGTTGAAAGCAACGCTTATCACCATACAACAACAACAACAACTGCTATTCTCTCATTTACAAACACAGCACCCTGCTTTAAAAGCTCTTTTGCGACGTGGTTTATCTTTACCTAAATTGTATGATGGTTTTATTTACAGGCTTCTTATCTCTTACTTTTAAACATTGCTTGCTAAACATATTGTCAAGGAATTGATCAGTTGAGGCTAAGACCCTTTGATTCCCTGCAGCAACATCAAATTCATGGATATTTGACTACCAGCCATGCGGTTGAATTAAATTGGATCTCTGATTGTTATACCGTTTGGCTTATCCATATCTTGCTACTGAAAAAAGAAATAAAAAATCAACAACATTACAAAAAGGTTATGTGAGGTTGGGATTATCAAATATCATTTTTGCAAATGTAACATTATTGTTAATGAATTAAAACCCGATCTCACCCATACAATTCCCCAAGAAAAGTATCTCTTAAAACTCCCGTACTCTTCACTAATGTAGTCCCCACCCCCCCCCCCCCCCCCCCCCCATACAAACACACACACTTTCCAAATAAAAGGGCGTACTTCAGACCTGCGCTATGTGTATAGCTTTATCATATAAAGATATTATACCAAATACGCCTTTCTTAAATGATTTTATTTATAGTTAGAGGCGCCTTATACATATAGTTATTGTTTATTATTGCATCGTTGTGCTACAATGTCAAAACATCACACAAACATCATAATACGGTAAAAGTTCCACAATAGCATATTTGGATTTATATCATTGTTCTCCGACATATTGTCGCCGTTGCATGCATCGTTTGGTTGATCAATACCCAACTTTCAGTTTCATCCACTATAGAAAAGCCGATATATTTTTTATATAGAACAAAGAAGGACCAATTTACTTTATAACTAATATCTCAAATAAGAATGGCAACATCCTTTAACAACAAACGAAGTACTGAAGCTTAAACCCTCCCCGATTTTATGATCTTTTTTTCATAATTTACAAATAAAAACATTTTGGTCCTTTTTGCAGTTAACGTAAGTCACCTGTATTCCATATATGTTCTATATAAAAAAGGTTAAAAATCAATGAAACATTTTTTTAATTACCTAAATAAACACATTTTTAAACAAAATTTGCTTTCACAACAAGTGGATTAAAACAGTAAAATGTCTCATCTTTCTGAATATATATTTTTTTATGAAATATATATAAAATATTTTGGTCCTTTTTAACTTTTTTTAACAGTACCATGACATTTTTGTGCATGAAAATTGATATGTATTGATGTTATATAAACTTATCAATTCCTACAGTTTAGTTTATTGGGGTCATAAAACTCTAGGGTCATAAACCAATAGGCTTATAAAAATAGGTTATATTTTAGAGATCATTGTGTTTTAAAGTTTTGATGGTTTTTATTTTTCAGTTTTAGTTTTTTTCACTATAATTTTAATTTTAAAATTACATAAATATGTAGTAAACATCTACGAAATTAAAAAAAAATGTATTAGATCATAGTATGAAACTCTTTTTATTACTCGATAAATTAAAACATAAAAAGTATATATATTGTAACAGTTTTTATTAATTTGGATTACAAACAAATAAACGTGTTTGTTGTTGTTAATTGTCAAGTATTTATTAAAGCGAAGTAACTGTTTTGTTATCGTTATGAAAACAAACCTAACCTTTTTTTGACACTTAGCACTTGTTTTTAACATTGTGTTTAATTACCACCTTTGTCGGGTGACTATGTATAGTGTCTAATTTGTTAATTGGCATATTGCAGGTGTTCTTTTAGACGACAATGCAGAATAAACAAATATGTGGTACATGTTGTTGTTGTTGACACTTAGTACCTGTTTGTGACACTGTATGCTCAAAATGCCAAATTGATTTGGTACAATCGGCTGTGTATGAACCTAGATATCGAAGAGAAATAACTACGTTATTTTCCAGTATCGAGAAGCTATGGTACTTTAACATGTATTTCAGGGTTTCCAATTTTTATGCCGATTACACTTCATCAATCCTTAACTAATTGGCCTATCGTAAATTATTCATTGATATGTGTGTATAAAAGTATAAATGAGTAGTAAATTTATAGTGGTTTAATATCTCATTAAACGTTTATTGTCTTTAATGAACG
This sequence comes from Panopea generosa, assembly GCA_029582155.1. Taxonomy (NCBI): domain Eukaryota; kingdom Metazoa; phylum Mollusca; class Bivalvia; order Adapedonta; family Hiatellidae; genus Panopea; species Panopea generosa. The sequence continues at coordinate 78,247,334 of CM055897.1, read as the reverse complement.
GTCAAAATATCTATGTTATGTAATAATGTTATTGCGTCTGTCTGCGTGTTCTTCCTGTATTATTTTCTAATCGAGTTTTTCTCTTTTGTTCTCTCTTTCTCTCTCACTCTCTCTCTTTATTCTGTCTATATATCTTTCTCTCTTTCCCACTCAGTCTCTTTCTCTCAGACTATCTCTCTTTCTTTCTCCCATTCTTTTTCTCTCTTTCCCACTCAGTCTCTTTCTCTCAGACTCTCTCTCTCTTTCTTTCTCCCATTCTTTTTCTCTCTTTCCCACTAATTGGCCTATCGTAAAGTATTCATTGATATGTGTGTATAAAAGTATAAATGAATAGTAAATTTATAGTGGTTTAATATCTCATTAATCGTTTATTGTCTTTAATGAAAGGTCAAAATATCTATGTTATGTAATAATGTATTGCGTCTGTCTGCGTGTTCTTTCTGTATTATGTTCTAATCGAGTCTTTCTATTTTGTCCTCTCTCTCTCTAATCCTCCTGTATATATCTCTTTCCCTCTCTCTTCCTCTTTTTCTCTCTCTTCTCTCTCAACAATGTCACAGATAGTACGTATAAACCATGTTGAAAAGAAAATTGATTATGTTATAAGTTCAGCAAAACTTAAACTAGAGTAATTCCTCTAATTTAAAATACCCCCGAGGCAGGGCAATAAAACTCGACCAATATCGATTTATTAATTAACAGGCTATGTATCACGCATCGCTGCGTTTTATAGACCGGCACTAAAAGATTATCAACACAGGATTACAAATAAGGAGCGTAACTTTAACGATACAAACATTTGAATTATGTCCCTTGATTTTTGATTAGGTACCGAAAGTTGGCCGGCGGCGGTTCGTTTTTTTTCCCTGTATATTTGCTGCTTGTGTGGACATATTTGGCACACTCTATGTTCAATGTTTGATAGCTCTACTACATTTTAATTGCATATTTGTAAAATGGAAATTTCGAGGTTCCCATATCCTTTTTACTGGTATATTTCTAGTTCATTCCTTTGTTCGACAGATTGCACAATACAAAATAAGCAATACTTTAATTTGAATACGTCTTGTTTATATGATTTTGCATGATATTGGTGGACCAGAGTTGCGCTAAGTGAACCAGAGTTCCACCAGATCTAGCTTCATGTGGCTTTCCGTGCATTGTTAATATTTATAGCATGCATACATCGTACATAATAATATACTTCGAAGGTTGAATGCATGGAAAATTAGACACCTTCTGAAAGCAATCATATTAATTAACTTTAACCAAGTTGTTACCTTAAGAATATTTGTCTTATTTAGCACTATACTTTTTATATTCAGCACTATATTTTATATTTTGCATAATATTTTTTTATATTGTGGAAATGATTGTTTGCGATGACTTTCACCGTATCACAAAGAAATATATCATGTTCTTGAATTGTTATATTAGTTATAATATATCTGATGCTCAAAACACCTCAGACTGGAGAATGCAAATTAAGTATTGAAGATCTACATGTATAATGTAACAACGGCGCATGTCACTAGACACTGTGACAATAACTGGCATATACCGCCAGGGAATGTACACGCCCCTTAGACTCCATTGGTTTATATAGATAACAGGTACAAAACAGGTATATATAGATCCTAAGTGTAACTTATTGTTCATACCAAACCGCCTCAGCCGAGCGGTATAGAATGCCGTAGTGCAATAACAGTCACATAAGGATGAGAATACACGGCAATGAAAAAGTAAGTAGTTAGATAGACTTTATAAACAATATTTGTTTTACTAACATGATACAAACATAACATTTCATTTTTATTTAATTTATATGTGTGATTAAGTTATTATCATAACTAATTTTGACAAAGCTTGGCACTCTGGCATAGGCATGTTAATTAAATAAAAATCTGAAATATTAATGAAATCAGCCAGTACATAACAGAATAATTGTCAAGCAAATAGATACTAGTTTATTTCCCATTAATTGTATTATATAGGAGATGAACATGATTTTAACAATTTAAAAAAAATGTCATTTGCATATGGGTTATCTGTTGTTTTGAAATCAAGTGCCGGGCCCGTTTAGCTCAGTCGGTTACGCGTCTGACTGTCAATCCAGGGGTCGCGAAATCGGATCTCCGCCCTGCAACAGTCTTCGTGATGATTGATTTACGACATTGTGTCTCATTAGCATCCGTCTCTCACCGCTGATTCAAGTGGACAAGTAATCAGTAACTTACGGAGATGTGGTGTGCTCCAGTACTGGTTAAAAGTAACAAATTTTCTAATTGCCAGAATTTCTAAGAATATCTTTCCTGGAAATTGTGACAAACAATTTTAAATTTTATTGTTTTTAACACTGGCATTTAATGAGACGGGCATCAATTAGATTATATGAAAATTATACATACATCCACAAAGTTATATGGTTTACAGTTTGTAATCCCACAAAAGTCACCACAAATTGAAATAACCATTCAAATTCCATAGAAGACACATTTTTGGACTGAAACTCATTTTAAAAGAAAAATGACGAAACTTATCTAATTATTGAATCATACAATATCTAATGAGTCACAGGGACACACCCTGTCATTGTTTTATGTGTTTTCTAATTGCGTTTAAAGAGATCGGAATAGGTTGATTGCATGATTTAATATTTATCATATTAAAGTCAATGTGAAAAAGTGTGACTTTTCGAACTGATGGTGACGCTCTCTACTGTGATGTTACTTTTACATTTATTATGTTATTGTTATGAATTGTTCATACAGTAATAGCAATGGATATAATGTACATTATCTACTTCTAGTTGTTATGTTGTTTAATTCCATTTTTGAGAAATGCCAACAAGATGTTGGTTACCAATTAAAAAATTGGCTCAGTGTATACATTTCTATGATATATAAGCCTTAGCGTTTCTACGTCCTTGCTATGAAATATTGATATAACATCAATGTTAAATGGTAATACTGTTAGCAGTTTTATTAGCTGAAATAATTGCACACTATTATTATAGAAATTAATTCATTTCTTCAATTTTTAATGATAATACATGAATATAGGTATACCAGGAGAACAGAAATATTGCTTTATAAAAATACACACGGCATTCATTTATTTAAAACATGTTTGTATGTTTGTATTCAAGAGGAAACTGCATTAAAATATATATATATTCTCTTCGACACTACATCATGTTATGTTGAATTTCTTAACAAATTGTGCAACCTGACCACGGTAAGTATCAACATGTACCAAACATAACTTATATTGTATTAATAAGTAATAATATCTTATATCTTAAAGAAAAAAAACAACGATACAAACTAAGTTAAGAATCCCATCTGTTACACGTAATGGGCGTCTTAAAACATGTTCAAATCTGAGAAATGCTTGTTATAATTGAAAACAAAAGTTTGAATATGTTTATTATATCTACATAAACAAACTTAGTCTAAACATTTCTGATGTATGCATATAGAAGCGCGATTGCCGTCCATCCAATCTCTTGTTTATTTGTTTAAAGTTTCATGTTTAATCAAATTTTTATTCAAACTCGTTTATGTTGTTTGCATGGCAATATGTTCGGATAGAACAGTTATTTGAAAGTCATGGTTAAATGTGCGGAGAGAACATTCGACTAAACAGTTATGTGCTGTGTAATGTCAGCCATTGATTAAAAAATGTCTTTATGTACAAACACATACACACACGTATGCTATGTTGTGACCCCGTTTACGTCTCACTTCACAGTTATTTGAAAGTCATGGTAATATGTTCTGGTAGAACATTCGAATAAACATTTATGTGCTGTGTAATGTCAGCCATTGATTAAAAATGTCTTTATGTACAAATACATACACACACGTATGCTATGTTGTGACCCCGTTTACGTCTCACTTCACTGTTATTTGAAAGTCATGATAATATGTTCTGGTAGAACATTCGAATAAACAATTATGTACAGTGTAATGTCAGCCATTGATTAAAATGTCTTTATGTACAAATACATACACACACGTATGCTATGTTGTGACCCCGTTTACGTCTCACTTCACTGTTATTTGAAAGTCATGGTAATATGTTCTGGTAGAACATTCGAATAAACAGTTACATGTTTGTACTGTGTAATGTCAGCCATTGATTAAAAATGTCTTTATGTACAAATACATACACACACGTATGCTATGTTGTGACCCCGTTTACGTCTCAATTCACTGTTATTTGAAAGTCATGATAATATGTTCTGGTAGAACATTCGAATAAACAATTATGTGCTGTGTAATGTCAGCCATTGATTAAAAATGTCTTAATGTACAAATACATACACATACGTATGCTATGTTGTGACCCCGTTTACGTCTCACTTCACAGTTATTTGAAAGTCATGGTAATATGTTCTGGTAGAACATTCGAATAAACAATTATGTGCTGTGTAATGTCAGCCATTGATTAAAATGTCTTTATTGTACAAATACATACACACACGTATGCTATGTTGTGACCCCGTTTACGTCTCACTTCACAGTTGCACCCCCTTGTTAGTGGCGGTAAACCGAACCTTGTGCTAAAAAGTCCTTTGTAATTTTATTCGAAATATTTTTCAAAATTTTGTATACCATATACTGCAATAAGAAATCACTGGTGTTAAGAAATTGTGATTTTCTTGGATTTTAACAAATGGATGTATATAAGAGCGTTTGAGGACTTCTTATTTAAAAAAACCCCCAAACAAACAACGCTTGAAGGTGTCACTGCACAAGTACATGAATCCACCAGTTGTTGTCCATTTTTATGAGCAATTTGTGGAATTTCTTTTAACCTTGGAAGTCCTAAGCCTTATTTTATACAGCAACATTCTAATATATTTATAAGGTATATTTTGCCATTTTATCAAATAGAACGTTTGTAGAATATTCGTAAATAAATAAATAAACTTTAATAATGTTTTATCAAAAATTATTTAAAGCTATTGTGTTTTATTTCCGGGGAGTAAATATTGCTCGTTTTTAAATACTTTTAATTATGTAGAGTTTAACTTATTTATTGTCATGTTTATCTTTGATTACCTGGAAGTAGCTTACAGAGTACTCATCGAAAATATAATACTATCAACGTCTGTACAAGAGGTTGTGATGTGTTTTAAATGTTTCATTACTCCTATTGGACAGACTGAAAGAAAACGAGTCTGCTAATTTCTTTTCTTGGATGCTTATCATATTTTTTTCTCAAAACAAAAATTGAAATATTTGATCAAGTTATATAACCACTTGCACGTCGTAGATATTTACTGTCGAAAAATACTCGATATTGCTGCTATAAATCGGGACGTGAAAAAGACCAAACATGGGCATGTTGACGACGTCAAATTTAAATGTATGTTATATTTACTGCAGAAAAAATATATATTCACATTTGAAACTACTTCTAGTTTCATTATATACTAATTATACGACTGATTTCGAAAATAATTCTAAAGGTATATTCCTCCTTAAATGATCAGTGAAAATGTACAGTTAAGGAAAGCAATAATTAGTTTTCCTATCGACGAACACAATATGGCATTTTTATCCATTACATAAGCTTTTTTCTCAAGTGACACTTTAGTGTTTTTTCTTCATTAATGGTGTAAATCTCCGATGATTATTTCAACATCTTGGGCGATTTAATGGCATTCTTATCTTGTGACAGTGTGTAAATGTACCATGTTAATTTCAGGTAAGTAGACAACTATCGATCGGGAATTCACTTTAGACGTAAAATCAATGTACATTATAACGATGTGAAATTAATCATCGAAGAGACGAAAAACGTTGTTCAAGTTTCAAAATATTTAGTATTCAGTATATTAAGTATTTAGACATTTCATTATACGCGTTGCACATGTTTGTATTTAATGATAATATATTACGCTTAACTTAAATATTTTGTCCACATTGTTCCGTTTATAAAATATTATTGTGAAACTGCTAGCAAATCACGCTTTTCCCTTTTAGAACCTGAGGAACTTGTTGTTGTTTGTCCTTAATCCTTGAACGGATTTATATATATTCAGATATTTCCATCTAGACATTTCCTTACTTGGGATTCTCTTTCTAATTTTGCGGCATTTGCAAATTCACAGAAAAAACATTTTAGGACCAAACAAAGTTCGTTCTAAAATCATAAGCAGGCAGATGGATGGTCGTTCTTATATCCTGGCAATTTGTTAATTGTTTCAAAATTGTTTTTATATATTTACCTGCCATAGCAAATTTGTGCTTGACCTACTCATAAATTTTCAGATTATGTATTAGAATCGTCTAATGGGTTAGTTGTATTGATATCTTCGTGAAGTAAGTGTACATTGAGATTAGGGAAGAGCTAGGTAGCGCTACCTTGGTAACCAGATTAAGGCATCCTAGTGTCGGTAGTGTTACTGACCTTTTCAATGAAGCGGGTCCTGTTATCATTTCTTCAGTTAGTATCGTGCATGTACGATCTTTGTTTAATATGCTGTTGTGGATATTGTTTGAATTCTAATCGAGGCTTCGTCTGTTATTTTATGAAAACATCATCTAATTATTATACCATCAATCGTGGCATACGTAATAACGAAGGCGTTAACTACATCATATTTTTCGATGTTTTTTAAAAACCTAAAACGTAGAAGTATGTTTTCAGAAACAAAGTGATATTTGTTTATGTTAAGCTATTCTTTATTTTTTCCAAACTCATCTATACCTTGGGAAGGTCCATATCATCTAAAGTTCACTATATCTAATTTAAAACAAAATAACAGTATGTATTAATTAATATTTCAAAAATCAAAGATAATGAAAAGCTGGTTGTTGCTTACTTCAGAAATAATAAACAAATCATCAGTAAAAAAATGTTTTCTTAATATGAAAATACCTCCTTATTAATTTGAGCTATTTAAGAAGTCCTTTGACAACATATAATCATAATGTAGTTTTAGTTGGCTTTTTGTTCCGGGTATTTTGGAGAGCAGACACATGGAATATGTGGTTGTTCCACACAGTACTTAAACTGGAGGTGCCAAGGAGCGTCCGTTATGCTCGACGGCTTCCCAAAGAGTCAATCATCTCATGACAATAATTCAACTACAAATTTAGTTGGTATCAAGTCGTACGTAGTCCAGTTCCGGCTCTCGGAGTTCATGTCCATTTAATATTATTATTCTAGTTATGATTTGTCTATCCCAAACTTTGTTATCTCCCGAATCAGGTCTATTAACCACCAACGAAAAAGCGGGGAATTCAATGCCTGTCCCACAGTTCATAGCAGTTAAACGCATACTAAACTGTGACGTCATCAAACTTTCAGCCGGCCAATCGTCGTGTTTATAGTGGCTTTCCCGCCCTTGCTATTTTACGGACCCAATCGGGAGAGCTGGTTCCGTATTACTGACTAAGTTATGACCCATACTTTTAACAGTTTTTCTATCAGGTGGATACACAGTTAGTAACGAGAGTTCTGAATTAATTATAGAATATACAATACATATTTTAACGACAATGACATTATCATCTGAATAAGCGACAACACAGGACTAATTTAAAACAAATAATAACATATGTATGGATCACGTTTTGCAGACACACCGATTGTATCAAGATATTTCGTCTGAAGTATTTCACAAACAATAACTCTTCGTATAGCCTTTCTGTAATCAATTGTTTTATTTCATATTCTTTACATATACATGTTTTATTTTATTTTTAGAGCACAGAAAAAATACACACTATATTTTGAATACATACACAACATCATGACATTAACGATTTTGCTTTAATAGAAGCAAACGCCTAAACGTATAGTTTCAACAAATTCAGAATAGTAATATTGTCCATATTTTTTTTCCATTTCAAGCCTGTAACATTTTTTTTGTGGATGTTTGATGTCAAGAGTGAGTATTGAGTCTTCTGTGTTATGAAATAACTTTATTTTTCTTAAAAAAAAGGGGAAAAAAAGAGACAAAATAATTTGGAACTAGGAATAAAATGATTCTGTGAACAGAGATAAAAAAAGAAGAGAATATATATATATACGATGAAAGGATGATGTAACAAGACCTTTTTACTTTGGATTTTTTTTCAAATATGGTTAAATGTATCGGCTTGAATGTTTGCACTTTATTATAATACCAAAGCGGCAATAAAGAAATGATAAATCACATACAGTGACGATAACCCACACTTGCACGTGGCCACAGGAATTTCAATGTTCTATTACGGAAACCACATAGAAAAAATACTTTAGTTTAAGTATTATAACTATGCCGCGTATGAATAACGGAGAACTCGCTCGCCCAATTGGTATGCTACAAGCGGACAGGTATATATTATAATTAATATCAAAGGGTATTTTCATCGGTACTTAAAAAGCATGTGCTGAGAGCCAGAGATGGACGCACTAAGTATAAATTATTGTCTGTACTGTGTTTTTGAGTAACTTTTCACATTTTTTAAATTTATTTGATCTGATAGTCACCATTTTGCGAATTTCAATTTTGATTGTAGTGCTTTGTATTTGTTAAGTTTTATAAATAATTGGAGTTTAATTGAAACAAAATTCAACTGAAATACGTACCAAATGTTTAGTTATATATATTCCAAGTTTCAACCATATCGATGCATAGATGGTGGAAAAATAGCCGATTAACCAAAGGTCTATTTAGAACTTCCTTTCAGTTTGTATATATATCCTCTCATAGCTTTCTCCTCGTGTTAGTAGTACTATACTGGTTTTTAAAATAGTATTGGTATTTACATATTTGTATTGAAGTTAGGAATTTTACTATTTGATTTCATGACATTCTCATTGATAATGATCATTTTATGTATTTAAAACAATGGCGATACACTCAATTGAGATATTTCATGAAATGTATTTGTTTATCCTTAATAAGCAACATGTGTTTGGTATTGTTATTAGTATTGCTCATATTTAATATTCTTTAGATATAAAATATATTTAAACATGTTTTGTAACAATCAAAATATTTTATTGGATCAAAATTGTTATTTATATTGTGTTATAGATAATGAACCATAGCAGACCTGCTATTCTTCCGCATGGCAAACTTTATCACGTGAACCATTTTAATGTTTCTGATAGTTCTGGATTAAAGGCACTGTAACGTACATATGTTGACGTAGTATTTTGTATATGTGTATGATTGATATTAGCAAGTTTCATCTCATGAGAATCTACATGCATTAACAATTATATTGATGTCATCAAGTAGATGGTTTTGAATACAAAAATCTACACTTCAAATTAGAAGTTTAAACGTTCGTTAAATGTATCATCCAATAATTTCATGTTTCTTTTACAGGACAAATCCAAAAGTGATTCACTGTTCAACACAGTTTCTGAGTTAAGTGAATAGTAGGAACTAGTTAAGTGGAAGAAGGGATGATCTAAATAATTTGTACTGTCGTAAACGACGATCCCTGCAATCCATCTGTCACACGTGTTAAAACCGACTATGAATAATACATCAACACTCTATAGATATGATCAACTGTCAAACAAGTCACAGTTGACATCTGCCGTTGCCATGATGCCAACGTCGGCAATTGTCGTATATATTAGTTTGATTTCTATTATCATGGTTGTCGCCGTTGTCGGTAACTGTGTAGTCATTGTTGTTGAAACACTCAACAAAGCTAAAACGAGCACTGATTGGCTGGTTCTGTTTATGTCAGTAGATGATCTGATAATGTCGATGTGTGTTATTCCATTCTACATCATTATACATAGCGGTAAGTGTTAATGTGTTTATTATGTGGCCATAGAGTTGGTCAGTTACTGCCAGTCAATTACATTGTTATTTGTTGCATAAAATAAAGCATTTGAAACCTACTAATTGTTTATATACTGCTGTCTGAAAGTGTGTTTGTTTCAATATCCATGTGGGATATAGCGTCTTCCATTCATGATTACATACTAAGCAGAATGTTTCATGCCAATATCCGTTCAAAATAAAACAACAAGAGTGTTGGCGGAAAACAACCAATAGTATTTTTTTTATTTAATCCACCCGTGAACTTGTGTATGACTTTGTATAACTTCAAAGAATAAAATAAATATTGAATGAAAAATAAGTACGTGTATGAGAAACTAAGTTGTGCATCGTCCTTTTACAAATGATATTGATTCATATTCGCTGTGTCCAATTCATCAACTGTTTGTTAGTTATATTAACATTATTTTTATTATTATCATTATAACCGTAAATTATTTAAATAATTAAACGAATGTTGTATTCTATATTGTACAGGCAAGTGGCCAGTACTGGGTTCTACAGCAATGTGTCGAGTTGTGAAGTTTGTAGAGATTACCATGAGTTATTCCTCCACACTATTATTATCTGTAACAGCCATCGACCGCTTCATCAAGACCTGTCACCCACATTGTGTTGGTATCACCCCCAAAAGATCCAAGTATGTCTGCATCGGCCTGACCACATTTACGTCCCTCATTGGCTCTCCCATGTTTGTTAACCAGATGTTCGACAAGGTCAGTTACTGCAAATATGTTCCGAAGGACAGCACGATGTTGGTTTTCATTCAGGTGTTAATTTACACGGTCCAGCTGTCATATTTTCTGATGTTCGTGGTCGTTGTAGTTTGTTACTGTAGGGTAAGTGTAGTATATTATACAGACTATAGGATTTTTTATTATTGCAAAGTATATGTTTTAATACGGGGTGAAACTAAACTTTAATGACTTTCTCTGTCCAGAGTTCTCTAAAATATTAAATAACAAGAAATGGCTTTGATTCTATTTTTGTCATTTCTTTAGTATATATTTTATTTCTTTATCAATTCTAAATGATTTACATGTAAATACACGGGCTGTATAGGATGTGTTGCCGTTTGCGTGGTGCAGTGGTAGAGCATGGGTCCCATTCTCCACCACGGCTATGTGAAGACGCTTAAACCGCTTGTGATTAGTACTGGTACTACCTAGGAATTCTTCGAGTGTCATTTGTCTAAGTCAATGGATGTAAAAAAAATAAGTTTTAAACAAGAGATAAACATGAGCTACTGTGGTTCTTCGTTTGCCAACAATGATGTTTATACCTTGTTACCGCACATAGGTTTATAATTTAACTACACTGATAACCCATATACATCTCTGCAGTTATCGACAGTGAACATTTTCTAACATGGAAACACACAAGAAATTTTTTGACAAAAGCTTTTTCCCACGATTCGATAAGGAAATGAATCAGTGTGATAATGTATCAAATTATGGAATGATCTTATATACATGGATCCCCTTTCTGTTTTATCTTATTGTCTTATTGGAATATTTATAATTGGCCAAAAGGTTATAAATCTATGGAACAGCTCTATTTACGTGCTTGTTTGAAACACTGAGGCCCTCCCAGGGGCTTTGGAGATCTAGGGAACATGGCCAATTATTTTTAAAGATCTGGAAAACATTAGCCATTACTTTCAGGGAACCAGTGATTGAAGTCCTAATTTAAAAGATTTTAGGAAATACTTTTGAGGAATTATGGCAAATACTTGTAGGGATCTGCGGAACAATGACTTTTACTTTAAGAGATTCGTTGGCAGTGATCCCCCCTCGGAGGGCCACAACAGTCAATTAGAGTTACCAGATTCGTTACAGTGATTGAAGTTGGCTTTATTGTTTAAACCATTTATTGGATATACTTATTTACACACACATTTAACTTGCTTAAACACACTATTTGAAATGCAATACGAGATAACTTTAATTCTGCAAAGTACTTCATTCATCTGACGTTAAACATAACTAGCATCCTTGTCCTGACAATCCTAAAGAAGTTATATGACATTAACTTATTAAGCAAATACGTCTTAATGTTATGAACACGATATTTATTGTTCAATCGAAGTTTTGTTCACTTTGATTTAAGAGAGTGTCATTATTGTTTTGAGCTACTAAGTTCTTAATAAAAAAAATCGCTATAACTTATTAGTAGTTTACACCAGTGGTTATGTCTGTTATTGCCCACTTAATAAACTCTATTTCAAAATGACAATCGGCAATGCTTGTAAATTAGAATTTATAAAATATATGCAATAAAAAAAAAATACAGAACCTTAATTTGGTTTCTTATCTGCAAAGGGGCATAACTCTGGTAAAAGCTGTCATGCATCCTATTTCGCACGTGTGCGGAATCTTTGACATCACCGTTTTTATAAGTATAACAGATTTTTTTTTTTAAATTTAGTGTGACGCTATTTTTTTTTAATGAATATTTCTTAAATATGAAGTTTAATAAACGGTATTAACTGTAATACCTGAAGATTAACATCTCCGTAACGGTTATAGTTCACAGTTGTAAAGATTATTTTGATGTATGTCAAGGGGTACAATCGATTCAACGTTGCCCGATGTCATTTAACATAACTATGTGTGCAATTGCTTCTCAAACACAGTCTGTTTCAAGTGCAATAACCTTAGTTTGATCCATTAATGTTTTTTTTTATAATTATATTGTTTTGTATCTATTGAATATGCACAACTATATCTGAATCTATATCTGAAGTATCTACTGGATACCTTTAAGATGAAGATTGTCAACCATATATTTAATTTAATGTGCTTTGATAAAAGATGAAAGAGACTTTGCAAGAAGAAACCATCATTTATTTCTGGAATGGATTTGAACATCCATTTCCAACGCTTTTCATGTTGTATATGATATATTCAGATTAACTAATGAACGAAGACCTCATAATGAATCTGAATAGAACCAAGGCCTTCAATATGTAACAGGCAAAATGTCTCACATAAAATGTTTGGACAGAGCGTATATCGAACCTACGACTTCAGCGGTGACAGACATGCGATCTTGAGAAGACACATAAAGTCACGAAGACTCTCAGTCATTTATATACACAAATGAGATACATACTTAAATATTCTGACTTGTGTAGGACTCGATATCATAATTGCCATCTATCAAAATGTTTCAATTGTTCAATAACTTGCACCAAGCTTTTATGCGATATATAAATCTTATACTTTTAACCAAATCGAGAATAATGCTTTGGCCAAAGAACAGAATAGAGACTTATCAGAAATGGCTATGTTGAAACCGGAAAATATCTTTCCCTCTAATTATATTGAAAAAATAACACATTGCATTAGTTTTACCAACGTGTGCGTTTTAAATGTAATGAGTGTAGATTTATTTAAACTTATAACATACGTATGTTTAAGTATGCAACAAAAGTGCCTGTTTATGTGAGCAGACTATGTTTGTATTGCATATCTAATCACAAACATAAATAATCAAACACTTACATGTCTAATTAAGAAAACGAGTTTCTATCTTAGTGTCTTAATTTTTATTTTATACTGTTCATAACATTTTATTAATTACTTTGATCAATTCTCAGATTGGGTATATAATCAGGACGAGGCTACGTCGAACCATAAATGCTGGTACAGTCCACGACAAAAAACAAGCATACCCTAAAGGAAATGCTACCTGTTCAACGCATGTGTCGAAGCAAACGAGTTCAAATTGTGTGATTAAACCGTCAAACAAGGTGGCGCCACTCAATTCAAATTTATTGACCGCCAATACACAAGCTGTATCCACAAAAGAATCAAATGAAAGAAACAATCAATGTGATGATGTCGTTAGAGAAAGTATTGCCGAACCTACACCACAAAGTCTTGAACTCATATCTTCAGATTTAAATCCAAATAAAGATCACCTTAGACATTCATCTAGCATTGAAGATACTTACCCTCGATCAGTTACCGCGAACATTGAGTTCACTAGTGTTAACAGTGCGCAAGACAAACGAACCAATCGAACGACCGCCATAATGTTCGCCATTACGCTGGTTTTCATCCTAACTTGGATACCACCATGGTTGGTAGGAGCCATTTTGCCAAAGAATCTCTCAGACACCGCCCTTGGGAATACAATAATAATGTTCACTCGCCGCACGTTTATAATTAACACATGCACAAATCCATTGTTCTTTATAGGGATGAGCTCATTGTTCAGAAAAAAGACCAAACAGGTGTTGCGACAGTTATGGAAATATATAACAGCGGGAATACATCTATAGATAAATATATAATATATAAGGAGAGCAAGTTAAAATGTATACAAAGCTGAGATATACATTCGCCAAGAAGTCAATAGCCACAATGCTCTTAAATGATAGAAATGTGTATATACTGCAAATTGAAATTTTTTTTTTTTCAAATATTGTTTATCATAAGTAGAAAATATTTTCTTCAAAACTCTTAAGTACCTTTACGGAATGAAATATATATATGCATTGTTTTATAAAAAACATATTTTCAATAAATATTAGATATACATGCCCGTATAAAGTGGCAATTCACACTTCTATCTAATAGTATTCATCAATATACCACATGGAAGAATGGAGTGAAAGTTTAATTTATATAGGATATAAAAGATGACTGCTAGCTATACTTTCATTAACTTTACTGAACGGAACAGCTAACGCGCCACCTGATATTTTATACATTTTCTCACAAAGTATCAAAGCAATTTCCCTGAAATTTGATCATGCAAAAAAAGCATTTCGTGCATAGCAGATGCACTTGAGTAACTGTATAGAAGCAATCGGTCTATATAAAATCAATACATAATTGTCTATTAATGTCGTATGAATAGTTAAATAATGCTTCTCAATATTCTAACGGATGTATTAGAAATACAAAAGTAGCGGGTTAGCTGTTCCGTTCAGTATATCATATATTCTTACATGTTAGGTAAAGATACCCAAATGGATCTTCAGCACCACGTTAATGAGTATATGGTCATATGCTAAAATATAACAGTCCTAAATAATGAAAAATAAATACAATTTTGAATTATTCTAGAAATAACTTTCGTTCCAAACATCAGACGTATTCCCACCTTGTTACAGACTATCAATAACAGAACAACACAAGGAAACGATAGACTTTCGTTCTTTATTAAGTTGAATGTTATTTAGCTTTCTATTTTGTCCGTTAAATAGCAAATTTTGGAAAGCCAAATTTGATTGGTCAGTTGCTTCAAATGAAAATATAAATTTTCATGACGTCACAAGTTAGTAAGAGTGCAATTGATATGAATTGTGGGACAGGCATAGAATTCCCTCCTTCCCTATTCCTGGGATAGACTAGCTTTTTTAGAATTTAATGTCAGCACATGCATAATTTAATACATAACGACATCTGAATTTATCAACTCTTTTGTAATATGTACTTGAACACTATCTATATTGGTAAGTTCTATGATGAAAACAAGTTTTAACGTCTCAGTACACAGTTACAGGCTCTTTTCCTACCGTTACATGATTCCTACGCTAAAAAAGGCTAATGTAATTTGGTTTTGAAATATTTTCAAAATAGTTCATAGTGTTTGAGTTTTCTTGCTGCAGATGAGTAGAACAACAAGTGGCATATCATTTACTGCAATAAGACATCACTAGTATTAATAAAGTGATTTTTATAAGATTTCAACATATGTATGCATAAAAAGCCATTTTAAGGACTTCTTTTTTAAAAAAAAATCTCAGAGTGTCACTGCACACTCTTTAAAAAAAAAACAAGCTGGTCAACCTACCAGCTTTTGTGCATTTTTATGTGGGTATACATTCCTGCTATGAAATAAAAACTTTAAAATATATTCTATGATGAATTTTTTTTTAATAATGAAATCCTAGACCTTATTTTAAATAGAACAAAAAACAAAATTGAACTGTGTAGTGAGACCTATACATATCACTACGCCTCACATGATCTATCTTTAGGAGGGAATATGTCAGGGTACTTTCTAGAAGAACGAAGACTTATTACCGAATGAAGGGCTGTCAAATTTGATATTTCCACTAAGAATTAGATGTAAACACCTCTCAACATTATCGTTTCAACTTGGTCAGTTTGCAAATTCTAAAACTTATTTTCTGCACGGGCACTCTTTAATAACTATATACATATGACGCCGTGTGCACTATCAATAACGTATATTTCCTACATGGACCTGTTCTGGATATGTATACCTACTATGTTTACTATGCGAAATAGCCAATAAAAATATTCCCATTCATGCCTACATTTTATGCGATGAAATTCAGTTTTACATAATATGTAATGTTTGAAGAAGAATGTCTGCTTGACTATAACAAATGCACATACGAACGTATGTCGGGTGGAATTCATATAAACTATTGCTGTAGGAAACACGCTTCGCAGAAATTACATAGTACCTACTTTATACGTATAATGTCACCGCAACCATAGCAACTTATATAAACTTATTTTCATGGTGTATTATACTGATTTTAATTATTCTGAGTACTAATAAGTCTATCCAAAAACCTGATATCTCCCAAATCAGGTCTTTTAACCACCAATAAAAAAACAAGGATTACTGTGCCTGTCCCTAAATTCATAGCAATTGAACGCCAACGAAACTGTGACGTCATTCAATATTTGAGTTGAAGCAACTGAACAACCAACGTGCTCAAATGTGGCTTTCCCAACATCGCTATTTAACGGACCCAGTCGGGAGAGCTGGGCCCGCACTAAAGACTAGAATACTAATTATGTCCGTGCTTCTCTATCCTTTGAATGATACGTCTCTTGTTGTTTATATTTTTCGTATATTTGATCTTAAAAGTACTATATTTGATTCGCAAGAGTCATATTTAAGAAAGTGGCCAATTAATTATTGTTGAAATGACGTTCTTTTCAAATTTGATTTACATAGGCGAGGTTTTATAATTGGTCAGTATTTTTTGATCGCCCTGTGCTTCTCTACCGTCGAACGTCGCTCGTTGCTCGTCGCATGTGGTCAAACATTAACATTTTATTTAAACAGCTTATTTCTCTAAAACTGCATTATATGTTTCACTAAATTTGATGTGTAGTATTCCTACACGAATCAGTCTATCACCAAATTCTTATGTTTGTTTATGTTCGAGCATCAAACAAGAAGGCCATACCGGTTTGGCCAATTATATATTAATTTATATAGGGAAAACTTTTAGATCGTAATACACTTGTTTAACTGCCTTGAATCAATGTTTATAAGACTCAATCACAAGGTACATAGAGCAATTCACTTTCAGAATTGAATTTTTTCTGACATAGATCAACAAAGATGGCTGCCAGTATCCCGCACATGTAGAAGATACATTAGTTGTGCAATGAAACCCAAGTATTTCCCAATGGTCGGTTGTTACGACGGATTGGAAAGCCAGTTTGCTACATTTCGTCAAAATCGCTGCCCAGCCAAGGCATGAACGTGTGCACAGCTATAAACGACTCGTTGACGGCCTTCTAGTTGAAACAGAGTTAACATCTTGGTGTTTCTGAGTGTATGATTGCATGTGGAAGATACAAAAAGAATTGTGCAATGAAACCCAAGTATTTTCCAACGGCCGGCATTTGCGATGGAATGGAAAGCCAGTTTGCTACATTTCGTACACGACAGAGCATGAGTACTGCCTGTTTGTCATGTTTCGGACTGACTGCATTTTTTCTCTCGTATGTAACTTTGCACCCTCTTTGGGAATATGACATAACAGTCACAAACTTAGATGGCAAGTTCAGGAGCAATTCTAATGTCGTGGGGGATATGTCAGAATGCAGCAAATTGACTTTAGTTTTTGATAAATAATTAATATCTGGAATGTAAATTGTCTGACAAAATCTCGTATGCCATGTTATAACAACAACACAATTTACATTTAATTTAGCAGACGATAAACAGATCATAGGCCCAGAATTAACGTCTACAGCATGAGCATGTACTGCATCTAAAATGTTTAAACTGCATCATTTGAAGGCGTATAACGTATATGTTCATTCATTTTATGGGCGTGTTCTAAAGACAAACTGTAATTTATATCAACGTAATAAGTGGCGGTGATTAAGGGACTGTGCTGCGTTGGCAAACGTTTAACCAAACTGAACGCCGCCCAGTTCAGAAGTGAAAATGTCACGTGATTATGACGTTAAAGATCGAGTACTCAATTTAAAAAATGTTTGAGTACAAGGGCTAAACTTTAGTTATATTTCAGTATTATATACTCAAAAATTAACTAACAATTTAACCATACATGACATGTGTGTGTTTATAAGATATCCATATAATTAATTTATTCATGTGTATTTATTTATGTCAACCCAATCCTTTCGTTTTTTGCCAGTCTGTCAAAGGATTAGATAATAAGAAGTGAGGACAATGTAATATTCGACAAAATTTTCCTCATCTTTAGACAAATTTATGATCCCATTAAAGGGCGAGTGTGTGGTTGTAGTCTCCAGTATATGAATACCAAACACATGGAAATAAATAGAATACAATTATTAACTAGACTTTTACCATTATTAAAGTTCAGTGATATATCACACGTATAAGAAGCAAAACTGAGCAATTTTGTAGTGATAAACATCTCTACGTAATTACTCAGGCGTTTAATATAATCAAATTGTAAAAGAAATTATGGATGGAAGCCAAATCAAATCATTTTATCATGCAATGGAATCTGATTCCGTTTGCACTGTTGATTCCAGCGATTATAAAATACAAAATGAATCTATAAGAATTGTATTAGGAACAATTAAAATTATGTCAGTTAACAATTATACATTGAAACCAGTTGAGAAACTCTTGGAAATCAGGGACGTAAACATGAACTGGTTTTATTTCATAATATGAGTATGTAATAACAAAAGACTCCAGATGCAAGTGTTTTCCAACACACTGTCGACACTATAAAACACCTTAATTCTCTTCTCTTTGATAAAACAACATTTTGACTTTGAGATAAATATTCAAATAATCGATGCAGTACATACTTTTATAATGAATACAAAACGGTTCAAGTAGATCCATCTCAATTGTTGAGAGTACAAATGTAAGGGAGACTGGGAAAAGATGCTACATATTTCACATTGTTGGGTGTATCGGTTTTAATAATTTGTCGATTTAGATCAGCTGCATATCTATAAAAAGTTTAATAGTTGCATTTTACAACATAGTATAGTAATGTTATAAAGTATAACTATTTCTATCTACACGTCTAGATGTATGAGGCTGGTGAAATGTAACACTTTTCCCCAATAGTGGGTTTAATTGTAACAGAGTTCGGGAGGCTAAAATGTTACAATTTATAGTTTTGTATTTTAATGAACCAACAGTCAAACATATAATGTTTTTCATAATGCAATTTCGGTTATTTTTCTAACGAACGAAATCCAAACAAAAACATTTTTCATTCTTAATCTCTGATAAGGCTCTACTAACTTCACTGCACCAAACTCTAATAAATTCAATAGGCTATAGCCTTAATGTGTATAAGATACATGACATTATGACCAATATGTACCTAGGCTTTACACAAAACATTTCATCAATTTCGCCATCGGATTCACAATTGTGACAAACATGAACTTTGTTTTTGGGCACATTAGTACATTCCTCATGTGCCCAACCATTGCATCCCAGGCAATTGATCCACGCCTCCTTTGGCGGCTATTCGAGCAAGGTTTGACGCATGTTAAGCAAAACCATTCGTCTTCATCTCACGACATCACGTCTACGTTGACTGTATATGTCTTCTTCAGTTCGGTTCGTTTCTACACTTTACTAGAAAATGACTTTTTAGTTGACCTTATAACAGAATTCCTACATTTTTTAATTCTTTTGTTTCAGATTAAATTCCTCTTCTGTCGCATTCTCCTCACGTATATCTTTAAGAACTGTGCTGCTACGTTTCTTTCGTCCTATTGCGTTTTTTCTTTGGGGGAGCCATTTGAAATGGGCGTATTCTTTCTGAAGGAAAAAGCATGTCAGGCGTGTCGTCGAGATATTCAGGAGTAGTTGGTACAGTCGCAGAGATTTTATTTACGCCGTTGTAATGTGTTCACATCAGTGAGGAATATGTCCCCTCTGACGATGGCGTCAGATCTAGCTGAACCGGTTACAAGGAGTTTGTAAAGCCGGATGACCCATAGTGGTAAATGATGGCTGAAATGCAGTTACACAATGCCGACAAAACAAGATCCGCAGTGCCATTGAGTCCAACATATCGATTAATAACGTCAATGATATCACGGCCATTTTAGAATTTTCTGTAATGATAAGCATTAACTGTTATTTCATTTGCCAGCATTGTACATAGCGTCTCACTGGTTACCTGTTGTATTCCTTCCTGTTCCAGACCTACAGATACGGTATAGAGAAGACAATGTCCTTCCACACAGTTGCAACCTCCCTGCCTGGTCAAATCTCGCAACTTGACGTTTATATTCGCCAAATGAGTCTTCATATTAGCAACCCCAGTATGTTGTTCAGGTTCCACTGCACTCAGGCAAGCTGTTTCTTCTTGCTGGGGATATTTATTCTGTCTGCGGAGAAGACTTCATGTCACCGCACCCACCAGTCAGCTCAATGCTTTGATCAGGGCGATCCATCACGTAAGAAGGAGCGTGTCCTGGAAGATCTCTTTGTGTAGAGGATGAATACCTGTCACCTACAATATACCGTAAATTACAAATATAAAGAAGTATGTGTTGGTTTTAATGTAAAGGTTACTTTCCATTGAACATGTTATCTGATGGTTTCTACACTGAACTAGACACATCTAGCGTTTATAAGTTATATTCAAACGTCGAAACAGTTATATAACACACGTCATGTATTCAACCTTAATATCGTAATTTATCTTATCGGATACATGCTTTGAAAGTAATTAAGCCTATCTCACGAGTGGCGAAACCGTAAGTGAGATAATCTGACATCACTGAAATCAACATATTTAATTTTTTTATTTTATGCTTTTATTAGTTTTTAATAAACATATTTCTCTTACATATAGTGTGGAAAAAAAGTTATCACAACATGATAACACTCGATGACTGCATCCAGGGTTTCTAACCGATACCATCCGCTGAAAGAGTTATTGCAACAGATGTTTTGCTGTTTAAAATAAACGTATGCATAACATTTGAAATGAAAATTCAAGTATGGCATCAGCATTTACGTTGAAACCATTTGTAATATTGCCTTGTGTCGCTGCTCTCATTACATTGAAACCATTTGTTATGTTGCCTTGTGTCGCTGCTTTCATTACGTTGAAACCATTTGTAATGTTGCCTTGTGTCGCTGCTTTCATTACGTTGAAACCATTTGCAATGTTGCCTTGTGTCGCTGCTCTCATTACATTGAAACCATTTGTAATATTGCCTTGTGTCGCTGTTTTCATTACGTTGAAACCATTTGTAATGTTGCCTTGTGTCGCTGCTCTCGGTCACGCATCTCTGTCACGTATCTCGAGTGATTCCTGGCAAGTCGTAAATAGACATGGTCTTGGTCGGGTTGTTAATCATCCACGTGTCTTGTACGAACGATAGCTACTTCTTGAAGGGTCCAAAGACTGACCGATCCGACGGCTGTAGTTTGTGACTGCAATGAGGGGGAACGATAGCGTTATAATATCATTCCCCTTTGCAACTGTTATGGTGGCTAAGCCTTTGTGAGAAGGGTTATAATCTAAAAGCAGAAGAACTTTTTTCCTCACTAGGTTTTACATTGCTGGCAAAATGAAGGTGAAAAATTCTCCGTAGTCATCCACCCAAACGGATGAGATGCTTCGATACAACCGATAGGTCCATCCCGAATGAAGTGATCGTAAAACTTTACTCTTGGAAATAAAAATATTGGTGGAACAGTATTTTCTGTGGCACAAAACGCTGCGGTAGTTTACCGTAGTTTGCCATAGTTACCAGTGTCCTTCTTTCACCAGACGTTAGAGTCCCGATATGCTTTACTCCTTTTGGACCAACAACACTTGCATGTTTCTGTACCGCCGTTATGCCTGTCTCGTCGACATTTCTTGCGGCTGCATGTTATCGCTTTCTAAAACTGACTGTAATTAGTTGAAGAATAAATCTACATTATTTCTGTTAAAACTTGTAGCTATCGACAAACTTCCGGTATCTTGATGGAAAATGAAGGATTTCTTTTCATGAACCCCGAAAACCAGTCCGGTCCAACCGACTTATCGCGACGCCATATATCAGGCATGTTCATTCCAAATTCTAGAGCACATTCCTATGCTTATACCCGAACCTCCTTTGGCAATAATCCAAAGTAAATGTTAGCTGTCTTGCGTATGTAATTCCTTACCATTCTATAAATTGAAATGTACGTGTGCACGTTAAAGAATATGTTTTGTTAACATATACTAGTAGACCAAGCGAACGGGACAAATTGTTACACTGTAACAACTTACCCCGTACGCATTGTAAAAACTTGCCCCAATAACCAAAACAAGATAACATCCAAGGTAGCCAAATAATAGAAAACGCTTCACCAATAATGATCACATTAATTTAAACCGCAGGTCCTAACTTAGCCACAACGCATTTATATATAATAGTATACGTTAAATGTGTGAATGTGAAACCGAAGGTCCTAACTTAGTCACAACGCATTTATATATTATAGTTAACGTTAAATGTGTGAATGGGAAACCGCAGGTCAAGTCCTAACTTAGTCACAACGCATGTATATATTACAGTTTACGCTAAATGTGTGAATGTGAAACCGCAGGTCCTTACATAGTTACAACGCATTTATATATTATAGTAAACGTTCAATGTGTGAATGTGAAACCGCAGGTCCTAACTTAGTCACAACACATTTATATATTATATTATACGTTAAATGTGGGGATGTGAAACAAAATAATTAAAAAACACAAACATTTACGTGGCTCTAATTCGCATGTTTTCATCTACGCACAAGTGTTTTTGGCAAGAGTTGAAAAACAACTCAGAAGGCGGCTGTCGATGTCAAAATATGCGCGCCAAAAGGAATGTCATGCATGACGTCATGAAGCCGCTATCTGTATTGTAGCATCTTACCCTGTGTAACAGCATTTATTTCTAGAATTTCATTTCAAATTCATGGTTAATTCAAAGAAACGAAACAATCACTTATGTATTAATGGGTAAAAATTACATTTGTAATCATTTATTTCTGTTCTCATTATCATTAATTATATTAAATATATTTATGTACAATTGATTACAATTTATAGTAAGCCTATGAGAAGAATAGCTTTATCAACTTTTCTAAAATTGTTCACCATTTTTTGTTAATACAATGTAATTATACTATATACTTTGACAAATAAAATATGGTAAACTTAAATATATGTTTTGACCATGTTCACGGTGTCTTCTTTCGTCGTTCGTTACATTATCCTATTCATTTATTAAAACTTCGACATAGTGGTTATTTTTTGTGTTAACGTGTCTGTATTATATTGAACGGAACAGCTAACCCGCCACCTGACATTTTTTGTACCTGATATTTCATGTATTTTCTGAAAAAGTACCAAAGCAATTTTAGCGGGTTAGCTGTTCCGTTCAGTATAGTTTGAAAATGGTGTTTCTGCTAACTGTTAGCTGTAAGATATCGTGTCAGCTGGTATTGTAGTGATTTGTAGTAAGTTTAAACTTATTTATTTTACTTCGATTGTGAAAGTAGTTCTAACAACTTTGACAAATTACGCTCGAAGTTAAAACCAGTACTAAGCATATGCGGAAAAGTGTTAGTTACAACACTGTTTATCTTATAACATTGTGTAAACAGGTTTGTGATGTTACATGTATGCATTGTTTGATTAACTGGTATTCATATCTGTGACAGTGTGTTTAAAGTGAGCATACACGTTAACTAATATATATATATATAGCATATCAATTCCACAAACAATGAACTAGTTTTTTTATAACGATTTATATGGTACATCGCACCAGATTTACTGTTCTTTTTTCTGGATATATTTTGCATTTTGTAGATTCAGTAGCTGTTGTTGTTGCAAAATAAATATCACTATGAGAAGTTAAGTAAAACTTGCTAATGTCATTTTTACCTCACCCGCCCCTTCCTTCACCCTCCCCACCTTTAATGAAAATTGCTTCTCCAACAGGTATAAATATCAATCTTCTTCCAGCACAGTCGACATTCACATTTTACACTGTTTCTGTTTTCTTCTGTAAACATAAATCGGATTATCGTTTGCTATTTGCTAACAGCAGAATAAAATCATTATTTATATAAGCCTAATAAGCAAACTAGCATAATAAAAATTGCTTCTCCATCAGAAAAAAATACCAATTTGCTGATCTTAGATCACATTATATTCGAGTAGGATAAAACAAATCATTCCGTCCGCCTGTTATCCTGACTCTGTCAGCCCGCTTACTTGACCGATTGTATAGACGGAAGAAGATTCCAGTCGTGTGCGCATGATGGTGAGGTGAACCACCGACTTTCTGTTATTCGAAAGCTCCATTAATTGTTTTAATTTTCATATTATCCGATGATTTTTCACCATGATAAAGGCTTAAATATAAATCAATATAGATCTAAATGAAAGTGAAGATTGTAGACTGAAATTCGTTTCTGGGCTATCCGTCACTCGTCTCTTATCTGCATTATATCTGTATCCATGTCAACAACATGAGCGTGTTTGTTTAACCAGTATACAAATGCACGCAAACTGTGATTGTTAAGCCAGGTTGGGGGCTCTTGTATAACAATTGTGTTGCTTGTATACTGGATAATGAATTATTAACCGAGCACGGAAAGTCTATCTTCCACCTTATTCACGTGCATTTTCTATCCTTCATTCACTATGACGTGATACAAGGATGTACACTCTGCTATTTTAATACATATTAAGTTTTGTATGACGCCATTAGTTTCTTGCTACAATAAAATATAGCATCAACTGCAAAACGTCAATTGTTTAAAACAATACATGAGCTTATGCTTAAGAGTAGCCCCTTCCTTCTTAGGATAAAACTACACGTGTAAATCACTTAATTCACATGCCTGTTACCTATATTGTGCAATTATGAAAATTTACAGATATATCAGTTACTTTTTATGACGTTCATGAGCAAGAATATTTCATGGTGATTCGGCATATTTTTAAAATAAAAAAAATCCACATTGATCTATGTCCTATTTCCTTGTACATGTATCAATACCATTATCTAATTTTGTTTTAGACAGATACATTTTTTTCTTGAGATTTCGGTGACGCCTACTGAGTTCATCATAACCCGAACCAATGCAACAAACCGCTTTGAGCAAAACCTCTCACGACGACACTGCTCATGCGGGGAATATATGCTGGAAACGATCAGACCGACAATAGAACAACGTTAACATTCGCGACTTTCGCGGGTTTTGCAACGCGTTATGTAATATTTTAACAAAACTTCCGCATACCACCAGTTATATAAGTGCATACTTAGTAAATGTTTACAATTCACCTTTACACTATTATACAATGTAAATTATTAAGTTTTCATGTTAAACTAGTATTGTGTGTTTGTGATACACTGAAGTACAACACATACAAACAACCAATCAGAACAAAACGCATACGAGCTGAACAAATTAGAACATTTAACAACATGTCCATGAAGTGGTACGAATATTATCCGTTATCAATGCTAATATTTTAACATGTCATGTTGCGGGTCATCTAGGATAAACTTAACTGATTACGCGTGCATTCAAACTGTTTAATGTTTGCTCAACGAAATGTTAAAGAGTAAGCAATTAGAACCGCTTTGGTGGAAGTTACTCGACGGCAAACTGTATGTAGAAGGTTCTGATGATGAGATAGTTCTGAAAGCAGCGGGTGCTATAGCTGACATATTTAAATGTATGTCTTTCGAGCCTATTAAGAGAAAAGTAGTTCAATCGAAACTGTGGATGGACTATAAAAAGGAATTATCACAAAGCTTTGGAGATTAAATAGTAATTGATGACACCAAACTGGCGACAATTCATTTCACAGTTACCGAGGACATCTTTACGAATTTCAGTGGAAGAAAGTTTGAACAAATTTAAAGGTAGTTTTAACTCACTCTCCATTGAGCATAGCTTTGAGACCGACCTTTTACAGACTATTCTAAAAGAGGAAATGGATGCAAAAGTGATGGATGAATGTTTAGAATCAATGAATAAACCAACTGACAAATTACTTGTTGTGTCCGGAACTGCAAAAGGAATAGAAACAGTACGTACCAGATTTCAGTGTATAATATCGTGTTTATACGGGGTACAACATTCTGAAGCTACAGACTACATAAAGCGAAAGTCTATGCAGATGAATGCACAGCGTCAACAGTATCAGCTAGAGATGATTGAGAACAAAACAGTGTTAGTATAAAAGATGGGGAAAATAGAAGAAGAACAGGTAACACTTTCATACTTATATAACGAATTGCATAAAAATCGCCTCTTTACGTTTAACTTAGCTTTAAGAACGTGTGTATCGAAGGGAAATGGTACATGATACCTTTCACTGGCAACGGTAGAAATCTTTATCTATTGTTATTTTATATACATACGCACTAAGATCTGAACCGAAACGACGTTATACGTGTGGACCATATGATCGGAGGGCCGTTGGTCCGACCCACCCCCACTCGGAGGGCCTTTGGTCCGACCCAACCCCCACTTGGAGGGCCGTTGGTCCGACCCACCCCCACTCGGAGGGCTGTTGGTCCGACTCACCCCCACTCGGAGGGCCGTTCGTCCGACCCACCCCCACTCGGAGGGCCGTTGGTCCGACTCACCCCGTCTCGGAGGGCCGTTGGTCCGACCCACCCCCACTCGGAGGGCCGTTGGTCCGTCTTACCCCCACTCGGATGGCAGTTGGTCCGACCCACCCCCACTCGGAGGGCCGTTGATCCGACCCACCCCCACGGCTATGTTTGGTGTCGTTGGGTAAGGCATTTTTTCCGCATATGCGTAGTATTGATTCTACCCAGGAAGGCTTCGGTCGTGATTTGTATAAGTTGTAATAACTTGTTTCGCAATCGATAAGTTTAAATTTACCGAAGCATTGACTACTGCTCTGAATGACTGATTAACAGATAGAACTTTAAAAAATTAAATATACTATAACGTTTATCCAGCAGACTATGATTTACCTTTCTATAATTTGTTACATGTTTAGAGGTAGCAGCTTCATATTATTGCATGTTTACAGGTAGTAGCACAACATGGTTTCATCTTTAATTGTATGAATGTCTGGAAAGTCAATACTGACAAATTCCAACCTAAACGTCTCACTACACAGTTACACATCCCCCCGCACAAAAGCTGACATATCATATAATGACATATACAGACATCGCTGGTGTTAAAACAGTGACTTGTATTGGATTTCACATATGCATGTATTCATGAGCATTTGATGTCTCTTTTTTTTAAAAAAAAACTAAGAGTGTCACTGCACCATCTTTAAAAAAACAAGCTGGTCAACCTACCAGTTATTGTTCATTTTTATGTGGGGATACATTCCTGCTTTGAAAAAAAAAACCACAATTTATGTTGATTTTTTACCATGAAAATCCTAGAATCTATTTTATATAGAACAAAGAACAAACCTCAACTGTGTAGTGAGACCTTAACGGGTACTTGTTGTTGTCTCCTTCTCGTATCCTATAGCATCTTGCTGCCCTGACATAGAGTATATTTGCGTATAACATAATTTGTTCCTTTTTTTATTTATATATATATATATATATTTATATATGTATTATATATTGTTTTCAATGCTCGTATTATGAATTAACGACGGGGGCAGAACGATGTAAGTTACATCTGTTAACCAGTTGAAACGCCAATTTTGTTTTTGTTTGTTACTGAATGGTCCAATGCATTGTACACTTTTATAACTTTTCTATGTATTGTATTAATTATAATTGAACATTTATGCATTTGTACTGCTATGGTGAACACTGCATTATAGTCAGTCGCATGTTAAAAGTGTGTTTTGGTGTGAGTATTTATACTGGCATGTCCGTTCGGTAGGCGATGTCCAATGCTCGCGAGGAGCACACGACTAAAGATAACGTATATGAGCTCGAATTTTATTATTTATGTAAATCGTCTATGACTTATCATAGATTATGAACCTTTCTGCCATCGTCCGTCGTAATTTATCCCAGGACCTGAGATCTCCCGAATCGGGTCTATTAACTACCAATGAAAAAGCAGGTAACTACATGCCTGTCCCACAATTCATAGCAATTGAACGTCTACTTAAATGTGACGTCATCAAACTTTCAGTTGAAGCAATTTACAAATCAAAGGGCTCAAATGTGGCTTTTCCAAACTTGCAATTAAACAGACCAAACCGGGAGAACTGGGCCTTTCTACAAACTATCTTCCGTCCCTACCTTAGATCATGTTGTATAGTTGGAATGCGAGATCAGACGAGAGCCAGACGTTGATTGAGTTCATAGCATTTACTAAAGCATCTATTTAGACCAATTTACCAAATTGGAACGTAAAATGCAAAATAAAAAAATCGAAATGCATCGTCAAATTGATATGTTATGCTTATATTGGTGAGATAGAATGTTATATACATAATGCATAAAGAAACGGCGGTCAGTTTCAGAGCCACATTATCAAACTATTGTAAGCGTTAGAAACAGTTTTATAATATGCATGTTAAGGTATTTTAAAGTGTCAATGCCATCATTATTATTGACAAATTCATTAATGAAATACATTTACATGAATGTTATCGAGATGTAACTATTGCTTACAATGTATTTATAAACTGGCCCAGAAATTCACCCGGTGTTTCTTTAACATAGTAACGCACGTCTATTGATTTCTGGTTTCTCTGTTTAATATAGTAATATGCGTAACCTGTTATTTAGTTTGAACACCTTTCATATTGAAAAAATGTCTTAATTTAATTTGATATTGTGTATAACTCTATATTCAACATACTAAATCAACCCCATGCAGGCTGATCAACGGATGGAAAAGCTACCAAGCTCAAAATATGCTTCTCGAACTTCTTCATACATACTATGTTATCGAATATAATATTAAGTAAATTTGCATGCATTAGATATTTACAAAAGTTTAAATGGGATCAAATTGAATTTTGCTATATAACGACTTGTGTTGACAATGTAGCTGTTTCACTGTTCTTTACTGACTCTTTATGT
The DNA here is from genome assembly GCA_029582155.1 of Panopea generosa. Lineage (NCBI taxonomy): Eukaryota > Metazoa > Mollusca > Bivalvia > Adapedonta > Hiatellidae > Panopea > Panopea generosa. Next base: position 78,218,258 of record CM055897.1, on the reverse strand, counting down.
ATCACAACTAGGCGGATGTCATAGTCAACTCGGCGTCGCCCGATTTGAAAATAACCAATGCGAACCCTTCGTCTATAACGTATTGGATCAGCAAAGCATCTGGGCCAGAAGCACAGCGATGGTTAGACGAACACTTCAAGGCTCCCGTAAACAGCGGAACAGTAATGGAAGTCAATGCAGGGGAATTGAAATGTCGCAAATTATTCCATGTAGTTCTACCAAAGTATGCTAGTTCAAGTCATGACAACTTCATTCAGGTTTGGTTAAGTTTTGGTAATTTGATATGGTCCGAGTACGAATACATTATTTGGTGACTTGTAAATAGTTTGCAGTATCACAATGTGTATTACAAGACGTTATGAAGATGAAGCAAACGATATCACTCTTAAACAATAGTTGGTCGTATCGTCATTAAATTTAATGCAAATCGATGTGTTTGAAATGTTAAGAAATATAGCTTAATTTGATAAAAACAATTGAAGAAAACGTAACAGCCTAATAAAAAGTTTCGATTATAATTAACCGGAACTTAATGATAAAGCTTCAACAGATTTCTTGCATGGTGCATATACTTGGTTGTTCACATATAGATTTATATTGTTATTGATAAATATGCTTATGTTTGATAATATACTGAACGGAACAGCTAACGCGCCACTTCTGAATTTTTAATATTTTCGTCAAAATATTGAGTATCGTTATCAAAAAAAATACGACATGAACAAACAATTATGTATTGATTTTATATAGATATGTTCTTTCTTATTCAAGTCCAAATTTCAAGGAAATTGGTTTGATATTTTTTGAGAATATATATAAAAACTCAGGTACATAAAATGCCAGGTGGAGGGTTAGCTGTTCTGTTAAGTATATATTTACGTCTCAATGTTGACACATGTATAGAATACATACAAAGCATTGCATATAATGTACATAATTCTTAAAATATAGGAGACTATTTTAAGATATCACACTCGGTATTCAGGCTCATATAGTGATACAATCTATTTATAGAAAATGGAGCGTACTATAGAAACATGCTTAATGATGGAAACTCGTATGGGTTCACGAGCTTTGCATTTCCTGCCATATGTACTGGCGTTTTGAATTATCCACGTAACCATGTTGCTGAACATTTGATTGATAGAGTGGTGGAATTTATTAATACAAACAAGAATAAGCCATTGGAAGAGATCAGAGTTGTATTGCTTCCAGTAGACATGAAGATATGTATATAAGGTTAAAATTGAGCTTTCCGTTGTATGCATATGCCTCTTCTTCATAAGGTGATACAAAATGCATGTCCTTGTTGCCTGTGAGACTGGTTCTTATGTCTACTGTAACAACTTGTTCTTTCTAGGAAAACGGGCTCGAGAGCGATTCAGTTTGAGCTTACCTTGCAGTCGTGCTAGATAAATAAGTATAAACCAAACGAGTGAAATGCGTCGTTTATAATTTTCTATGCTCAGTTTTAAACAAGAAACGATATTACTAGAGATATTTTGATTTCATATTAACAAAATGCAGATCTTAACTTTTTTCGAAATTGCCGTCCTTTTCATTATTCTGACCGATCATAACTAAAATAAAAAGATAATAGTACTTAACAGTTACAAACATAAGGTGAGATATAGTCTCGATGCACAATATTGTTATTAAACTATACGTTAGTTAAATGATAGACATCAAATATAGTCTCGATACACAATTGGTATTCAGCTATGTTTATTTATTGACAGGCGTTTGCATATGTTGAAGAACGACGCAAAAGGACCTTGAAACAGCTGCGGACGATACAGACACTGCTCTGCTTGCGTCCCCAACGTGGCCCTGTAAACGTTATTGACGTGTGATTGTCTCTTCAAACGACAAGCCTCAAATATTTTTTATAGTATAAATGATATGGTGCAGAGGAATGTATTTCCCAAGGACAGTGTATTGGGGATAGGGCAGTGAAACAGATATATATATATATATATATCATATTGGTCACTCTTCTTAATGTGTATTTATATTTTGTAAAATACATTCCTAAGTGCCACTCTGAGTAGTTCGGTGCACTACTACTGGTCCACCAGCTCCACACAAATGCAAAATTGTAAATAATTTTTAAGTGAATAATATAGATAATTGCATAATGGAATTTCTGACTGGAATATTCTCTACTATTCGTTCCTCTGAAAGACTGCATAATGTACACATCAAAATGTGTTATGTTACGAGAAAGTTATGCACTTAGACCTTATTCGAATTAATAGTTTTTTTTCCAAATTTACTAACAATTATTTTAACATTCTGCAATATGTCTTCAAATTGAGAAATTTCACGCGACTTTTACGGTCGTCAAACAGTATTTAATTACTGTCTATTTTTAAAATTGGGATTTCGTCTTGAGTTTACCGCTCCAATCTACATATAGATTTTGCCACGTTCTGGTGGATTTGACACACTAAACAATTCGGTTTATATTTGTTAATGATAATGAAATGCTTTTTATCAATTTTGATAATTATTTCATTTTTTGAGACATTTTATGGCCTTTTATCCTGATTGATTGGTTGAATATTAAGAGTAATTTTGATACTTTTGAAGGCTAACAGACGATCAGTCTACCTAACCACTGTTTCCTAGGGTCCTGGGAACCGTTTCACAAAATAAACTTACGACAAAAATCGTCGTAAACGTAAACCAACAATCATTCAAAATATGTTTAATTTTCATCCAAATTATTCCAAATTGGCCGAAATCATGCCAAAAGTAATATATTTTCTGAAAATGCAATCATTTTAAATGTCGATCAAAATTTAAACACACAACGGAGAAATTGTCAAATTGACTTACGTCGATTTTTATCGCAACTTATTTTGTGAAACGCAGCCCTGAAAGGTTAATCAGTACTCGAGCACACTCTATCTCCGCAAGTAACTGCAATCCTAAATTATTCCTTAAACCGTAAAATGCATAAGTTTTGCCTTGCCTCACAGAGGTCGTAGGTCTAAGTTATGACCAAATATAACAGTTTTAACACTTAGTGCTAGTTCTTCGAAGGAAACAGATTTTGAAAACTCGTTCAGGTTCAGAATAAAATATAATAAGACATATAACTACATGTATTTTCAAACTGATTTTATATATTTATTTTCAGTATAAACATATTTAATTACAATGAAAAAATTCTTGTCATGAAAGTGAATATTTTTTCTGTCTTTTATTCTTCACTATCCATTTCAACAGCAATATTGTTAAAATATTTACTTATAATTCATAACTATATTCATATTGGTAGAATGAGGCAACCTGATTTACAGTGGAGCGCGTGGTCCGGTGGTAGAGCACCGAACCCTGGATCTGAGGGTGGTGGGTTCGATCTTCCGCCAAGGCTATGTGTGGTGTCCATGGGCAAGACACTTTCCCGCATATGCTTTGTCCTGGTTCTAACCTGGAAGGCTTCGGGCGTGATTTGCCTAAGTTGTAAGAACGTGTAACGTTTCAGAATCGAAGTAAAATAAATAAGTTTAAACTAAACCTGATTTACATCCCTTAGATTATGTGAAATTAAGAGTTGTAAATTTATGATTGAAGAAAAATATAGAAATGCTAAGTTTATAACATACATATAAAAACATAATCTTAAGATATTTACTCTATAGCTTAAGGTTTTGGACATAAATCTTCAGTTACAACTGTTTCGCACCAAATGAATCTGATTTTTTGAGATACAATCTTAGGACAAATATACATTTTGAGGTGGGTTGGTGGGGGGGGGGGGGGGGGGGGGGGGGGGCGGGGTAAAATAGTATTCGGAGCTACCATTTTAACAGGTTTGTAAATACACAAACCAATTTGAAAAATATATAAAAATCATATGTTTATGAAAATATGAGTAACAACCGTTTCGCACCAAGCCCTCAATATACACACGTAATGTAAACTTAGGTATTAGGGGCGGATCCACGATTTCAGTTTTTTCGGAGGCGCAATACAAACTCTTAACAGACACACATGGTTTTTTTAGTTGACATTTATTGTCCGTATTTTGTTAAGTCGCGTAAAAAGTCATGTTTTATGAAAATTCCTCTGCAGCAGTACCTGATGAATGTGGAAAAAACGGAGCGCATACATATATCAAATATGAATCTATTAAAAGCTATCATGCATTACCAGGGCTGCGTTCAGCACCGTTAAACATCAAACGCGTTAATGCCTGGTTCCCTAAAATTAATACGTACACCGTGCTAATGTGATGTTTGGCCAGTGTCCAAGAAAATATGCTAGCTGATGTTATCAAAGGAACGCAGCCCAGGAAGTAAAAATAGAAGCAAAATGTTTTTTATTCTTGGTATTATGAGATATATAAACTAGGTTGTCACCGAACTTCATGCGTAAAAACATATCAGTGTACTCCAATGGCGACTGGGGGAGGATTTGTAAGGTCCATTGACAAAGGCTGCGATGTGTATTATGACTATTGTTGTACACCGTGCTCATCAGAGGGGAGGAATGTTGAAGCCACTAACTTCTGTGTGGAGTGTGATTACCATTTCTGTGACAAATGTGTAAAGTTTCACCATAGATTTGGCAAGACGAAAACACACCAGATCCTGGATCAGGCCGGGATGAAGACCCGGGGGCCACAGCAAGCATCGCCACTACCAACTGAGAGATGTCAGCTGCATGGGAACATTCTGGACACATTCTGTGTAAAGCATGATGAGGTGTGCTGCAGCACGTGCGTTTCTTTACATCACAAGTAAGTACTTGTTTATATTGTACACATGTACAATTCAGTACTGAAATATAACAGGTATATTTCCTGATCATATCTTCTTCTAACTGGAACACAGGCGACATTATCGGTATTTAGCCGACCCAATTAACTTGACAAAAAAAAATAAATAAATAAATAAAAAAATAATATTTGGTATTTCACAACACACTCAGCAAAACACGTTGTGTCTTTGTTTGATATGGCCTTTTTTAACTTTTGCAGGTCTGATTTGACCGATTTGTGATATGTCACACTGAAATGTTAGAAAAGTGTCCAAATTAAAGTATTTAAGCATGCGTAAACGATACTGCTTTTACATATTCATATAAGTTAAAGAAATAGGTCAAAATATTAAAAATAAGTAGATTTTGTAGATTTTTTTGTTGGTTTTATTTTGTGTGTGTATCGTAGATCTTTAATTTGACATGACAAAAAATAACACCACCCGTGGTTGAGATTCGAACCCGCAACGGTAAAGGATCAAATTGTCTCCAATGCCAATGACATTACCACTACACCATGGTGGCGCCATGTGCTTACAGCAGTTTTTTTGTAATGCTTATTGGTCGGTAACGTTTTAGATTACCGGATAATTTTTATTAAACGTTATTTAAAAAATAAAAATAAGCCATTTACTTTTCAATATGTTGTCGATAAAAATGCACGCTATATTTTATTAATATGATAAAAGTTAAAAAAAAAAAAGCTGAATTTGTATGCTACTTTCGTTTACGTTTTTTTTTATTTGTTTAATCAAAATGATATATAACATGAACATCAGTATTATTAATTTAACTTACCTAGATCTATCTGAGTCGTAATCGACATTTTTTTTAAATTGACGACGTTTGTTTTAACCGGTGCTTCTTCTTTAGTTACCGCTAGGGTATATTACCAGGGAACCAAACTAATAACTCGGGTTATGTATAAAAGAAATATCGCCTTTTTTCAATTACTGTTGTCATCATTTCGTCACTTATCGGCCATTTCGATTTTTATGAGGAGTTTATTTCTTGATAAGTCGTAATTAAATCATTTATTTTTCAAACAAACTTTAAAAATTGCCCAACTGCACGTTTCATCGTTTTCAATGAAAATATTGGGGGAGTGGGGAACTCTATGTTGCCCCCTTCCACCTGAACATTGGGGGAGGGGGGCGCCCCACTGACCCCCGACTCCTACGCCTATGTATTAGTGTCTGCCAGTTAATATAATATATTATATATATATATATATAATGGGAAACAAATCTGATATTACTAGATTGACCCGCAGGTATGAGTTATTTCCCTTCCATTATAAAAAAACTAGCCTTAAATTATACACAACGCAACAAAAATCTACTTGCAACAACCTTTGAACTTGAATCAATTTAAAATATATTGAAGACCATCAATATGTTACTTGTCATGCAAATTATTTTGATCTCATATGTTTCGACAGGAATGGTATCTCGAGTTCGGCTTATTTAAACCGTCCTAATTTTTAACTCTGGGGAGCAATCTCTAATTTCGTAACTTCTTCTTTTGTTGACAGTGTTATATAATACACAAGGTAATGACGGACACACGGCAATCAGAGTTACTGTATCTCATTAGGAATAATAATAATAATAGTTTTGCCAACTCATTTCATAAATTCAATAATAAAGAAGCACTCGTGTAATGTCCTCTACACACAAATTAATACTAATACATCAAGACTGCTATACCATGACTGAGTAGTGAACAATCAATGTTGAGATGATTTTATCTAATACTATAATACCTTACAGGTCGTGTGAAGGAATGGAATATTTGCCAACAGCAGCAGAGGGAATTCTGAAAAGTAAAGAGTACGACGATGTCAAATCTTGCATACAGGATCTTCAACTTCAACTGAACAAGCTGAAAAAGATAAGACAGGATGAACTTCTCTCACTTGAAGCAGACAAGAAAGTTACCATTACCGAGATAAAGGATTTTAAGAAGAGGTTGATGAAACAACTAGATGAACTTGAAAACGTGGCTACAGATAAACTACAAACCAAACATCAGAAATTCCAAGATCAGATAAACGGTGATATCAAACGCTTGGAAGAAATGCTACAATGCCTTAAGGAAAGCAGTGATAAACTGATAACGTCATATTCTATCAGTGCATCAGAAACTTTTGTTTATGTTAAAATAGGAAACAAGAATGCTATTGACGGAAAAAAACTTCTACGCGAGATAGAAACACGTCCGAAAAACAGTATGCTGGAGTTCAGAATAGATCCAAACATTGAGGATTACATGAATACCCAGAAGTCACTGGGATATTTCATGGAATATGACGGGGTCTCTTCTTCTCTACCGTATGGAGAGTTTGACATGAGGGTCAGTTATGACAAATGCACGTGTAACATAACTGGATCCTGTGTGTTAGATAATGGAACTGTATTGGTAGCTGACTATGACAATTATAGACTGAAGAGACTGGGAAATGCATACCAAGTGAGAGACACCTGTGATCTTTCTTATAGACCACATGCCGTGTGTGCTATTGGTCAACAGGAAGTTGCCGTCATATATCTTACTAATCAAAAGGTCCAGTTTGTATCAGTAGGCGATAAGATGTCCATGACAAGGTCATTCAACGTACAAGGGGACTATAATTACTGCCAAGGAATGGCCTACAACAACAACCAACTGTTTGTATCATGTGACGGCCCTGCAGCCCTTCTTGTGTACAACATGTCGGGTACACCACTGAAGACTATACAGCAGGATACAACAGGCCTGAACATGTTCTCTGATCCTCATCATATAACTCTCAGTAGAGACCACACAAAGATACACATAGCAGATTGGCACAAAGGACTCATAACCCTGAGTATCCATGGTGACAAGCTGTCACAGTTAACTGACCCAGAACTGAAGGCAGCAGTAGGAGTCTGTGTAGGGAGTAATGATGAGATCCTTGTCTGTGGGTATATCTCTAACAACATCATCCAGATTGGCCGTGACGGAAGTAAACTGGGTGTTCTGTTTGGAGAGTTAGATGGAATAAAGGGACCACAATCACTGTGCTGGGACAAAACCAACTCCAGACTTATCGTAACTATGGAGGGAACTTCTCACATCAAAGTGTTTGACATGTATAAGAAATAACGATCACTGTGCTGGGACAAAGCCAACTCCAGACTTATCGTAGCTATGTATGGTACTAATCACATCAAAGTTTTTTTACATGTATAAGAAATAACGATCAGAGAAATAATCCCTGCCATTCATAAAAAGTCAAACAAACGATATTTTATGCTACTGGAGCTGAATAGAGCTGCACTGAATTTATTTGTCTTGATAAGAAATTATAAATAATCGATATGTATCATTCTGATGGCAGTTACTTTTAATGGTGTCAAGACGCCAGTGATCAAATAATAGACATTATGACCGTACAGATGATACTTATATTTTATAACTCTATAATGGAAATGAGCTGTATACAAGAATATATATATTTGAAGAAATAAAAAACGATTAAATTGATGTTATATTCGTATTCTTTAGATAAAATATTGGGACGCCCTATTAAATATGCCATTCAAAATATTGGATATTATAAAGCCAGAAAAAATACCTGTGTTTAGAGTAACATGACAAAAAAATAGGGGTAAATATTTTTTTTTTGGGGGGGGGGGGGTGAGGGGGGGGGGGTATACAAATAGGTACATAAAGTTTCGGCATGAACCGTTCTATGCATAAAGCAACCAGTGTTCACTATGTCTTTATTTAGAGTATGCGGCCCGAGCCGACTTTTCCAGATATACGTAAATATTTTTAAACAATGTGGTCTGATCCAAATAAAAAGTAAAGCCGAGTATGCCACGCTACGCGCCTGGATTCGATGTGTAAACACGAGTAGAAATAAACTATGAAAATAACAAATAAACACAAAAAAAAACAAAACAACAGAAGTCACCATTTTACTTCTATTTCTCAAAGTAATTCCGGAGAAGGTGCTACCGACTCCAACCAGCAGAATTGGGCATCACCTTCACACACTCGATTTTTCATCTCGACAGTTGAAAACATGGATACTAGTCTATTTTAATTTCAATTTTGCGTCAGACACCGCAGTACTGATCTAGTACTGGAGCTTCTGCCTACATGCGGAAGGTCGTGAATCCGATATTCCCGACCTGGAAATACCAAAATCTTGAAAAATTGTACAAGACGCTTTCTCTCTTGGCGCTCAAAATTTTGAGTGTAGTTCTATGTCGGGTCGGACCGGTGGCAGGATAATGTGACCGGGTGGGGTATCATACCATGTATCTGCAGCATGCTACTCGAGTATTGCAGCGCTTGGAACACTGGCTCAAGTAAACACCGTCGCGATATAACAGAATTATTGTTGAAAGCGACGTTAGACACCATAAAACCATATTTTAGTCTCTCGTCTGCATGATTTACCGTAATCAATATAGGCTAGTGTGGGTATTAAAGTATCTCGTTTACATGATTTGCCGTAATCAATATAGGCTAGTATGGGTATTAAAGACTTTCGCTAATATGATTGGCCTTAATCGATATAGGCTAGTCTAGGTATTAAAGACTCTCGTTTACATGATTGGCTGTAATCAATATAGTCTAGTCTTGGTATTAAAGTATCTCGTTTACATGATTGGCCGTAATTGATATAGGCTAGTCAGGGTATTAAAGACCCTCGTTTACATGATTAATCGATATAGGCTAATCTGGGTATTAAAGACTTTCGTTAACATGATAGGTCTTAATCGATATAGGCTAGTTTGGGTATTAAAGTCTCTCGTTTACATGATTGGCCGTAATCACTATAGTTTAGTCTGGGTATTAAAGTATCTCGTTTCCATGATTGGCCGTAATCGATATTTGCTAGTTTGGGTATAAAAGTCTCTCGTTTACATGATTGGCCGTAATTGATATAGGATAGTCTGGGTATTAAAGACTCTCGTTTACATGATTGGCCGTAATTGATGTAGGCTAGTCTGGGTATTAAAGTATCTCGTTTACATGATTGGCCGTAATCAATATAGTCTAGTCTGGGTATTTAAGACTCTCGCTCACATGATTGGCCGTAATCAATATAGTCTAGTTTGGGTATTAAATACTCTCGTTTACATGATTGGCCGTAATCAATATAGTCTAGTCTGGGTATTAAAGACTCTCGTTTACATGATTGGCCGTAATCAATATAGTCTAGTCTGCGTATTAAAGATTCTCGTTTTTATGATTGGCCGTAATGGATATAGTCTAGTCTGGGTATTAAAGACTCTCTTTTACATGATGGGCCGTAATCGATATAGGCTAGTTTGGCTATTATAGTCTCTCGTTTACATGATTTGCCGTAATCGATATAGGCTAGTATGGGTATTAAAGACTTTCGTTAATATGATTGGCCTTAATCGATATAGGCTAGTCTAGGTATTAAAGACTCTTGTTTACATGATTGGCTGTAATCTATATAGTCTAGTATGGATATTAAAGTATCTCGTTTACATGATTGGCCGTAATTGATATAGGCTTGTCTGGGTATGAAGAATCTCGTTTACATGGTTAATCGATATAGGTTAATATGGGTATTAAAGACTTTCGTTAACATGATTGGCCTTAATCGATATAGGCTTATCTGGGTATTAAAGTCTCTCGTTTACATGATTGGCCGTAATCAATATAGTCTAGTCTGGGTATTAAAGTATCTCGTTTACATGATAGGCCGTAATCGATATTTGCTAGTCACGGTATAAAAGTCTCTCGTTTGCATGATTGGCCGTAATTGATATAGGATAGTCTGGGTATTTAAGACTCTCGTTTACATGATTGGCCGTAATCGATATATGCTAGTATGGGTATTCAAGACTTTCGTTAATATGATTGGCCGTAATCAATATAGTCTAGTCGTGGTATTAAAGACTCTCGTTCACATGATTGGCCGTAATCAATATAGTCTAGTCTGGGTATTAAAGACCTTCGTTTACATGATTGGCCGTAATCAATATAGTCTAGTCTGGGTATTAAAGACTCTCGTTTACATGATTGACCGTAATCAATATAGTCTTGTCTGGGTATTAAAGACTCTCGTTTACATAATTGGCCGTTATCAATATAGTCTAGTCTGGGTATTAAAGACTCTCGATCACATGATTGGCCGTAATCAATATAGTCTAGTCTGGTTATTAAAGACTCTCGTTCACATGATTGGCCGTAATCAATATGGTCTAGTCTGGGTATTTAAGACTCTCTTTACATGATTGGTCGTAATCGATATAGTCTAGCCTGGCTATTAAAGACTTTCGTTTACATGATGGGCCGTAATCGATATCGGCTAGTCTGGCTATTATAGTCTCTCGTTTACATGATTGGCCGTAATGGATATATGCTAGTCTAGGATTAAAGACTCTTGTTTACATGATTGGCCGTAATCGATATAGGCTAGTCTGGGTATTAAAGACTCTCGTTTACATGACTGGCCTTAATCGATATAGGCTAGTTTGGGTATTACAGTTTCTCGTTTATATGATTAACCTTAATCGATATAGGCTAATCTGGGTATTATAGTCTCTCGTTAACATGATTGGCCGTAATCGATATAGACTAGTCTGGGTATTATCATCGCTCGTGTACCTGATTTACCGTAATCTTTAAACTTAAGGCTAGTTTGGGTATTAAAGTCTCTCGTGTACCTAATAAACCGTAATCAATATAGGCTAGTCTTGGTATTATAGTCTCCCATTTATACGGTACGATTTACCGTAATCAACATAGGCTAGTCTTAGTATTAAAGTCTCTCGTTTTTATGATTATTTTTTTAAATTTTACCGTTATCAATATAGGCTAGTCTGGGTAATAAAGTCTCTCGTTTACATGATTTACCGTAATCAATATAGGCTAGTGTGAATTTTAATCTGTCGTGTAGATGATTTGCCGTAATCAATATATGCTAGTCGAGGTATTATAGTCACTCGTTTATATGATTTAAAGTAATCAATTAAAGCTAGTCTGGGTATAACAGCCTCTCGTTTATATGATTTACCGTAACCCACATAGGCTAGTCTGGATATTATCGTCTCTCGTGTACCTGATGTTCCGTATTCGATATAGGCTAGTCTATGTATCATAGGCTTTCGTTTACAAGATTCACGTAATAATTATAGGTTAGTCTTGGTATTAAAGTCCTCGTTTACCTGATATAACATAATATGTATAGGCTTGTATGTAATATCTCGTTTATATGACATACCGTCATCAATAAAAGCTAGCCTGGGTATAAGAGTCTCTCGTTTATATGATTTACCTAATCAACATACCAGTAGGCTAGCCTGGGTGTTATCGTCTCTCGTGTACCTGATTTACCGTATTCGATATAGGCTAGTCTATGTATTATAGGCTCTCGTGTACTTGATTTGCCGAAATCAATATATGCTAGTCTAGGTATTAAATTCTCTCGTTAACATGATTTACCATAATCAATGTAGGATAATCTGGGTAGTATGGTCTCTTGTTTACCTGATTTGCCGTAATCACTATAGTGAAGTCTAGGTAATATAGTCTGTCGTTAACATGATTTTCCGTTATCAACATCAACAAATCTGGGTATTATAGTCACTCGTTTAGATGATTTAACGTAATCAATATAGGCTAGTCTGGGTTATAAAGTCTCTCGTTTACATGATTTACCGTAATCAATATAGGCTAGTCTGGGTTATAAAGTCTCTCGTTTACATGATTTACCGTAATCGATAAAAGCTAGTCTTGGTATTATAGTCTCTTGTTACACGATTTACCGTAATCGATATAGGCTAGTCTAGGTATTAAAGTCTCTTGTTACACGATCTGCCGTTATCAATATAGGCTAGTCTGGGTATTATAGACTATCGTTTACATGATTTAACGTAATTAATATAGGCTAGTCTAGGTATTATAGTCTCTCGTTTATATGATTTACCGTAATCTATATTGGCTAGTCTAGGTATTATAGTCTGTAGTAATCTACCGTAATCAATATAGGCTAGTCTTGGCATTATAATATCTCGTTTATATGATTTACTGTAATCGATATAGGCTAGCCTAGGTATTATAGTCTCTCGTTTATATGTTTTACCGTAATCTATATTGGCTAGTCTAGGTATTATAGTCTGTAGTGATCTACCGTAATCAATAAAGGCTAGTCTTGGTATTATAATATCTCGTTTATATGATTTACCGTAATCGATATAGGCTAGCCTGGGTATTATAGTCTCTCGTTTATATGATTTACCGTGTTCAATATAGGCTAGTCTGGGTATAATAGTCTCTCATGTACTTGATTTACGGTAATCAATATAGGCTAGTCTGGGTGTTGTATTCTCTCGTGTACCTGATTTACCGTAATCGATATAGGCTAGTCTAGGTATTATAGTCTCTCGTTTCCCTGATTAACCATAATCAATAAAGGCTTGTCCGTCCGGGTATTATAGCATTTCGTTTAGTACATTATTTACCGTTATCAATATACTAGGCTAATCTTAGTATTATAGTCTCGTTTACCTGATTTGTCGTAATCAATATAGGTTAGTCTGGGTAATATAGTCTCTCGTTAACATGATTTAACGTTATCAAAATAGGCTAGTCTAGGTATTTTAATCTTTCGTGTACCTGATTTGCCGTAATCAATATAGACTAGTCTGGGTTTTATAATCTCTTGTAAACTTTTCTTACCGTAATCAATATATGCTAGTGTAGGTATTATAATCTCTCATTGACATACTTAACTACCCTAATCTATATAGGCCAATCTTGGTACTATAGTCTCTCGTTTACATAATTAACCGTTATCAATATAATAGGCTAGTTTGGGTATTATAGTATCTCATTATTAATGTCCATTTACATGATATATTAAAATCAATACATTGTATTTTTTAAACGTTGCATGAAATAATCCAAACGCTACAATAATGTTAATCAAATTAGGAAAGCGAATGGATATTTACAGTTCGATCTGTTAAAGGAAGTATATGAGGATTTTTTAAAGTTGGCTAAATCATCTTTTCCCAATATTTTTCATTTTGATTTCAATTTTATCCGTTATACAGGTTTACATGTAAATCTAGTAAAACGTGTTTCATCTAAAAAAAGAGTCAGAACCACGATGTGAAGGTCGTCAAACTGTATTTGATTGTTGTCTATTTTCAGAATGGGGATTGCGTTTCACTTTTACAACTTCAATTTACATATCGATTTTGTCACGTTTTGGTTGATTTGACATACTCAACTATTCGATTTATATTTACTAAAATAATGCAATACCTTTTATTCATTTAGATACTTAACATATGTTTTAAGACATTTATAGCGTTTTATACTTACACACCCTTTAAAAAGGCTAGTTCTTCCCATGACCGACCCCTAGCTCCATCTGATGACCACAAAAACAACAACAACAACAACAACAACAACAACACTAAGTACTGATTCTACACTGGTTACTCTGCTTTAACGAGAAAAATAAGACAATCCGTTGATCTACAATATTCACGTAATGCTATCGTCTTGAAAGAAGTGGAGAGTCAGAACGATTTGGGTGTTTTTAAATCGAACACTTTGAAATTAAATTTTAAAGGTTGTCAAAAAGCTAGTACAAGCATAGTACTTATCAAACGATGTTTTACTGATAATAGACTTGGAAAGATTAAAACCTTATATGTTACCGTGATACAACCGGTATTAGATTACGGATCACCTGATTTAAGAAAAGATATTGATAAATTAGATAAAGTTCAAAGGCGGTGCATCAGATTTTTCTAACGACACGGTTCATTTACCTAGCTATATGACAAGACATGTGTGAAACTAACACTTTCATAAATAATTTACACAGAACTGATAGTTCACAATATTTCACATTTTTTGAAATTCCAATTCGTGGTCTCCACAAGAAACTTGAAAAAAAATTATGCTCGTACTGACATTCGTAAACACTTTTTTGTTAACCGTGTTGTTGATAATTGGAATAAGCTTCCATCTCAGCACCCTGTGTGAACGCGCTCAAGAAGAGTTTGAGATTCCGACCTGACGGTGAAGTTGATAATCCAGTAAGGTAAAGTATCCAAGAATCCAGAAATATATAAACGTATAATAAAGTCACGGAAGAAGCAAACTCGACAGCGTACCATATAAGCTTTGCGTTTACTTTTTAATCAAGCTAAAATGCATGTTGACAAAAATATCTAGATCTAATGCATTTGTCCCTGTTTATATAAAAAAAAATCGTGTTTATTGTACAAATTTATATATCATTACAATATGGTTGTCATTATTAAGTTGTTTTGCTTTTTTTCTAGTCAATATATTTCATATCAATCAATTTTTTAAATAAACAAGAGGCCCAAAAGGGCCTAAATCGCTCTACTATCAACAAATGGACATTTGGACATTTCAGAGGAAATTTATTTTTGTATGTTTCTCTTCAACAAACCTTTAAAGAGACCGTCATGCAATTATACACGTAAAAGGTCTAGGCATTGATATTCCAAAGAAAATGAAAATTTTGTTTAAAACGTGCTCATACATGTAACCCTTCTTGCGTGGGCATTTGTGGTCGATTCATATTATGGTGTAAAACTTGTCCGACAGCTTGTGTTTATATAACTGTTGTGCAAGTTTTGTTAAGGTTCCATGAAAAATGAACTTGCTATCGCGTATACAATAGTGTCTCAATATCATCCTATGTAAAACAGTGACCCCTGTGGCTGTCCCAAATTTGACTCCGGGGACACAACTTCAACAAATCTTTTAGGGGACCTCCATGCAATGCTACGTGTAGAATATCTAAGGTCTAGGCCTTGAACCAGTGAAAATGTTTTTTAAAGTTTCGCTTAAAATGTGCTTACAAGCCCTGTTACAGGGGCATTTGTTGTCAAATCACGCTGGTTCAATAATTCGTCCGAGACCTTGTTGTTATATAACTGCTGTGCAAATGTGGTTAGGATTCAATGAAAAATGAAGGTGCTATCGCGTCTACAACATTGTCCCTATACGGCTCTATGTAAAACAGGGACCCTGTGGCGGCCCCAAATTGAACTCCAGGGACTCGATTTTAACAAATATTTTAGATGACATCCATGCAATGCTACATATAATATATCTAAGGTCTAGGCATGAAACTTTCAAAAAAAAATGTTTTTGAAGGTTCGCTTAAAAAGTACTTATAAGCCCTGTAGCGGGTCATTTGTGGCTGAATCACATTGGTGCAATAACTCGTCCAAGATTGTGTGGTCATATAACTGCTGTGCAAGTTTGGTTAAGATTTAATAAATAATGAAAGTGCTATTGCGTCTACAAGAAAAATGTTAACGGACGGACGACGAAGACGGACGACGGGCATTTTACAATAAAAACAGCACGTGTCTCCCCTGCAATTATTTCATTACTGCGGCATTTTATTATCAGTGGCGCATTAACTCTAATTAGAAAAAAATAGGTTCTTATATAGTATGTGGCTCGCAGTTTTGATGCAAAATATGTGTTCACAAGCAGCAAGAAGAAGAGGGAAAACAGTAGTTTATATACATCCATGCAATATATAGGTCATGCATGTTTCACGAGGTAACCAATGAGCGTACAGATCACCAAATCACCAAGTACGTGAATCTGTCCCGACGTCTAAAGTCTGGTTTCCTGGTTTCATTCTCGCCTATTCTTATTTCGAAAGGACGGAGAACCAGTGTTTGGAATCATTTTAATTTTCAAGGAACACCACAAAAGATCAAAGCCCTATGGTGAGTATTAGAAAGTTTACGTGTTCGTCTCTGTCTTTGTGAAGTAGATAGTTTCGTGCAACCATAGAATACAACAGTAAAAAATGTATCTGCGAAAAATCGTGTTTTGTGAAGAGTTTGTACATGTGACCGTTGAAAAATAAATAAATGCACATATCGCGGCACTACATACCCCGTTACAGGCCAATTTTTACAGTGGCAACTCGGTGGTTTTCCCAGGTGAAATTTTTTGGCGAAGGGAAATTCAATATAATATGTTAATCTTTATCTTTCACTTCCAATTCTGCCTTTGTCGTTTAACTAATTACTTGTAACCGGTTACCAGAGACCTGCATAAATCACTCACCTCCTTCATTAATTCTATTTTTATTGAGCAACACTTTTTTTAATGGCTGGGACAGAATTTAAGTAAATGAACTGATACGGGATTATCATGATTAATATGAACTTGGCATGATAGGTATACGCCTGAGTGCTGGTGTCCTGAACTTAACATGATAAGTACACGCCTGAGTGCCTGTGTCATGAACATAGCACGATAGGTACACGCCTGAGTGCCTGTGTCATGAACATAGCACGATAGGTACACGCCTGAGTGCCTGTGTCATGAACATAGCACGATAGGTACACGCCTGAGTGCTGGTGTTATGAATTTAGCACGATAGGTACACGCCTGAGTGCTGGTGTTATGAACTTGGCACGATAGGTACACGCCTGAGTGAGTGCTGATGTCATGAACATGGCACGATAGGTACACACCTGAGTGCTGCTGCCATGGAAGTAGCACGATAGGTACATGCCTGAGTGCTGGTGTCTTGAATTTGGTATGATAGGTACACGCCTGAGTGTAGGGGTCATGAACTTAGCATGATACTTAACATGATAGGTAGACACCAGAGTGCTGGTGTCATGACCTAAGCACGATAGGTACACACCTAAGTGCCGGTGTCATAAACTTAGCATGATACTTAGCACAATAGGTACAATGCTAAGTGCTGGTGTCATGAATTTGGCACGATAGGTACACGCCTGAGTGCTGGTGTCATGAGCTTGGCACGATAGGTACACGCCTGAGTGCTGGTGTCATGAACATGGCATAATAGGTACACACCTGAGTGCCTGTTTACTCTGTTAAACACTTTTTCATATCTTTACTTATGCATATTCAAAGAAAGGTCTCATGCTAGAAATGTATGCTTGAGTTAAATGTTGAAAAACGAGGTTAAAGTTATAATTGTATCGATATGTTGATGCCATTTTGACTGAATGTTAAGCATGATGTTTAATAGTTGTAGCTTAATATAATGATGTTGATATTTGGTATTTGGTGCAAACAGAACATTTTTGTTTTACTTGGGTTAAAACCAACAAGCCATGCTTAAAATCAATTTGAAACCTTCCATATCATGTATATATTAAGATGTTGTCACCAGCAAACACTCTAACTGCCCTACCGTATAGATGCTCATTGTCGTATTGACAGTGGTTTCAACGTCATTCTCCAATAAAGCACCAATACATGTAACTCGTACACATGTAAAGCATAGTTTAATTATGTGTTTTATCTTCCTTTGTATGTTTTATATCTTGTAACAAGGCTAAAATGCAATAATACGACAATATAAATTCTGTATATAGTACCAAGCCTTGTAACCCATTGTTATGCGACATAAACGCACTAAATACACAATAACAAGTTCCTAAATCATTTCGAAATGCATGTATAAAAGTACATCGTTTGCTAAAAGGAAATTAATTTGACGTCACAAGATGTAAATTGATCATTTTGCACATGGCTGTCGGGCGATTTAAATAATATTGTTAATTGTCATTTAGGACAGCGATAAGAAGTACATTACAATAATTAAACTTTACTTTTTTACTTTTTTTACTCAAAGAGATTTGACATAAGAAAGTTTAATACCATTGACTAATACTTGCAGAAGCAGTCAATAACAAAAATGCCCAGGAACGAGCTTACCCTGGTAAACGACTGTACCTGACCTCACTATTTCCCCGTTAGTTTAAACAATATTTATTTGTTATTTCCATATATTTGATATACAGCAATATATAACAACAGAATTGATAAGAAAGCTATTTCTAGCTTGTACAATGTCTTTGTTCTATTCCCCCCGTTGACACATCAAAAAAGGCGTTGGTGTCAATAAATATAGCCACTTATACCATAATCTGATGTTTGTTACACGCTAGTACTATCACAGCTGAACATACCCTTATGAATGAAATGAAAGTCTGTCTTTGTCGTTCAAATCACGTTCATGTTGCTATATACTATTTTCAAGACGCAACATGATCCTGTGATCCATTCATGTCGTAACAGGAGACACAATGAGTGTTCGATTTATAACTTACTAAATCTCATGACTGTACCGGGTTTCTAGATTCTAATTCTTCATATTCGTCTGCTGAATTGCGTTACCATTCCATGCGTTAGTTTGTCTTTATGCATTGAGAGTGGAAGAGGAATGTTCCCATAAGTTGACATCATTTAACACGTTTGTCTTGATACGTCATCAAGTTCCCAATGTATTTGTTACTTTATAAAATGCCTGTTAGGTTTGACGTATGGTGAACATGTGCTAAGAAATACTACGACACTTATCAATGTCCTCAATAACTTAAACACATCTCTACACATTCTAGAACGTTAGGTCGTGGTAACAGAGGTTTAGGAAAGCATATTCCGAAATATGATTAAAATACTAATAATTTTTGTACTCCGCGTTACATCGTATTGCGGAGTACCTTTGTCCTGGCGTTATTGTTATACAAAACCTGTTTTGAACGCTCGAGTGATTCGAGATTACATATAAATATAGATTTTTGGCGGTAAGAAATCAGTTCTAGCGATTCACTCTGAGCGACGACATCGGAAAAATTTAAATTCAATGCTCGAAATTACAGAGAAACATAATTGTTAAATGTATTTCATTTACATAACAATATGAAACAGCAATGTGATAAATTTCATTTATCAAGTTATTTTAGTTTTTATGCAGGCGTATTGTTCATAAAAAAATTCAAGAATGAAGCTCGATATTCAGTGGTAAAAGACATTTGATAAACTGGCACAGGTTTCTAGAGTTTACCGTCTTTGTTTTTTCCTGGGTGAGTCGACCACGTTTTGAAAATCTTTTATGACTGTCATTTGAAAATGTGCAATGTATTCCAAAGATTGTTCTTTAACATATGTTTATTATGTTTTATGCACCTGATTGTATATAAATTATGTATATATGGCTTGTCTAGTTAAACGTATATCGTCACTCTATATAAATGCGTCTCGCAAATCGCAAAAACAGTGTCTGTTGTTTTGTGAATTTTTGTGTATGGAAAATATATAGGACGATTTCTGCTTCACGAACATCTTCAAAATTTACATTAATACTTAAAAACTTATCTCAGCTTTGACTGGTTATTAATCTATTAGATAATCATTTTAATACAATCATACTCAGTTTAAATGAAACCAGTCTGAAATCAGAAATCAGTATCTTCTGGCTGATTGTTTCAACTTAAGGTTTTTAGCGTAAGCGAGGGCTAATCAGTTAAATAGTGGGTACATGTCATAAAAGTTATCATTTATGTAAGTACACTGTTACCTTTTGCACAATTAAAGACGATTTCCATAGTTTTTCATAGCACCAACTCAGCACAAAAAGTGAAGGAATTTTGTCGAGACATGCTAAAGTCACTACATACTACTATACTACAATTGACCCTTTTTCGAATGTCACGATCATTTACTGATACGCCTAAAAGTGGTCTCTTATTGTGTGTTTAATATATGAAATATGCATAATAGTATAAAAATATTTGTTTATAGAAATTTAACTTAAATATGAAATATAATAGAAATCATGAATAGAAATATGCTCATTTAGTATAAAAAATGTTAATTTTGCAACTACAGTTTCTTTAACGATGGCATTTTTATTTCAAATTACGCGGTAAAGTGTTGTTGTTTTTTTTATTGTCATTAGAATATGTATCAGAGATTATTTCGTAAGGCTTAAGGCAAAATTTATCCATACACTATATCAAAATATTAAACAACGCTATATCTTTATTACAGAATTAAAAAACAATTGACACTCTGCCAAAATGATTTTATCTTTAAAACCCCTAAACAAATAAATTAAAGCCTATAATTACCATTTCCATGAAAATTAATATTATATGCATGCATACATGTATAAGATTAAATTAAATACTAGATGTAAATTTTTTAGATATGTTACATTATTACATTATTTCACGAATTTTCAAGGACGGGTATGTTTATGAGGGGGTTATACCAACACATCTCAACGGTGACATGTTTTTCTTATTTCTGATATTGCATGAACATACATTAAACATAAATATTGGAAAGTTATATAAAGTTCTATCCGTAGAACAAAATGGCAAAAACTATAGAAATCGACCTTAAGTATTGATGTATTTTTCACTGATAACCAGCATTTTACAGTATTTCTTCCATCAGTGCATGTAATAATGCCACAGCAACATACATAAATGGGTAGCGCCGCAGCTCAAAATATTGAACAATTGCATGTATTGTTGTATGGTGTTAAGCGTCGATTTTACCAATGTTTCAGTTATCTCACGACGGTGTCTGCTTGAGACAGTACTCTGAGAGCTCCCACATTGGAGTATCATACCGCAGACACATGGTATGATACCCCATCAAGTCACATTATACTGACACCTTTCCGACCAGAGCTAGAACTATCCGGAATAGTACCTTTTCTTTAGTCTTTGGTATGACTTTGCTGGGAATTGAACACAAGACCTTCAAAACGTGAGGCGAACGTTCTTCCTCCAGACTACGCTGCGGTCATGTAAATTTTTGATAAAATACATAAAGCGTAAATGTGCAATTCACGGGAAATCATATTTTATTGTCGAACGACATCAATGTCAACGTACGTACT
Source organism: Panopea generosa (assembly GCA_029582155.1). Lineage (NCBI taxonomy): Eukaryota > Metazoa > Mollusca > Bivalvia > Adapedonta > Hiatellidae > Panopea > Panopea generosa. The sequence goes on along the minus strand of CM055897.1, from coordinate 78,196,768 downwards.
TTCAGTGATAATATTGCGTGTATGTGTTAGGCATTTACATTTATCAGACTTACATTGAAAAGGAAGAAGCGCTCACGAGAAAAATGACGTCTTAGGAAACAGTGAAGCAACAAGAGGCTTAACAAGTTTGATTTAATATTAGAAAATCACCGGTCCAGACGATGGTATTGCTTATTTAAGTTCAGAGAAATCTGTCTGTTGCGTGTCCAGTTTTTATGAATACCCCTCGTACTAAACTATGTTAGTGAAACAGAGGCCAAGCTTTCATTTTTCTTTCACCTTCTTGAACGTTAGCGATCAGCGGATGTACAAGACGTTGATATAATATAGAACATGTCTTATATTTAGATATTTTTAAGCTATAGTTAGCATGTTCAAATAATATAATCAGTCTACGTTTCTTTAATAAAGCATTTGTAGGACATTTTATAACCATTTAATGTTCACACCAACATTATTCATTGGTTTATTTAGTTGGAGTATAGTTTTCGGACAATTTCAGATTAATTAGATTTCGTTTATTTATTTCCAGACTAGTTTGCATCGGTACGAGGGTCATTCAGTTTTTAGTTAGTTGAATAACGACTGAACATATGACAGATTAGCCTGATTACATTCTTTAAAAAAAGCATCCCTTCTTTAAAATGAAACGTTTCCTTATCATGGTAAGGTAACGTTTCCATATGTTCAAAGTTCATAATTATGTCGCACATGGTTGGCCATTGAATGTTTAAGCTCGTCTAGATCATCAAAGCGTATGCCCGGCAAATTGACAGATGGGTTATAGTCTGGAGGACTCAAATCTGAAAATAAAGCAAGATGGAGCAGTTCTTATCAGTTGTATGACGATAAAAATGACGTTAACTTCGACGCTCCTTTTGCTGAAATACTGTCATGAAGTAAGCAGGAAGGACGGTTTTCGACAGTAAATATCTATGACGTCATTTTATGTGACGCCATCAACGGTTGAGGAAACATTAGTAAACACGTACACTAATTCGCCACAAACTTTTTTTATTGAATACTGAATGACCGTCGTGGTCAGCTAATACGGATGCCAGAAAAGAAACCAGAAAAGAAAACAAAGCGGCAATTAGGAGGTTTGTATCGTATTTGTATTTTGTTATTCAAAATGTTTAATATATAAGCCTACAGTAAAAGGAAAACGAAAGTATACACAGTGTATAAACGTTGATAAAAGTACAGGGTGCTCGTAATATATGTTACAGTAACGACTGTGTATTACAGATAAGCAGGAAAGTAATTTGCTTTGTATAATGCTTTGTTTAAAACATCAAATTAACAAGCAATTAACCAAATTATATATAGCACTGAAAGTTCGGGGAAAATTACGACGTCAAGACGCCATCAAATCAGGTGTTTGATTACAAATGGCACTGTCCACAGAAATGCACAGCGACATTTTTAAGCTCTTTCATGAAAGTAAATCTGTTGTTAACGTTGTAAGAAGAATGCAGAAAATGTACCCAGAGGAAGAAAGACGCAACAGAATTCAAGTTCATCGAAAAGAACGACATTCTGAACAAACGGGATCGGTTTTAAACCAGCGCCACAGTAATGCCGGGATACCAAGGAGCGCTTGGGAACATCGCTAGTGTGAGAGCTTCTGTTGCAGAAACACTTCAGCAGTCTATAAGAAAGATACTTTACGATGTTTCTAACGCAAATGCATCAACTGTATACAGGATTCTACGACTTGACCTGAAATCAGACATTGACTAAAGGTTATCGTTTGCAAACTTGGTTTAGGGCCACTAGCATGTTTCGATGTACTATGGTTTAGCGACGAAGCCTATCTTGTTGAATGTGTTTAACAGAACTTCCGCTTTTTGGGGAAGTGAAAAACCAAACGTTTACACTGAAAAGTCATTGCATGCTGAAAAGGTAACCGTTTGGGCCGCACTCAGTTCTTCTGAATTAATTTGGTCATTTTTCTTTAGAAAACAGTGATGGTGATACAGAAACGATAAACAGATGTCGATATTTGGATCACATCACGAAGAAAAATGCATTCCGACATTAAATACTAGGAAAATTGTTATGAACAGAGTGTGGTTTCAGAAAGATGTAGCAATACCACAAATATATAGACTACAGAAGTTCTAATTTCGATAAAAAAGACATTTGGCATCATATTTTTGTGTTTCAGAACGGATCAATTTTGGCCACCACATTCCTCTGACCTCAATTCGTTGTACTGCTTTCTGTGGGGTTAAAGACAGGGTGTACAACTGCAAACCAACATGTGTGAAAGAGCTAAAAGCATAAAAAAAGAGTGAATTCTCCAAAGCTTTGGTGTTCAGTAAGTCTCTCCATGAGGCAGTGTTTTATTTTAAACCGTTTAAAGTGTACATCGTTTTGCTAGGCTAAACTCAGTCTGCACAGCAACAATTTAATTGAATTGGACGTGCCAATAGTTGCCCGTGAGATAAACGCATATTTCATGAAAGACGCGAAAGATAAATGAATACGAAAAGAATAAGTAATTAATCAAATAAACAATAACAATTTGAGAAATGTCGAAAACAGTAAGGTGTATGTCTCTAAATTAAAAAAGAAAAATCGGCCATTCGGAACTCAGTTGTGGAACTATTTCATGACGTCCTTCGGGTACTAATTATAGAATATCTATCCAACGAAGCTTCGAAACGCGACTACGACACAAAGACAAATGAGCCCGGGTAAAAACCAGTCACATTGCTAACATCCATTGTTTCCAATAGTACTGGTAGTTTATCACAATAAGTAGTGCTCTATCGGTATCAAGACGTTTAGCCTTTAGCCAAACACTGGCTTAAAAATAGGAAAAAATATATCCAATATCATATATTGATGACAGAACTATTTTAACTATAGTGCATAATCCCGATGTAATGTTCTTTTCCACCAATTTATATGGGATATTATTCATATGAATTTAAATCATTTACAAGTAAACAATAATTTATTGATAATAAATGTTTCTTTTTCTTCTTTTATAATAGATTATATTATTTCTATTAAATCATGTTATAATTGTCATTTGTATAAAATAGATATAGTATATCTATATAGTTACTAGTTATTTTTGATGTTGCATAAAAAAAAAATTATTTTAACATTTATAAACTATCATTTCTATGCGATATAATTTATATTTGTAACCGATATCTTTATCATTCATTGTATAAAATTGAAATTTAAAATCATACAAGAAAAACTAATGTTTGACTATCACATATGAAATTACAAATTAGTGAAATGTACACAGGCTATTAAAGAATGAAAATATAAATTACTGAAATGTACACAGATTATTAAATACAAATTAGTTAAGTGTACACAGGTTATTAAAGAATGAAAATACAAATTAGTGAATTGTACACCGGTTATTAAAGAATGAAAATACAAATTAGTGAAATGTACACAGGTTATTAAAGAGGGTATTAAGATAAATCTGCCTGGGAATATAAAGAAACAATATGTATACAAAAAATACACTGAAATGGTGTACTTATTATTGGACATAATCAATGCAATATATGTATTTTTTCTCATGTTAGTAGAAAAATATAAATATTTTGAAACGGATTACATGCCGTCTGCAATATCATTAACACAATTATGATTAAAATGCTCCGAGAAGTAATTAGCCGTTCAGAAATTTTTTTTTTAATATACGAGGTATGTCCCAAAAGTAATAGGACGACCCTGTCGATTACCTATTTAGGGCATCACATGCAAATCAATGGTATCATTGGATGGATCAACACCTCTGCTATTGTCACAAGATATCAAATCAGCTTTCTGTGATTGGCAAGTTCATGCAAAAGTCACCATAGTAACGAGAGTTTAGAAGTACGATGGACTTTGAATTTAGACGTCATTAAAAATACCACATAACTTTGGAAAGCAGACAACTTACTCAATATTTCAAATCATTTCAAATTTCAACGTAGAGATCGGACATTTGAATGCTGTGCACACTTTTAGAATGACAAGTGCGGGTTTGTAAGGGGGACAAATGGGTGACGTCACGCCAAAAGTGGAGTTGCGGAGTGTGATTGAATTTTATGTTGGGTGTAATATGACCACCCAGAATACTCTGAAGCTTATTTCACATAACAAATCAACAAAAGACATATACTTGTGTATCTATGGTACAATTGTTTTACCAATAGTGAGACGAGAGTCGGCAGCGATCTTTGCAGTAGGATACCTCGCCCCGTGTTTCGATTTTCCCGGGACTAAAGTCTAATCTTCCTAGAAAGCGTTTCCAGGCTCTTCAGAATCTGTAGCTTAGCCTTCGTTATGCGGTTAGGACCTATGCGTCATCATGGTATCGTGACACGTACAAGACGTGAATGCAGCATCAACGGCAATGTGTTTTGTAAAACAGTTAATACTTCGAAAATGAATGTCTTACATTTGAACGTTTACTTGACGCCGCACAAATAACGTCAATCTCCACCGTACTTTGTAACATGTAAGTTTTGACTTGTTAAAATTAATGCTAAATTTTGGTGTACAATGTTGAACGTTTGCATGAGTGTAGTTTAAGTATGGTAATTAATTAATGCCAAATTTTGTTGTGGTTGAAACACTGAAATGCATATTTCGAAATGCGTCCTATTACTTTTGGGACATACCTCGTATAATTTATATAAACTAAATTATTTTGAATTCATTTATATTGATTGTGATTAGAACTGTCGTGAATGAGTGGAAATGATAAGTCGTGATATACTGTTTCAGAAATACCTTGCCTATATTTTCTTGTACAGTTACTGTGATAACATGCAATTTTATTTTCTGTTAATAAATAACCACATACAGACGGTACGCCCCCACTTTAATGACAGTCTGCTAAAGTACTTGACGTCATGCATAAACATCTTAAAGATTGTTGTGAGATGACGATCCTCTTTTGATTGGCATGTAACAACAAAACTAAGAGAATGATGCACTTTAAAATGAATTTAGATTCTTTTGTTATTATAAGAACGTAGTTTCTATTCTGATATCTGATAAATCGGTTTAGCAATTTATTTAAAGTTACTTGAATACGACAAGTTGGATATATGTCTTGGTTTCAGAAGGAATGATTATGGTCCATGTCTTACCGTGTCCCCAGCATAACTGATAGATCTATAGCATAACTGATAGCTCTATTGCATATCTGATTGATCTATAGCACAGCTGATAGATTTAAAGCATAACTGATAGATCCAAGGGATAACTGAAAGATCTTTACTATAACTGATAGATATATAGTATAACTGATAGATCTATATCATAACTGATAGATCTATATCATAACTGATATATCTATAGCATAACTGATAGATTTAAAGCATAACTGATTGTAATATAGCATAACTGGTAGATATATAGCATAATTAACAAATCTAAAGCATAAATGATACATTTATAGTTAAAGATAAACAGTTTTCACCACCAATAACTGATACCAATAGGATATAGATATATGCCTTGAAATAAGAATTCTAATAATTTAAATACCTAACAAACGTTTACTTGCAATTATATTCCTTGCCCGACACACATAATTAGCGCGCATGTATGTTTATCATCCCTCAGACTTTTTTTTAATTTCAATCACTAAAAAGTGATCCCTGTAATCACCCCGTAATAGGTCTGTGAGGGTCGGGGTGGGCAATCCCTTAACGAAACGTAGAAATATATGTATTAGTCAAGTTATAATATACATTAATATTAAAGGGACAAACCAGACTCTCAACAAATTATAAACCGTAGCTTGAGATTGTGTTTGTTATGAAATTTGTTAATAAACCAAAGCAAAAATCAAACAAAAATAAAATTGAATTTGACACAGCAGATGATAGTATAAGTAAATTATGTTGTCTAATGACTTCATGAGTCTATTGTAATTAGTTTGGTGTAGAACATTACAAAATATTAAATATTAAGTTTGGTGTATTCCTTTTTACAGAAAAGATATAGTGACAATAATTACATGACATTTATTATATTGGGGTTGTTTTTGTGTGTTTATATTTATTAGAGGTATCTATAATTGGAATGTTTTTAAACACAATTTTTCTGTGTATTATTTCATGGTGTTTATCGAAAGCCAGGAGGAAAGACATTAACAATATCAAAGATACCTTGGTTCTTTTTATATTTTTCTTGTAAAATTTAACTATATTTGAGAATCAGAAAACACAAACGAATAACTTACTTCTTAAATTTTATAAAATATGTGTTTTAAGTTTTGGGAATTTTTGAATATTAGTATAAGATATTTCTCATTTATATATATTTCATAAAAAAAACAGATTCACATACATATTTTATCTGAAAACTCCTGCGTAAATTTAAGCAGGCTTGTTGAGATTTCTATAAGTGGACATTTGGTTATTTGAAACAGGTGATATACAGGTAACTAATAGATGTACATCAATTGTCAATGTATTTTAGGAGTAACATCAGACATGTTATTGAAATTAAGCAGAATTATAACCAAATTTGTTTCTTTTAAAATCTGATATTAAAATAGCTCTTTAGTTCATATCTCAGTAAGTACTTGGTATACATCAAACTCGTCATCAGACTCTTTAAGGTCACCGCGCATTGTTAAAATATTCACTTTGGGACAGGAATCATAACGTTATACTCACTGCCATTCCGCACCTCTTGCTGGGAAATGAATAAGCTTAAAAGTCCATAGCCAACATAATAGTACACATACAAGTTGAATAAGTAAATAACTCAAGTTCCCATCAGTTTAAGTTGTTGATATGCAAATGAATCAATGTATTCTATTCTAACACGATAATCTATGTTTTACTTCAGTTTTAGTAATATTAGTTATATACATATAGAAGCAAACGGCGGTCATGTCGGGGTCTATGCTCATGCGGGCTGGCCATAGATTTTGGCCTCTGAATGAGAATGATAAGTGTTTTAGATTAATTTAAAGTTTTAATTAATACCTTTTTACGACTTTATCATGTTCTCTCACGTATTAAGGTATACATTTTATGCTAGTGACCACATTGGAAATAAACTTTGGCGTTTCTTTAATAAAGGGTTTCCGGGTTGTGAGGTCATACATTATTCCTTTCTGCTATTACATAAATATACTACTTAGCACGACTGATATCATGTTCTGTTATTGTGTTTATTAATTGGTATTGTGTCATTTTCATAAACTATGATATTTTGCCTGAATAAATTTGAATTGATTTGAATGGTAATGTGTATTTTGTAATAAGTGTACATGCTTTCTGAATAATAGTTTCAGCTCTTTACTGGTTGTTTTGACGTGACGATGAGATGAAAACTGACAACTAACTAACTGTGTTTAGTGTCTTAATGGATAACATTTGAAATTCCATTTGTAATTAGATTCATTTCTCTCGTAATTATCTTTCTTTTAATAGCAACAAAAGTTAGAGAACTAACATCTTGTATTTCTCTAAGGACGTTTTGTGCGCTACGGATCTTATTGTAGGACATTGACGTCATCGGTTGTTATGATGTCTGGTTCTTTAAACTCGTGGAGCTCATTCAGTATGGTTTAAACTCTAGACCGTTTGAGGCGTAAGGTTATTGTATGTTGTATTTCCTCTCATGAACGACCGTATATCCCGAGTCCTCTGTTAACGTCCTGTTTGTTTTCCAAAGGATAATTTCATCTGAATCAGTTTCGAGCTTGAAAAATTTGATTAAAAGAAAAAAATAAAGAATTAAAAAATACACACAATAAAAAAAGAACGTTGTCGACACAAGAAATAAACTGTTTGGAAGTTTTTTGTAACTTTTGATAAAATACTATGATTCCCGCTTTTCAGTTTCAATATTTCAATAAACATTCACATGTGTGTGTGTGTGTTTGTTTGTGTGTGTGTGTGTGTGTGTGTGTTTATACGAGCGTGTGTGCGTACGCTCATGCTGATGTGTGTGTAAGTGAGTGTAAGTTAGCGTGCGTGCATCAGTGTGTGTTTGCGTGAGTACACGAGTTTATTTTTCTCATTAATTACACTTTATGTCATACATATTTACTTGCCATGAATTTACTTTTAATATACCTAAACCATCTTTAAAATTGCAGAATAAAGTTGAAAGGGAATGGCCTCAACTAAATAATTGTGACCAGACCCTTTTGCCTTAAATTTGTTTTTGACTTATTTGCATGATACGTATTGTACTATGTGTTTACTTGGCATCCCCATATCAATGTTCCTAAATAGTTATCTGTGCTTTAGGAATCAAGGATGTTTTAAGATCTTGTTCCTTGAAATACTGAAATTATAGGGGTGTGATTGATGTTGCACACTCCATTTGTTCTAATAAACAGACGCAATAAAACTGAGGATGCGTTTTACATTTTCGTATCGCGTTATGTGTTTCCAAGGGGACCATCTTCTTATAAGATAGGATGTACATCTTATAAAACACACCGAATGCATTTTTATAATAATGTTTTAAACATGACATATATTTTCAGTAAAAATAGAAAATATTTTTTATTTTATTAAGAGCGTTGTGTGCACGTAATTTTGACATATATTTTATATTCTTAATTTGCCACACATAAACTGTCTGAACCAGCATACGACCAGTCCATTTCTCATTGAGAAATATATGATAACTATGGGTAAATTGGGTATATATATATATATATATATATATATGTATGGGATATATATGGGAGGCACCTGTTCGTTGATATAAATTGTTTTGCACACCACATCATTCTTTCGTAGGATTCCAATTAATCAAAATTAACTCAAGTACTTTTATCGGAAGAGAATATATTTTCTTTATAGAGCATTATTGAGTCAAGGACGAGAAATATGAGCCGTTTATAGAAAGCAATACTGGCCAATCCCTATTATGTTTTTACTACAATTGAATTGGAGAATTTATTATGTATGGACAAGCCGGAATGATTTGTTTATGTATTGTGTTATGTGTCATTTCTAGTAAGTAAACACTATTTTAACGTAGGCAACTGGTATTGTTGTGCTAAATGATTTATAGTTTCTAATACAGGTGTAAACATACTTTGTTTGTAAATGAAAAATAACTTTTCACAGACAGGACGCCTCCACTTCCATGTAAAACCCCGTTAATATCGTAAAATGCTTCAAGTCATTAATAAATAAACATTTCACAATTCTTCTCTTATGAACAACGTAGAACCACAACAGAAGGTTGTTTTTTTTCTAAAATATTCATCTATTTTTAATACTGTTATGGTTTCATCGTCTTTCATCATACAATTTATGTAATATCACAGTCTTCAATTTTGATCAAATTTAACAAGTCGATTATTTTAGCTCGGATTGTCAATGCAAAGAAAATATTTGAACGTTCGTCTGCGTTGTCTTTTTAGCTATTTGGTTAAAGTTGATACCCACCTTGACTGGTCATTTTTAAACGGACGTTAGACCCTTTCTATTCTTAAATGTGTACTGTTCACGCATTTGAAGTGAAGAGTAAAAGCAACAATTCACCTCACCTAATTGGACTTACAGTCCTGTTTTAAAGAATATCATTTCTTATTACTAATTACAACTGACATGTAGTTTGTAGGATGGTATCAGCTCTCACGATTAGTCTGTTAAATAGCAATGTTGAAAAACCTCATTGAAGCACATTGATTGGTCTGTTGCTTCAGGCAAAGTTTGAATGTCGTCATAGTTTAATAAATTTTCAATTGCTATGAATTATGAGACATGCATTTTCTTTGATTCAACATTGATGGTTAATAAACCTGCCATCTGGCCCCGGTTTCACGAAAATACTTTAGTCAGTTTTTTATACTTAATTTCACTAAATAGTAAGCTCTATTTCAGGCGAAATAGAGCAAACCATTTAAAGTTAAGTAAAGTAACGGACTAAAATATTTTTGTGAAATCGTGACCTGATTTGGGAGATATATGGGTCTAAATATAAACTAACTGTTATGCTATTATTTGACTTTGGACAGTTGATACAGTGACAGATACATTCATCGTTGTGATGCATTTCTGAATTGAATAATTGTTCTATGATCATCAACTGTCTCTCGATGTCGTGATGATACATGTATATAATGTGTCAAATAATTAACAAGGAATATGCGTACACATGCTGGCATGCATGAGTAAATGTAGCTCTTGTTAGTAATGGTTAAAACAGTTTATTCAATAAGACAGATTTAAACGAAGGTCTCGAATTGAATGCAATTCATATTATTTAAATTAGTAGATACATTAAGATAAGTGCTGACAAACTAACAGTGATATGTTTATTATACAGATTTAATGTACCATGAATATGTTTTAAGCGAGACGGGAATACCATAGATAGAGGATTGGCTGTTAACATAAAGGTCGCTGGTTCGATTTCAGATACGGCAACTTTTCATAAATAGTGCACAGTACTGGTTTTATATGTGAAACGGTTAGGAGATACCTCTTTATATAAATGAGTATTAACGAATACATTATCAAATAACTGTTTAGACGAGTACATAATATCAGGTTACTCAGTCAATATAAGATGATACGATGCTTTGCTTGACAGAAAATATTGTGTAAAAGCGCGATATTATATCTTAATTGAACTTTATCTGAACATGCTTACGCCTATAAATATCTGAATCCTCCTAGATTAACATACACACCATTGTTAAGCCTATTTTATGTTATCGATACGACAATGAAATATCTGAACTTGCCTGTGTCTACAGATAGCGAAATCCTCCAAGATATACATAAACACGATTGTTATGCCTATTTTATGTTGTCGATACCACAATGATTTATCTGAACCTGCCTGCGTCTATAAATAGCCAAAACCTCCTAGATATACATACACACGATTGTAATGCCTATTTTATGTTGTCGATACGCGATGATTTATCTGAACCTGCCTGCGTCTATAAATAGCCAAATCCTCCAAGATATACATAAACAAGATTGTTATTTCTATTTTATGTTGTCGATACCACAATGATTTATCTGAACCTGCCTGCGTTTATAAATAGCCAAAACCTCCTAGATATACATACACACGATTGTAATGCCTATTTTATGTTGTCGATACGCGATGATTTATCCGAACCTGCCGGCGTCTATAAATAGCCAAAACCTCCTAGATATACATACACACGATTGTAATGCCTATTTTATGTTGTCGATACGCGATGATTTATCTGAACCTGCCTGCGTCTATAAATAGCCAAATCCTCCAAGATATACATAAACACGATTGTTATGCCTATTTTATGTTGTCGATACAACAATGATTTATCCGAACCTGCCTGCGTCTATAAATAGCCAAAACCTCCTAGATATACATACACACGATTGTTATGCCTATTTGATGTTGTCGATACGACAATGATTTATCTTAACGTGCCTGCGTCTATAAATAGCCAAAACCTCCTAGATATACACACACACGATTGTTATTTCTATTTTATGTTGTCGATACCACAATGATTTATCTGAACCTGCCTGCGTCTATAAATAGCCAAAACCTCCTAGATATACACACACACGATTGTTATTTCTATTTTATGTTGTCGATACGACAATGATTTATCTGAACCTGCCTGCGTCTATAAATAGCCAAACCTCCTAGATATACATAAACACGATTGTAATGCCTATTTTATGTTGTCGATACCACAATGATTTATCCGAACCTGCCTGCGTCTATAAATAGCCAAAACCTCCTAGATATACATACACACGATTGTTATGCCTATTTGATGTTGTCGATACGACAATGATTTATCTTAACCTGCCTGCGTCTATAAATAGCCAAAACCTCCTAGATATACACACACACGATTGTTATGCCTATTTTATGTTGTCGATACGACAATGATTTATCTGAACATGCCTGCGTCTATAAATAGCCAAAACTTCCTAGATATACATACACACGATTGTTATGCCTATTTTATGTTGTCGATACCACAATGATTTATGTTAACCTGTCTGCGTCTATAAATAGCCAAAACCTCCTAGGTGTACACGATTGTTATGCCTGTTATTTTATGTTGTCGATACGACCATGATTTATGTTAACCTGTCTGCGTCTATAAATAGCCATATTCTCCTAAATATACATACACACGAATAATATGCCTATTTTATGTTGTCGATACGACAATAATTTAACTGAAGCTGCCTGCTTCTATAGATAGCGAAATCCTCCTTGATATACATACACACGGTTGCCATGCCTATTTTATGTTTTCAATACAACAATTAATTATTTGAACTTGCCTGCGTCTATAAATAGCCAAATCCACCTAGATATACATACTCACGGTTGGCATGCCAATTTTATGTTGTCGATACGACAATGAATTATCCAAACCTGTCTGTTCAATAGAAAGACAAATTCTCTAGATATACATACCTACGATTGTTATGTCTATTTTATGTTGTAGACACGACAATGGTTTATCTGAATCTGTCTGCTCTATAAATAGCCAAAACCTCCTATATATACATACACACGATTGTCATGCCTATTTTATATTGTCGAGACGATAATAATTTATATGAACCTGTCTATTCAATAAAGAACCCAATCCTCTTAGATATACATAGACCATGATTTATGTTAACCTGTCTGCGTTTATAAATAGCCAAAACCTCCTATATATACATACACACGATTGTCATGCCTATTTTATATTGTCGAGACGATAATAATTTATATGAACCTGTCTATTCAATAAAGAACCCAATCCTCCTAGACATACATACACACGATTGTTATGCCTATTTTATGTTGTCGATACAACAATGATTTATCTGACTATGTCTGCGTCTATAAATATCCAAATCCTTCTAGATATTCATTCACACGATTATCATTCCTATTTTATGATGTCGATACGACAATGTTTTACCTAAACCTGTCTTTTCAATAAATAGCCAAAGCCTCCTAGATATACATACACAAGATTGTCATGCGTACTTCATGTTGTCGATACGACAATGATTTATCTGAACCTTTCTATTCAATAAAGAACCAAATCCTCCTAGATATACATACAAACTATTGTTATGCCTATTTTATGTTGTAGAAACGGCACTGATTTATCTGAACCTGTCTACGTCTATAAATAATGAAATCCTCCTAGATACACATACACACGATTGTCATGCCTATTTTATGTTGTAGAAACGGCAATGATTTATCTGAACCAGTCTGATTCTATAAATAATCAAATCCTCCAAGATATACAAAGACACGATTGTTATGCCTATTTTATGTTGTCGAAACGGCAATGATTTATCTGAACCAGTCTGCTTCTATAAATTGTCTAATCATCCTAGATATACATACACACGATTGTTATGCCTTTTTATGTTGTCGAAACGGCAAAGATTTATCTGAACCTGTCTGCTTATATAAATAGCCAAATTCTCCTAGATATACATACTCACGGTTGTTATGCCTGTTTTATGTTGTCGAAACGGCAATGATTTATCTGAACCAGTCTGCTTCTATAAATTGTCTAATCATCCTAGATATACATACACACGATTGTTATGCCTTTTTATGTTGTCGAAACGGCAATGATTTATCAGAACCAGTCTGCTTCTATAAATAGTCAAATCCTCCTAGATGTACATACACACGATTGTTATACCTATTTTATGTTGTAGAAACGGCAATGATTTATCTGAACCTGTCTGCGTCTATAAATAGCCAAATTCTTCTAGATATACATGCAAACGATTGTTATGTCTGTTTTATGCTGTAGATATGGCAATTATTTGTCTGAACCTGCCATCGTCTATAAATAGCCAAATCCTCTCAGATATACATACACACGATTGTCATGCTTATTTTATGTTGTCGATACGACAATGATTTATCTGAACCTGTCTGTTCAATACAGAACCAAACCCTTCTAGATATACACTCACACGATTGTCTTGCTTATTTTTTGTTGTCGAAACGGCAATGATTTATCTGAACCTGTTTGTGATTAAATAGTCAAATCTTTCTAGATATACATACACACGGTTGTCATGTTTATTTTATGCTATTGATACGACAATGATTTATCTAATCCTGTGTGCTTCTATCAAAAGCTAGATTTTCTTAGAAATACATATGCACGATTGTCATGCCTTGTTATGTTGCCGATATGACAATGATTGATCTGAACCAGCCTGCGTCTGTAAATAGCTAAATTCTTATAAATAGATACACACACAGTTGTCATGCCTATTTATGTTTTCGATACGACACTGACTTATCTGAACCAGCCTGTGTCTATAAACAGCCATACCTCCTAGATATACATACACCCGGTTGCCATATCTATTTTATGTTGTCGATACAACAATGATTTATTTGAATCAGTCTGCGTCTATAAATAATCACATCCTTTTAGATATACATTCACACGTGTTTTTATTTTGTCGATACAACAATGACTTATCTAAACCAGTCTGCGTCTATAAATAATCAAATCCTTCTAGATATAAATTCACACGTGTGCACTCCTGTTTTATGTTGTCGATATAACAATGATTTATCTGCACCAGTCTGCGTCTATAAATATTCAAATTCTTCTAGATATACATACACACGTTTGCCATGCCTGTTTATGTTATCGATACGACCATGATCTATCTGAACCAGTCTGCGTCTGTAAATATTCAAATCCTTCTAGATATACATTAACACGTTTGTCATGCCTGTTTTATGTTGTCGATACGACCATGATTGGTCTGAACCAGTCTCTGTCTATAAATATTCAAATCCATCTAGATATACATTCACACGTTTGTCATGACTGTTTATGTTATCGATACAACAATGATTTATCTGAACAAGTCTGCGTCTATAAATATTCAAATCCTTCAAGATATACATGAACACGTTTGTCATGCCTGTTTATGTTGTCGATACGACCATGATTTATCTGAATCTGTCTGCGTCTATAAATATTCAAATCTTTCTAGATATACATGAACACGTTTGTCATGCCTGTTTTATGTTGTCGATACGACCATGATTTATCTGAACCAGTCTGCGTCTATAAATATTCAAATCTTTCTAGATATACATGAACACGTTTGTCATGCCTGTTTTATGTTGTCGATACGACCATGATTTATCTGAACCAGTCTGTGTCTATAAATATTCAAATCCTTCTAGATATACATTCACACGTTTGTCATGCCTGTTTTATGTTGTCGATACGACCATGATTTATCTGAACCAGTCTGCGTCTATAAATATTCAAATCTTTCTAGATATACATGAACACGTTTGTCATGCCTGTTTTATGTTGTCGATACGACCATGATTTATCTGAATCAGTCTGCGTCTATAAATATTCAAATCTTTCTAGATATACATGAACACGTTTGTCATGACTGTTTTATGTTGTCGATACGACAATGATTGGTCTGGACCAGTCTGTGTCTATAAATATTCAAATCCTTCTAGATATACATTCACACGTTTGTCATGCCTGTTTATGTTATCGATACAACAATGATTTATCTGAACCAGTCTGCGTCTATAAATATTCAAATCCTTCTAGATATACATGAACACGTTTGTCATGCCTGTTTTATGTTGTCGATACGACCATGATTTATCTGAACCAGTCTGTGTCTATAAATATTCAAATCTTTCTAGATATACATACACACGTTTGCCATGCCTGTTTTATGTTGTCGATACGACCATGATTTATCTGAACCAGTTTGCGTCTATAAATATTCAAATCTTTCTAGATATACATTCACTCGTTTGTCTTGGCTGTTTATGTTATCGAAATAACAATGATTTATCTGAACCAGTCTTCGTCTGTAAATATTCAAATCCTTCAAGATATACATTAACACGTTTGCCTTGCCGGATTTATGTTGCCAATTCAACAATGTTTTTTCTGAGCAAGTCTGCGTCTATAAATATTCAAATCCTTCTATATATACATTCACACGGTTGTCATGCCTGTTTATGTTATCGATACAACAATTTTTTTTTCTGAACAAGTCTGCGTCTATAAATATTCAAATCTTTCTAGATATACATGAACACATTTGTCATGCCTGTTTTAAGTTGTCGATACGACAATGATTGGTCTGAACCAGTCTGTGTCTATAAATATTCAAATCCTTCTAGATATACATTCACACGTTTGTCATGCCTGTTAATGTTATCGATACAACAATGATTTATCTGAACAAGTCTGCGTCTATAGATATTCAAATCTTTCTAGATATACATGAACACGTTTGTCATGCCTGTTTTATGTTGTCGATACGACCATGATTTATCTGAACCAGTCTGTGTCTATAAATATTCAAATCTTTCTAGATATACATGAACACGTTTGTCATGCCTGTTTATGTTGTCGATACGACCATGATTTATCTGAACCAGTCTGTGTCTATAAATATTCAAATCTTTCTAGATATACATGAACACGTTTGTCATGCCTGTTTTATGTTGTCGATACGACCATGATTTATCTGAATTAGTCAGCGTCTCTAAATATTCAAATCTTTCTAGATATACATGAACACGTTTGTCATGACTGATTTATGTTGTCGATACGACAATGATTGGTCTGAACCAGTCTGTGTCTATAAATATTCAAATCCTTCTAGATATACATTCACACGTTTGTCATGCCTGTTTATGTTATCGATACAACAATGATTTATCTGAACCAGTCTGCGTCTATAAATATTCAAATCCTTCTAGATATACATGAACACGTTTGTCATGCCTGTTTTATGTTGTCGATACGACCATGATTTATCTGAACCAGTCTGTGTCTATAAATATTCAAATCTTTCTAGATATACATACACACGTTTGCCATGCCTGTTTTATGTTGTCGATACGACCATGATTTATCTGAACCAGTTTGCGTCTATAAATATTCAAATCTTTCTAGATATACATTCACTCGTTTGTCTTGGCTGTTTATGTTATCGAAATAACAATGATTTATCTGAACCAGTCTTCGTCTGTAAATATTCAAATCCTTCAAGATATACATTAACACGTTTGCCTTGCCGGATTTATGTTGCCAATTCAACAATGTTTTTTCTGAGCAAGTCTGCGTCTATAAATATTCAAATCCTTCTATATATACATTCACACGGTTGTCATGCCTGTTTATGTTATCGATACAACAATTTTTTTTTCTGAACAAGTCTGCGTCTATAAATATTCAAATCTTTCTAGATATACATGAACACATTTGTCATGCCTGTTTTAAGTTGTCGATACGACAATGATTGGTCTGAACCAGTCTGTGTCTATAAATATTCAAATCCTTCTAGATATACATTCACACGTTTGTCATGCCTGTTAATGTTATCGATACAACAATGATTTATCTGAACAAGTCTGCGTCTATAGATATTCAAATCTTTCTAGATATACATGAACACGTTTGTCATGCCTGTTTTATGTTATCGATATAACATTGATTTATCTGAACCAGTCTGTGTCTATAAATATTCAAATCCTTCTAGATATACATATACACGTTTGTTATGCCTGTTTTATGCTGTTGAGAAGACAACGATTGATCGTGACCTTCCAGTGTTTTCTTTCCATTCATGAAATTCGCAGTTGATATACTTATATATAATTATATTAAAGTTTAATACGATTCCGAAAAACAAAACTTTAATTCATTGATCTATTGTACGTGCGTTTCATTCATGAGGTAAACCTGCGTCATAATCGAGAAAGGTGAACCGCATTATACTGATATAGAACAGTCTTGGATTTTATTCTCGGATAAGTGAGTCATGGTTTACTACATCGACAATGTAAAATATGTGTGCTATATCTGGTAGAAGTTGTAGAGAATTTTAGTTTAATTCTAACACATACATTACTTCGTTAATATGAACGGTATGCATTTACATTAGGTTATTTAATCATATTTTAAAACGACAAGCGACAGTATCGGAATTTTTAATTAGCTCCCTACAACTGACCCCCGAAAGCAAAATTCGAAGTTCCGCTTTAACATTTTTAAATGTTTTTTATATGCACAAATGGATATACTATGAGGAATGTGCCAAAAGTAATAGGACGACCCTGTCATTTTCGTACCTAGGACGCCACATGCCAACCAGTGGTATCAATGGATATATCGACACATCTTCTATTGTTATAAAACATCAAATCAACGTTAGTTAGCATAAGGTTCATGCAAAAGTCACCATAATAACGCAGCAATTTTAGCATTGTTTAGATTAGTTTAACAGCATTGCCTTGGAAAACCGACAGCTTCCTCAATATGTTGCCAAACGTTATAACATAATAGCAGACATAATTTAAGATCATGTTCGAACATCCTGTAAAAAATTGACGTTATGGACAGACATTTGAATATTGTGTGCACTTTTGAAATAACAAGTGCGAATAGTGAACAAAATGGGCGATGACACGCCTAGGGTGGAAATTTGGAGTGTGATACAATCGTATGTCGGGTTTAATATGACCCGACATGATAGGGTTGAATGTGACCCGGCATGATACTCTTTAAAGTTTAATTCACATAACTCTTTAACATGGCATATCCCGGAGATTTATCTATCGGTAGTACAACCGGCTTTCCAATGATGAGACGAGAGTAACTGATCGTCGGCGATATTGAAGACCGCAATCTGATGTGGTTTTCCTGATACCCAAGTATGATCTTCGTGAAAAACGGTTTAAAGACCTTCAGGCCAAAAACCGGAGTGTACATTCTATGGTTAATATCTATCAAAGTGTTTTGACATGCCAAAAGTGGGAGCAGTTAGGGGAAGGGCCGGATCTAATGTTGGCCCGACTATGTTTCATGATATATTGAAATAAAATATGTTTAAACTATTGGGAGCAGTACCACAAGAATTTTTTTTTGCACAGCGGTTTACACTAAAAAGGAAAAAATGAGTTTCAGTTGAATGTCAACTTGGCGTCGTATAAATAACGTCAATCTCCCCCGTACTGTGTTACATGTTAGTTTTTAATGTTAAAATCAAATGTTGGTGTACAATATTGAAATTTTGCATGCTTAAAGTTTAAATATGGAAATGTATTCATGCCAAATGTTGTTGTGATTGAAACACTAAAATGCATACTTCTAAATGCGTCCTGTTACTTTTTGGACATACCTCGTATATGTTTATTTTCGAGTGGATTTATAGTGTTATATCTTTAGATATACAGACAAGGCTACCATTTTGATACTGGATCCAGTTATCTTAAATCATTTTTATCAACCGTTTCATTGATCAAATTCAGATATTTATCCACGAATATGGATTGGTCAATATTTCAAATGGACATAGTGTCTGTCACCGACAAAATAAAAAATCCATTTAATCGTTTCTGGCTGACAAGTCGATATGTCTGACAGAAAATCAACATAACATTAAAAGCAGGTCGGAAAACCTTTCGAACGTGCAAACTACCAATATTACCCCAATAATTCAATAATGTTCTAATGTGTCTTTACTGTATTTTCTTGCATGCTTACATAATTATCAATGCCAAACATATGGTTGAATTATAAAACTCATATATGAGGAAAATCTATTTGATTAAAGATAGTTTTGCAGTTAATTATTTCAAATGTTTTTAACGAAACAGACAAAACAGAAGAAATTCAAAAAAAAATTTCAAACGCTCATATTATTTGATTAAACAGTTTTGTTTTGCCTGTTACACAAATGTATATTTTTAAATAAAATGAATGACCTCGTTTCAATAGTTGTTTTTGATTTACTTTTTAGATCGTGTATGTATTAAGACCAGGCACACCAGCGAGTACGTGCGAATTACATTTTCTATGAACATTGCAGAGTGACATACATATGCGTCTTATGAAATAGAGTAGTAACTGTATCGTCGAAAAGCTTGGTTTTTGACAAAAATATGATTTGATAACGTACACGTTTACAGGATTAAATATCTGCCAAATATATTTGATTTTATGATCTAATGAACATGAAGTAAAATATATAGATCCTCTATGTTTATCAAAACCATTGTTCGATTGGTAAATTGTGTAAAGTAAGATATACTTCTGTATAACAAACAGGTCAATGACTTCACCAAAACCTCACATAACATGTTCAAAGATGGATTATAGAATTAGTCGTTTGATATAAATATTCGTAGAAAATCAATAGATTCTATTTAAATGACAAATATTCAAAATATTTAAATTTTGATCATTTTTATATCAATTAATTGTAAGTTCAAATACTTATTGTGATAAATTTATTGTTCATTGCCATAATTTAAACAGATACACGTTTTCTACTATAACATGCTTGTGAGTGCAACTCTATTAGATAAATATACAAAAGGCGCACCAACCCACACCCTCCAAAAGATTATTTTTTGTAAAATGTTTATAGCATCGCACACATACTTTATCTGAACCTATCTGCTACTAAAAATAGCACAATCTCCATAAATTTATATTCTGCACGACTGCCATGCCTGTTTTATGATGCCGATACGACAATGATTTCTCATGACCTTTAGATTTTCCTTTCCATTCATGAAAATGACATGTGGGATGGGAGATAAAGATTCGCTGTTGATATAATTTGTTTTGCACACAAAATGAATTTTTGTAAGGTTCCAGAAAATAAAACATTAATTCAAGTACTTTAACTTGTATTTTGGAGAGCTTGCATTTTATTTATGAGGCATGATTATGTCATGGACAAGAAAGATGAACTGAAGGTGAACTGGATTATATTGGTACAGACCGGTCCCTGATTTAGGTCTCGGAAAAATGAATCTTAGTTTTAATATATCGAAATTGAAAGATATGTAGGCCATATCTGTTAATGTAGAGTTTTAAGGTTTATTTCAAGCATAATAACTAATTCTTCGATATAGAAGTTTTGAATTTTGTATGAAGTTAAATTATTCCAGTTCAAACATGTTTTAAGTTTAATTTTGATATAGTGTAAGTAGTATATACAAAGTTGGTTACAGCACACATTCCCTACGACTAAAATGACCAGCTCACCGAGTCCAGACCCGCCCAGGCTCGTCCAGACTCGCTGGTCATTCACGCCTGGTACAAGTTTGTTGTAACCAACCTTATATATACTACTACCATCTACCCCCAAGCTCGCTAGTCATTCACGTCCGTGAAAAAGTTTGCAGTAATAAACCTTTATTATACTACTATTAATCTATAAAAAGTCATCTCAGATCTTACTTAGAATAATGACCATAAGGAATTGTGTTAATCCAATCATATTAAGTATATCTTTTATTATCAAAACACGACAAACACATTTTAATTATTTCATATCTTTTTACTTAATGTTTATCTTATTTTTTTGTTTTTATCGCGTGTATTCGTTTACTCTCGTTAAATAATGCATCTTTATCATCCTCGTGAGTTATATTTTTTTAATAACACCTTGGGTTGTCCCTTACATTTTTTAATATCTCTACTTCATAATTTATACGAATACATTTTACTCTTTAAGCCAACAAATTCAGCAATTAAAATACCGACAGCCTCACCTTTCAATCTTTTTGTTATTATCAAAAAAGAGCGGACGGTCTCTCGGGTAATCACTTTTATCAAAAAGATCTATATCCTCTTCCAAATCTTTATGAATATCTTTTGTTTTTATTTCATAACATAAACTGTCTGTGTCTGTAAATAATAATTTTGTTCTTTCCTTTTTGTATTTTTTAAAGTGTCATTGTAATGAAAATCATACATTAAATATTTACTTAATTCTAAAAAAGTCATCCCAACATAACAAGGTCGGTTAAGAACCAACTCCTCTTTTATTCTATTAATTCCAAATAAATATGTGTCCTAATATAAAGGTTGATCTAGCGGCATGTTTTTTCTAATACCTTTTCATCTATGTTAACTTTTAACCACTTTTTGCCCCCTGAAGTTGGGTACCCCCACTTTCAGCATGAAAAAAAGTAAATTTCACCAATTTTACTTCCAACACAGTTTCCTTGATAAAATGTATTAAGTCAGTTACAGAAACATAATTTTGATTTTTTATTGACACAAACATAATAAACATATACTTTATTGTGATCATTTGCCATTTTTTTGACATTTTCATC
Organism: Panopea generosa; assembly: GCA_029582155.1. Lineage (NCBI taxonomy): Eukaryota > Metazoa > Mollusca > Bivalvia > Adapedonta > Hiatellidae > Panopea > Panopea generosa. Next base: position 78,174,646 of record CM055897.1, on the reverse strand, counting down.
CAACCAAAATTGAGCTTACTATTAAAATATATGCCCTGAACATCCCTATATTTTTTTCAGCCGATGAGAGAGCTCCTCTCAATGGTGATAGCTGACCATATGTTCCATATGACCAACGATGAAAACAAAGCAACACCGATTCCACTAAGGACAAGTCGTTACTCTTTCATAAACGTATCGAAGCACCTGTCGTCATAATTGATAATGCCAACTGTGTATTTCGCATTGTTACATATGCTTTAGTGCATTATACAACATGCTTACTTCATGGATTAACGTTTGAAATTCGAATCCTTTTAAAACACGTGATTATGCTGAACTTGTTATATAATGACAGGAAGTATATAACTTTTAAAATGATAGGATATAGTAGGATAGACAAATAGCAAAGTTTCCCACAAAAACTAAGAAGAAAGAAACATTTACACCCATTGCACAAAGAACAAACGACAAATTGCAAACTTAGAGTTATGGTGGTGATACCCTTTCATAAGGATCAACCCATTTGAAATTCCCAAAAGGTAATTATTGTGACATTCCCAAACCGTAAAGGTTATTTTCATCTAAATAAATAATATGTTTACTCTCCTCCTTCGGATTATAATCTTCTAAATATTTATTATTTGCTTTAGAATATCTATTTGCATTATAACTAATCCCATCCCCCAAACCCTTTTCAACCATTAAATACATATCAATATCTGTAATTAAATCTAATTTTATTTTTGTCATTTTTAAACAAGTACCCAAGCTTATCCAGGAGAGCTTAAGTATTGACAGGGATCTAATTTATAATATTCCAAACATGTTAACATAAAATTCTCGAACACATCTGCTTACAAAAAGAACATATGTTTTAAGATAAATATCATGATAATCTCCCTTTGTTTTTCACTTTAAATATTTCCACACATTCTGAGCATATTCATAATCCTCACCCGATATATTTTCATCTAATAATTTTGAATAAAACAACAACTCCTTAATTGGTAAACTCTCCTCTTTAAACTTTTCAAAACTATTCATATATTCATACGGATAAACCCCCTTTCGTTTTGCTAAATTTAACTTATCTCCAAAGCTACCCCCAGCGAAACAAAACGATTCTTCTGGTAAGTTTTTAACCAAATTAGCTAAAGACTGATTAAAAAAGTGTAAACTATCTATACACACTAAATTTTCTATGATAAAGGCCATATATTTTACCACATTACATTATAAGATGATCATCATAACCTTTTCAATTATGAAATACAACTTGACTTTTTTTTTGTTAATCTTTATGATCTATTACATTTATTATGGGCACTACCTCGATAATTTCCTGTTATATGACAATGATCTTTAACAGGATAGTTCCATTTTAAATCATCTTCTGTATAATTCTTTTCACAAATATGACAAGAAGTCTTTCTTTTAAATTCTTTCTCTTCCTCTTTTGTTTTTATCATTTCTTTATTAAAATAACTTTTCATCATTTTGTTACAATACTCTTGTTCTTCCAACATCTTTTCAATAAAATGATATATTGAATCTTTTCCTCATTAAATCTCTACTTGTTTACTAAATGTATTATCGTATGTGCATGCTAACTTATATTCAAAACCACAAGCAACACTTTCTTGATAAGCGTCAGTTGATTTACCGCAATTTTTCTTCATTGGTTTTATTATTGCTTCAAAATCAGCATAAATAACAAAAGGAACAGGTAGTTGTTTATGATAATTTGCAAACTTTAATTGACTGTTTCTCTTATCTGGCATTTTTACTTTTTGTACCCGATTAAAAGCTAAATAAACTTATATGTGTTTATTTAGTATTCTCTCCGTTGAAACGTGTTGAATACAATATTTTCAAAAGAATTTAATGTTATTGTGTTTTGATTGTGTATTCATCAATTTGTTAAAATCCTTTATCAAAACGTAATGAAACGAGCCTTCCCCTTCTATTAATAAAAGATCACAAGTTTTTTTTTATTTTAAGAGATGTATACTGGATAAATAGGTTCTTTACCATTTTCAATTCTAAATATGTTAATCCTTTTATTATTAACTACTTCTGTTTTAGGAATATCCTTAATTTTAATAGGAAACTTTATTCCATCATAATCATTGTCTTCATCTATATGTTCTTTATATTTTGTCATTCTTTTTTTTTTCAACTGGAAACAAATACGCTAAATGACACCAACGAAAGCATTCGTTATCCTTTACATTTTTAATATTGATTAATCCTTTTCTATATTTTTATAACATTGGGAAGAGCAACATATGATGAACCCCTTTATTTTCTGTATTTTATAATTGTTATACATGTATAATGTTCCTTCACTTTTTTTATTATCCAACCAGATCCCATAAAAATCCATTCACCAATTATGTTTGATAATTCGTTATTTATATCGTTTAATTCTTTTTTTATATATCATTTTGGTATAACAATGGTTTTGCTTTTGATTTAAAACATTATTTGAATAGTTCCTATATATTTAACTCCATCCTCACCCAAAACAACATTTGTTTTAGCAAACAAAATCTCAATTGTTATATATATTTTAACATTCCGCGAAGTTATGAGACTTATTAGTGGCATCACACTCCTTCGTAGTTGTAACATCGGATCGTGTTTGTTTACTATAGTTATTTGATAATGTTGGTATGTGTTATTTTAAATATTTTGATAGGTGTGAAGATCATATATATCTTATATCTAGAAAATAATTTTCAATTAAGTTAAATAATAATTAATTTCTTATAACTAAATTTGAATGATTTTCAATGCTTTTTAGAATATCCACTTTTAACCATGTTTGTACCATCACAACACATTTTAATTAACCAAGCATTTACTCATAATTCCTTTTGGGCAGCATACTCTTGAAATCTATCTTAACTACCTCCACTCGCTTTTCGACAGCGATGACCGCTTTTGCTTTTCTTCTTTCTGTATTAGCGTCTTTAGCAACGATGCTGTAGATGCCCACGAGTCCCATTACTGTTTCTATTTTTTATGTCTTTTTCTATATACTTTTTTATCTTTTTCAACTTCCTTTTCTATATCCCTTGTCTGTATTTTTACTAAGAATTAAATTATTAGTATATATGCTATTCATTATTGTGTTTCTAAACTGCTTATCATCCTCATCATTTTGATTTTTTTTATTTTGTATCTTATCCATATTATCCATAATTATTCTATTATTTTTCTTTATTGTTTCAAGACTCTTTGCTCTTTCCTCCGGTTCTGGTTTATCTAAATCCTCGACTCGTGATTTGGTACAATTATTTTTTACAACTTATCCGTTCATTGTATATATCAAAGATAAAGATAAAAAAATTAAGCTTTTAAAAATAACTAATAAAGTCAATAACTTAGTTAGAAATGATCCTGTTATCATTTTGATCTTTCCTTTCTACATCATTGCTAATTACCAATACCTTATATTTATACTTCTGGAGGAATTCTTTCTATTTTTCCTCTAAATCAAAGAGACATTCTCTCGGAATCCCATTCTCACCAGGTCTTGATCTTACCTTTATTCTTTCGAGACATTTATCAACAGATGTTTTCAAATAAACGTAACAACCTGGTTTGGGTTGATTCATACCACGAACAACATGATCATACACAACTCTTTCTAAAGGATTGAATGAATATGGTGAACACGGCGAAGCAAACATATCTTTATTAGATTCCCAACATTTTTCGAGTACGCAATTCTTTTTATAATCCTAGCTATTTCCATCATCCTTAAATGAGAATGTATACTTAATATTTGAAACTCAAAATATTTTTTTCGGATCATTATGTATAATTCTTTGAGTGGGTTTATTCCATCCAGACAGGCCCATTCTTCAATCGGTTCAGGAATAATTTTTATATTCAAATTTTGTTCATTTAAATATTTTAAAAATGTAGTTTTTCCAGCCCCAATATTACCTTCTAATGATATTACAACCATTATTATATTTTTCATATCCATTTATTTTATATTTTTCATGTAAATTTCGAGAGGTTCAACACAGTCATTGCTTTTCTGCATTTCTAGAATTGTATTGTATACATTTTAGACTACTTGCTGGTTTTCTTCATCTGTTAGGCAATAAGATAAGAACTGCTTAAACTTTCTATGATGTATTTTGAATCCGCAGCTAGGACAGCCGCCGGACCTAATCTGTGAATACTTCAATTACTTTACTGATGTTTTCGTAAAACTTATAACTTTTTATATGTTCCGAGGCTACTTTTAATAGATATAAACATAACTCAACTGTTGTTTCGAATATTTTAATTCATTCTATATAATTCAAAGTGTTTTTATAAAGCGTATCATGCTCTTCCGAGGTTATTTCTCCTTGCTCCAACCGTTTGTCAATAATGTTTATTCCATCATTTTTTAAAGAGAGGTTATTATTTCCTGACTCATTAGAACCGCAGATTAGTTCTAATTTATCATCGAGAGCATCAGCACAATCACATGAACCTAAGATATTTATTTTCTTGCTAAATACGCTTATTGGTAATCCGCTTAATTCTGTTTTTGAAAAAAACCTTTTTTGCCAACATGGAATAGTCCTTATTTGTGTATCTTTTAGTAATTAGTTCGATAAAATCGTCATTTATTGTTGCTTCTAACGCAGCTCCAGAACCCCGCTTTGCAATAACTTTACGTTGAGGTATGTTTATTTCAGGTTTCAATAGTTTCCAGTTTATTAATGTACTTTGTAATATTTTCTTAAGCCTTTCCCTGTAAACAATTCTTAACTACCGATCACACGCTTTAGTCTTTAATTGTATTCTACTTTTTTATTCTACTTTTTAATCTCTCTCTTGTTCCAATTCTTCGATATTTCTTACATCTTCCTAAATCTTGTTTTTCTTATTGCTCATACCAATTATCTTACCATTTAAAAGTCGAACATCGGCAGCTGTATCTATATATCAAATTTCGTAAATGTCTGGCGATTTTATTAATCCATTTCATGGTGTAAGATCTCTAGGTTTATTGTACAAATCTTCAAGTCCTGCGTCCAAATCCGCACTTTGGGTTTCCTTAGCAGATTTCTTAAGAGCAGCTTCTCTAAGAGCAACTGCCGCAAGAGCACCTTCCGTATGAGCAGCTTTCGCGTACTCTGCAACATATTTTTCCTCCAAGATTTTCTTTTGTTTTTCAGAAATTTCATACGTTTCCTCTTCAGTCCTGTCAGCCTCCTCTTTTATTGCTGGTGGGAGTTTAAGCAAACTCTATAATTCCTTAGCTTGTTATTTTGGTAATTCAGCAATTTTTCATTCCAATGCTCTACTTTGGCTTCTAATCTCTTCTTCTTGAGTGGAAGTAATAGGTTTCAATACTTCCTGGTATGTTTTCACTTCTTTCTTCTTTTTTTACCTCTTCTTTCCATTTCAATAATGTCATTATATGATAACTTTAGATAATTTTAGATAATATTATGATTATTTCAAACATTTTATCGGCTAATAATATAATGGAAATTCCGAATTATGACGCAAAAGAAGAAGAAAAAAACACTTTTAAGCAACAACACATTTACATGCCAAGTTCTTGTTTAAGGATGTTGATATGTGGTAATATTGATAGTGGGAAAACTAATGTATAAGTGCATATGTTGGTAAAGCCTTTAACTGTCTACGATATATTATATCTTATTGTTATAAATCTAGAACAAAACAAAATATAAATCTCTAAACAAACGGTTTGGGGACATAGCGGAAAAAAATAACTTCCCTCTTGAAAATATTTTAGAAATTTCAAATGGTGATATCATTAGTATTGATAATTTGAGTGACGCTCGTGTTCAAAAGGCTGTGGTATTTGATGATTATATTTGCGAAAAAATAATAAGATAATATTATTAATTATTTTATTCAAGGAAAACATAAAAACTGTTGCGTCATCTACTTAACTCAATCTTATTACAAAACCCCCTTAATAGTTCACATTACATTTTATTCCAAACCCCATCTAAAAAAGAAATGGATATGATTTGTAACGAAAATGGTATAGAAAAAGAAGACTGTATAAGATGGGTTAGTTAGCAATATGATTTTGTTTATTTAGACAAACAAAGAAAACTTGTTAAAAGAAATTTCTACGGAAAGATATAATGGGAATACATAATAACATAATAACAGAAATAGAAAAGGATGATGGTAAAAAAGGAAAAAACAATCTCGGAATTGTAACGCAATATGTTTAAAAAGGATTTGCAATAGACATGCAACAGATGAGAATTACCAACCTACCATCCCCCACTGATTCTAAGGATGCTGTTGTCTTTTGTAGTAAAACGTGAGTTAAATATTGTAATAAAATGGTAACTGGACGAGATATCGGGGCAATTAGAAAATATTGAAAAAATAGCAGCCGATAAAGTATATATAACTTATTCAACAACAACTTTTAGAAACAAAGGAAAAGAAATTTGTTACCCATGATGTTTTAAGAAAACAGGTTGAGATTATGGAGGATGCTTTTGAAAAATTAAGTGACGAAACAGAATAAAGTATGACTAAAAAAGTGAGAAAACAATTAAGAAAAGGTTTTGATGAATTAAGGACTAGGGTGTCTGATATCAATAAACAAATGGTTGATGATAAAGAAATGGAGACAAGTATAAATAAATTAGTGCAAGAATTAAGAAGATCGCAAGAAACGATGTTTAACCTTCTTAAGAATCAACTGGATGCGGATAAAGTACAACGAGGTGAAGTTCATACTCTTATTTTAGACAGATCAATTGCGGATAATGCGGTATTAACTAAAAATGTTGAAGCTATCAAGAACAAATGGTTGATGATGATAATAAACGTCGAATATTAAATGAAAAATATGACCAAATACCGAAAAAGAGACTAACATATGATATGCTGCTTTTTTCATTTGACAAAGGAATTGACAATGAGATTTGGATAACTAAATATCATAGTAATAATAAGATATATTACACATCTAAACCCCAATCAACAATAGAAAAAGCATTAAACCCCCATCAACAGCAGAAAAAGTCATATCCTATTTCACAAAACCATTTGAGTTGAAACCCAATCCATACATAAATTATTAAAATCTTGTAGAATACAGTCATGATGTAGGTGGAGACCGTAGTCTCCTTTATGGTACGGAACATTGGATTATTAAACAACCTGGTACTTATGTTCTTGAACTCGACTTAGAATACTCAATAAATTTCCCTTGGTAATAAGAAAAAAATATTCCAAGCTGATGTTGGTGGCAGGGTAAAAACATTTATTGAAAAAAAAAGGTTACGACATTCAGACTTATGCTAGTAGACTTTGGTCAGCGGGTACTCATGTTTTTTATATAAATAATGATAAACTAGAGGTAATTGCTGAACAATATAGAGATAGGGGGGAGTTTCATTTTGGTATGGGCTTCTGTCGAAATGAGTGGACATTTCAGATAACAGAACCCAATACCCGGCTTGCTTTTTATCCTACTGCTATTTCCGATGTTAAAATGATTAGATTTGAAGCTGAATCTCATACTAAACTTTATTGTAAACATTCTTAATATATGGAACAAAAAATAAGTCTTTCATCCAAGCCAGCTCACGTAAAAAATAATAAATATACACCTAGTGATTTTACAACTATGTTGTTGGTCTTGATTCAATAAATACTATGTTATACTCTTGGTATAATATTTATGAAGAGCTTGGTAATAATAAAATACATTACTACAATGGAACGGAATCGAAAGATATTGAATTTGCTGATGGGATGTGTTCCTACTCTGATATAAGCAACTTCACTAGAGAAACACTTGCTCTTAATGGAAATAACAACGAGTCTATTTCTGTGGAATTTGATTTATCATATTTTAAATGTAAACTTATAATACGAGAGAACTACGGTCTTGATTTAAGGAATTCAAAATTCTGCTATCTTATTGGTTTTAAGCCGAAAGTTGTGAGAGAAACTGAGTTTGGGACACTTTTCCCAGATATTACAGTTTCCATAGATACAATTTATGTACACTGCGACCTAATTAATAATAGTATTGTAGACGGGACATAGTCAGGTATTGTCTATAATATTAGCTCGGCCGATATGACTAGAAGTTATCCATTAAGAAGAGAACCACTAAGGTTGGATTTAATGAAGTAAATAAATCTTTCATTAATAGTATTAGATGTTTTGTATAAAATGTTGAAACTGTTCAAAACCAAAGAAAATGAATTAATAATTAAAAAACTATATAAATGATTAAAGGAAAAAATTGTAACACAAGATATAGAACCTAGAATTATTACGGCTAAAATGGATGGTAGGTGCAAAAGAGTACTTGCGCGTCTTGTGGGATAACAAAAACAAAAATTGTAAAAAATAATATTGGGCGTGGATTTGATATCTACTAAGCTATGTTACCATTGCTCCCTAAAAAGTGGTTAACACTTCTTTGATATAAATATTGTGACCCTGGAAATCCTTTGGATAATGGACCTCCGGTAAATGATTTAGACGGTGTTTGTCGAGAACATGATTATTGTTACGGAGATGGAACAAAACAGTCTGTTGGTGATGAAGTAATGTCAGAGAAATTAAAGAACACTAAGTCAAAAACATTTGGGGAGAAAGTTGCTAAAAATTTAATTGTCAAACCATCTATTAGTATAAAACATAAACTTGGTTTAGGCTTAAAATAACAGAAAGGTCGACGTCTTGGGGTAGTAAATAAGCGGATGAATTACATAAACCAATTAAAAGAAAATTTCCGAGACGTCGAGTTATTGTAAGTGGTGTGGATAATACGTGGTCTTCGGATTTGGTTGATATGCGAGCTTTCTCAAAATATAATAAAGGAGTTGAATAAGTATTAAATGTAATTGATGTCTTGAGTAAATATGCTTGGAGTGTACCGGTTAAAAATAAAACTGGTTTAAATGTAACCAAGGCATTTGAAGATATTTTAAGTGAGATGAATGCAAGACTTCAAAAGTTGTGGGTTGATGAGGGTAGTGAATTTTACAATAAACACTTTAGAAAATTGTTAAGCGATAACAATATTAAAATGTATCATACCTTTAAAGATGGAAAAGCAGTTGTTATTGAAAGATTTAACAGAGCTATTAAGATAATAATGTGGAAGCATTTCACCGCAAATAATAAAAATAATTATACTGATGTTCTGTCTAAAATAAACTCAAAATATAATAAGACTAAACATGGTAGAATTGGTATGACTCCCAAAGAGGGGAGAATGAAAACAAATAAAGAAAAGGTATTACATAATTTATATTCTAAACAATCTCAGACATCTGGAATATCTTTCAAAAGTGCTGATAGTTAGAATAAGTAAATATAAAAGACAATTTGAAAAAGGTTACACTCCTAATTGGACAGAAGAAATATTTGTCGTTAGGGACATTCAAAAGATAAAACTTGTTTTGTATCTTCTAAAACATTTAAATAACAAAAATATTGTGGGATCATTCTATGAACAAGAACTAGCTCAAGCGAGTCAAGAAATATTTAGAATAGAAAAGATTGAGGCGCGATTACAAAAAAAGAGGGCTTATGTAAAGTGGAATGGTTATTCAAGTGATTTCAATTTTTGGATTCTGTTTAAAGATTTAACTGTTAAGCGACTGTCTAGTGGGTGTGAGGGTAGATGATAGTGGTATATATAAGGTTGGTTACAACAAACTTTTTCACGGGCGTGAATGACCAGCGAGTCCGGACGAGCCTGGGCGAGTCTGGACTCGGTGAGCTGGTCATTTTAAAAGTGGAAAAGTGTGCTGTAACCTACCTTATATATACTACTTATCTAAGGTAACTAATGCTACTGATTTATCTCTGTATACAAAAATGCGTGCTCCAAACTCTTGACAAAGGAAAATAATGTTGTTTGGCTGTTTTTATGGTGACATAACAGTCAAAGATAAATTATACATAATAAATGATACATTTTTTGTTTGTGCTTAAGAAATTGTAATCCGATTATAACGAGTTCAAGTTCTATTAGCAAATCGGTATAATGCATAATATATGCCTTTGGTCATTTACAAACTATTACTACATTAAATATGGCAAAGATAGCAATAAAACAAAATTACAAAATAATACCAATTAAACATATGTACAAAGTAAAGTAAATTAGTTTTCGAATAAAAATGCCTTTTTTATAAATTTGTTCTAAGAAGTCATTATAGCATAACATTTTAATGTTTGTCACGCTTGATTGCCTTAGTGATATTTCGGTTTGAAATTCATTTTGATCATAACGTTGAAATAATTATCTCCGTGGCCTAGTGGTAAAAGTAATTTTCTCAATACTAGCCTTATATTTGATCCGCTGAGGTCATGGGTTAGAGTCCATTTTAGTCTAATTAATCGTTGCTAATAACTCATGGAAGACAAGGTGATTCTACTCAGGTTCATCCAGAAGTATCTAATATGTACATTTATGTAATGAGTATGATGTTAAAGGACTCACACCACTATTATCTCTCTTGAGTACTCCGGACCTATAGATGAAGGAGTTAGAAATGAAACATTAGTTCTCTATTCTTCTTTTTTCAGAGCTTTGTACTGCAGTTTTATTTTTCCTAGTTTGAGTTAAAGGGTCAGTATTTTAAAAATTAATACTAAAAATATGATGCTGATACCAGCTTTCTGGACAATTCTGTGTCATTTTAGAATTGTTCGTTCGAACCGCAACGTGGGCGAATAGTTGACATATTATTACTCTTGAAATTGATAGGTCTCATCAAAGCATTGAATTAAAAATAAACCTGGTCAGTGTATGCTTTTTTCCTTTATAATTGCATGTCTTGAACCAATGAAGAATTTGAGCTCAGACCCATGCTTCAGATTTTGTTTTTTCACTTTGTTTTGGACATAAATGTTACAATGGAGCCCTATGGGAAATGTTATAGTGGTGTTAGACTGGTTGTCTGGTGAGCAGTGCGTTTTTTTTAGAGCCTTGGCAAAAAAGGGTGTAGCTGGATAAATTTGTTATTTAAATATTAGATTTAATCATTATATGGTAGTTTTATGAAACAAACCAAAAAAAAAAAAAAAAAAAAAACACCGGGCAGACCGATGATTGCTTTGATTACAATCTTTCTATATTGAGCAATGTTTAATATTTTTTTCAAAGTTTCTTTAAGTTAGTTTATTTACTTCTACAATTTTATTAGTTTCCTATTGATTAGAATACCTATATTTAAACTAAATGTAACATGTTCATAAAACATATTAACTGTTTTGTTTCAGAAGATAGACTTTGCACAAGCTAAAAATAGCTTTCGTTTTAATTATGTTGTTATATATCGTAGTAAATCGACTATATGTATATGGTATATGCTGCTTACAAATAAATATTGTTTAAACCAAAATGTTATACAATTTTTACCAAATACTTTTGTCTTTATTTTTAGTAATTTAGATACTGCATGCCAAGATTTTAGTGCAGATTGCAACTTCCATGGGATGTATTATCCGCAATAATTGAGCATATTTAAATGCAAATGGACTATTTTTACATTCAATTTATTATGGTGAAGTAGTGAAACTAGACATGTGTAAGTCTCTGATGAGGCACCATTAGCATGTTTTATTACACAAAGAAATAGTAAAATTAGGCAAACATTTACCTGTGATTGGTAATAGAACGTTTTATAACAATTCATAGCTCAAGCTGCATTTTCATTTGGTGAGAATAGCATCTGTTTAGGCATTGAAAATACTGACATGAACATAATTAGTAATTTAAGCACAATCTTTCTATATACGTGCATTTACAACTAATTGACCTGCGCCGGGATGTCAATCAAACAAGTCGATAATCAAATCAGCGCTTGATAATTATTGCAACGACGCCATTTCTCTGAAACAATCTAACGATGACTAAGTACATTGTATTTACTTGGACAAACAATGTCACAAAATTGCAATTAAAAGCTTAAACCTTATCTATCATATACATACGAACGCTGTTGTATTTATAACCGAATGGTCTGGTGAGAACACGTTTATTTATTTACACTTTCTTGTCTTACGGTTCGGTGATGGAGGAAGAGCGAGGTTGGACGCTCCTTTGTCATTAAATGTCGTATGTTGTTACTGGCCATTACAGGTCGGTGAGCCTTATTGTCACCATTTATATATGTAAGCTTTACGTGTATTATAGTTATTCTGTACATTAGTTATTCGGCGTTGGTGGCTGTGTTCTGTCAATGATACGTTGTAGCAGAATGTAATGTATTCTATTATTTACTTCTCATTCTAAAACAATATATAATACAAATTGATTGGATATGCCAGTATATAAAGATAATGTCATTGTACATATTTGCACCGGTTGTGAAAAACGTTATCACCTTGCTCTAATTTTGGTTCTGATTCACCGTGCTCCTCAAAATATTGCACACTTAATTATGGTAATAGAAGATTATTATCAATAAAACACATGCACGAGAGTGGTCTCAGGCGATTTCTCAATATATTTTACCTCTTGCAACCAAGGTCCTGGGTTCAGTTAAAGCTCAGTTAAAGCAATATGAAAGAAAATTTGCGAGGGTGGTTCTACTTAGATTCATTCTGATGTACTGTTAACCATTTAAACGAGATCTAATGTGTAACACGCTTAATCCTATCAAAAAAGAAAGAGCTCAATTTTGTAATGCATCTTATAGGTTCATAGCTCAATGTTTTGTCTTTACTTTTCTAGGTTTACGACATATACCAAGTTAATGTCTCTTTAACAAACGAATACTAATTTAAATATTGCAAAACATGCAGAATACCACTTCATCAAACTAATTAGCATGTAGCAATACGTCTTCATTATTTCGCTTCTCCCACACAAATTCACATTTCACAACGCGAACCGAGTACCAATTACCTTCAGTGTGATTAAACTGAAACGTCCAAAGGTTAATAACGATGAATTGACGTTGCGTGACATTGCGTTAGACAAATCCGGCTTGATAGGATGCTAATATGCCGCATATCTCTCCATTATTTTGGAAACCTTAATTTATGGTATTATTGATCAAATTGCATGTTAATTAAATTTAGTTCACGCAAGTTAAACGGTGTATTTAATTTCAATATGTTATATTTTTTTTATGTTTGCGCCGCATTTTAATAAATATATAGACACACATATAACCATTCATGCATTCCAAAACATATGTGCATAAGCATATATCGACATAGAATGCATTGAATAAAGACAACCGTCCAGATTAACACTTAACACAAGTTAAAATGTAGACCAAAGCTGACCCTCACTGCTGTTCTTTAGCGGCTATGAATACAGACTCATGTCCACATGGTCAATATCTTCTTTTAGCCGAAGATCGGATTTAAACCCTGGTCATTATTACCCAGATATGCATGGGTCTCCATACTCAATTTGGATCTGACAGTGTACTCATTGTCGATTTGAGTCTATACTCCGTTAATCGTTGATAAAAGCACGTTATTTTGCTTTGAATGCTCGAAATGTAGAATATAGTAATATTACTAAGCGCACATTGGTTTAATATGTCCTTTGCTGGCGTAACATTAAATTTTGACCCCATTGAAAAATTACCCCATGGGTCACTTTTCAACGGATGAGTGATCAATTTTCAACATTGAAAACTGACCCCGACCGTTATTTAATGACCCACCCACACGTGAAATAAAATCTGATTACCAATAGTTTGAAACTGACCGAATAGTCGGGCGAACCACATTTCAACATTGAATACTTCTATTGTAAATTTGGATGTTCTGGTCAATTAAAAGTGTGAATTATAACCGTAAATATTGGTATACGATATATACATAAATATGACTGTTATGCTATAGTTACGTTGTTTTATTGGTGATAACACGTGTGGTATCGGAATGGTGTTTGTTGGAATTGCCGTTCGTTGGTGTGGTTGTTGGTTCACAAGTTAAGAATGTGATGAAGCATTCCTTCATCGACTCTTTCTCTCTCTCTCGCTCCGTCTCTCTTTCTCTTTGTTACCCGGGCATCGGGGTCATACTTTCGGTTAAAACTCTGCATGCAATAAACTATCATGCAACTATCTCAGCAACCACCTACTTGATTGACTTGAAGCTTCAGGGTTATCTAATAATCAAGTTGATTAACGTTTGGTTGAATTAAATGCAATTTATGGCCATTGTTCGACTGATTAAAGTTTTCCGTGCAACTCGATATCATCTCAGTAACTTCATATGCGATTGCTTTAAAACTACACTAACGCCCTCGTGTTATCAAACATAGTCTTCCAGCTATGTCCCATACCTCTGGTGGTGATTTTGACAACAATAACTTCGTATTTTGCATATTTAACACTCATCTGACCCACGGAGACGGCCGAATTTAATGAAGGAAGAATTTGTGGCCCAACTCAATTGCTATATTATAAATAGACATAAAATATGTTTCAACCACAAACAAACATCTTGGTTATATTATTTCCTCACTTAAAACGTTTAATAACTCAGAAACAGATAAAGAACCCAAAACTTACCACTCAATTGTGTGTGAAAAGTGCATGTGTGTAATAACCAATATAACTTGGTTTGGTCTTCAGTATCAATTGACAAAGCAGTTCAAATAGTCCAGCGCCCCGACTTATTGACATGTCTTGTTTTTCTACCAATACCGTCCTATTTTCGATGCAAGTCATTAACTTCTTTTGTAATATGTCAATATATTTCAACAGCATAAACATAAACGAGAATGCAGATTGCACATCGCTGTTAAAGAAAGTTGCCTTGCATTATATAATGATACTATTATATTAAATGGTCCGCAATGATTTAGTAATATCAGTTTGAAAAGAATGGTTTTTTTTGGGTTTGTTTTCATCACTTAATGCTTTAGCAACTATTTGTTATCATTGCAGCAGATTGTAACAACCATGGATTCTTACATAATCAAGTAAGCGACATTTGGCCATCATGAACCTCTTGTTTAAAGTTAAAATCACCACAAACGAGATATTTAACTCTTAAAATCTACATGGGACACTGCACGTGCAATGCAAAATTACAAAGAGTTTAAATTCCTTTCTGAAGAAAAATAACTCGGGAAGGCCGGGCACATTTGTTTTTATTTCTGGTGATATTGACTTCTCCAGGGTTTCGGACAGGTGTGGGTGGTGAAGAAAATTTAAAATTAATCTTTTTTTCTCTGGCCTAGAAACCTACAATCCCACAAAGTTTAAGGACGATATAACAACTTGTATAAATGTTGATTATATTTTATTAAGGCCTGGGTTATCTTTAACCAAAGGTTAAAACACTTATATAAATGATATCTGGTATTTAAATTTAAGTTATTTTAAGACTTATGATAAAGCTAACAAAGAGTTAAAATTAAAACAACGTTTATACAATTGACTGCTGAAGTCCAAACAATTCCACAGTTATACAGTCGGCGGAAATGAAATAGCATTTTACCTATTTCCGACTTGTACTTCTAGCTGTATATGTGAACCCACCTGGGTAGTGCAATGGTAGTGTACATGCTTTTCAATTCAGAGGTCCCGGGTTCGATTCCCGACGGGCACGTTCTTTGTGACAAAATGTTCTCGGTCTCTGTTTCAATAGGGGAAGTAACCAGTTACTTGCAAAGATCGGTTAGTACTGAATTTCTGGAAAACCGTCAAAATACCTGACCGCCATTACTTATTTGTAGCTTTTTTTTAATTGGCAGGCGGAAAACATGGATTTGATAAAATAGTACAAGTTGTTGAAAGAGTTGGTTTAATATATACATATACATTGCTGTTACTTCAGAGACTTATTTTTGTTTATTACAAACAAAAGTAAACATCGTCAACAAAGTCAAATCCCCGATATTTGCCCTTCTATATAAAAATAAGGTTATAAAGAATCCGGTTACAAGGAATTGTCAGATACAGGCATGTTTTTGTTAAATAACTTTAAATTAATAAAAATACTTTTTTAAGTTTATACATTCAAAAATTTACTGTAGCTGGCAACATACTTAGTACGTTATCCAAAGACAAAACAGCTACTGCACAGTTTAATGTAGTTTAAGAAAAAGGGATTACAGTCAGTGTTTTGCAAAGCCTTCCTCGTCACAGAGAAAAAAACATTAGGATCCATCTGATTTGCAATTGGCTTTGTTCCTGCAATATCGTAGTGCGTATCCTTAACGGTGTAGCTGCGAGATACATGAAACACTATACATGGCACACTGCACATGCCCCAACACACACACATACACATCGATGTAGCTACACAAGGGCTAAGGCCTGCACTTTTCCCAGAAAAATAAAAGTCCATAAGTAATTGATATATGTTTTACATAGAAAAATACACACAAAGCCTGATAATGCACCATTGGTCATTTACATTTTAAAAACATTATGGCAGATTACCTTAGAGCCCCATCAAAATTTCTAAACCTGCAAGTTTACTTTGACCAAGCTAGGCCACTGTCATACACACATCACCTAACCAAATTTGCAGGAGTGTAGAGGGACACTCTCCGCTACGTCTTGGCTCATGGTACTAGAAGTGAAACTCGATTAAGATTCACTTTTTAATACATCTTACAGTTTAGTCTTAAGTTTCTTGTGTGTCTGCGTGTACGTTTCATTAATAATAGTGTTTTAAAATAAAAAGAAATATTGGAGTAAATAACAATCATACCCTTCCCCCGTAAAACTCACTAGAATGCATGATTTGATCATTTACGTCTTGACTCACAGTGTACTGAGTTTGCTACTCGTTTGA
Source organism: Panopea generosa (assembly GCA_029582155.1). NCBI lineage: Eukaryota > Metazoa > Mollusca > Bivalvia > Adapedonta > Hiatellidae > Panopea > Panopea generosa. Next base: position 78,157,888 of record CM055897.1, on the reverse strand, counting down.
GATTCGCTTTTGAATACATCTAAGTGTGCGTGCGTGCGCGCGAGTGTTTGAACAATAACGCTTAAAAATAAAAAAAAAACATTAACAACAATATTTTCTAAGAAATGAATAAAATTTAGCTGTTAACTGTTTAATATGTAAAACATTCAAGTTTCCGAACGGTTCCTCGTATCCCAATAGCGGGAGTTGAGTAGAGTTACCGTCATCACACACTACCCCCAGGCTGCCTCACCTCATTAATTGAAGTACTCTAACGCTCAGTAAAGTATCGTTTACCTACAAATACTTATAATTAAGCTAAGTTACTAAAATAAAGCAAGTCGTTCCTTTAAAAAGAAAATTTTATTAATTGAAATAAAAACAGTTTCTGGCATTTTTTGTGTGTAATAAATGAATAATACATGAGTGTTGTGTAATTAATGTCGATTGAATAGTTTACCATGGCTTATGTTTAATTGTTGCAACATGCGACATCAGTCATGTGATGTTTTGCAAACATCGTTAAAACCGTTAAAAAAGGACCCCATGTCTGATCAAAATTTAACACTGATCACTGGGGTCATTTTTCAACGGGGTCAAAATTTAATGTTACACCGGCATTCTTAAATAGGTAATTTATACTAACTTATTTTAAAATGATTGCAACGGAATATCAGATCTTATATGAAACGTTCGTAAGTAAATCAGATTTTCGAGTAGAACCAGTATTGAGAGTTGTTATTTGAGAGACCATTGCGCCGAGCTGGGATCCAACCAGCAACTTTAGCGGGATGGACAAGCACACTGTTCACAGCGCTGCTTCCCTGTGTTGTTAATCTAGGGATACATATATGTTTACACTCAAGTCTGATTATTGTTCACCCTATTGCGCATACTTCTAAACTGTTACTAAAACTGACTGTAGAAAATGACTTGTATTACAATGTCGTATTGATAATACCGGCGGCTGAAGTTGACCAATACCGTATAGTTATCATATTAGCACACGTTTCACCTGTTTGCGCCCCTTCGGGATCAATTAGACTACGCGTACGCTTTCACTATGTATCTGATGCTTTGCATGTTTAATAATCCGTGTTGCTTAGATTCTGATCACTGCCGGTCTAATCTGAAGTTTAAGAAGATGAGGAATCCTTATAAACTAGTGTCTTGTCCATTTTATAACTTTGTCATTATTGTGGTTAAGTCATCAACCAGGCGGCAGTTAGTTTCAAGTCAGCACTTCAAGAGTGACAACAAGAATAAGATCACTATGACTTATGTAGTTCCCAAGAGGTGTCCATTTGAGTAATAAATGTAAAAATTTCTGAAATACTGGTATTTTGGTATAATACTGCATGTTTATTGAGTGCCTTCATTCAATGTGTTCAATTGTTGTCTATGTACATGGACAGTTAGTCTAAGATGTTCATTCTTGTTGTCTTTACATAACTTGTGTATGTTGATACGTCGTTAAACAATAAGTTCAGTTATTCGTTCATGATATATTTCAAGCAAAGTATTCAATACAATAATTTTAAAGTATGACAAAATGTAACAGCAATGTTGAGTAAAAAAACTGGCTCAAATTGAACAAGTAAATAGTTACTGGCGACAATCCTTATTGGCGTTAAGCCGGCTCCATTTGGTTTTATGCTGATTCAACTTTATGTGCTGAGCTTGATATTTCAATGACGGTGTAAAATGTCAATAAGCTTGTAATTGAAATAACAGAGTTCATTAATTTTACAGATATTCATACCTTCACGCAAGCTTTAAAACTATTAAAAGATGCACACGCACAAAATGTTCCCATTAGAAGCATGAAACAGCTTCGTTGTGTTAATTGCTAACAACCAAGTGTGTCTGGTAGCTACTCTTGATAAAAACGGTGTTGTGAAAGTTCGAACTTTTATTTGGTTTGCAGATTGCTTATTAACTAATATAGGCGTCTATTTTATCTGTTGTCAATGAATGATCTCATTTGTGTGATACTCGATAAATGAAGTTTGTATGCACTTTGGGGCCAATTATATCTTGTTTCGGACAAAACTTATCGGAGATCCATATCTGTACGGTTGAACAGATGAAGCTCACAGTTGGCCTATATCCAGACGAGTTAAATTCGTTACGAGTAGAGCTTTAACCAGATGCTATGCAAATCCGTTCGCAATTTCCAACTAAATAATGCTGTGCATAACCGGTCATAATAATTTGAGTTAAGTACGCATTGCTATAAAATAATTTCTGTTAAAATAAAAAGTAAATCAAATCATTTATTAAAAACTCTTTTAATCCAAATGGCTATTATGAATATTTTGAACACCTATTGTTTACCGTGTTTGTTAGCCTGTCTGTCAAAGCAAGGGAAAATAATTGATTGATTGATTGAATTAATTGATTGATTGATTGATTGATAAATTGATTTATATCCGGTTCATCAAAATACAAACATTGACATGCAAGGAACGTGGGTTATCTACTGTTTCATATCATATCATTGTAAGAACCTAACACAAGTCCATTAAATCCCGCTTTTAGCGACTGTCCGTAGCAATTTTCTTCAATCAAGTAATATAATTCTGTATATACTGTACATAATAAAGAACAGACATATGAGCATAACCACAGATGCTGTCCAGGTATTACGTTTAGTTTGAACTTTTTCCAATTGCGAAACAAGTTATTACAACTTATACAAATCACGCTCGAAGTCTACCTTGGTAGAACAATGGCAGAACCAGTATTGAGAGTCCGAGTTTGGGTTCGATACTCTACCACTGAACCATTTAGAGTCCGGGTCTGGGTTCGATACTCTACCACTGAATCATTGTGAGTCCGAATCTGGGTTCGATCCTCTACCACTAAATTATTGAGAGTCCGAGTCTGGGTTCGATACTCTGCCACTGAATTATTGAGAGTCTGAGTCTGGGTTCGATACTCTACCACTGAATCATTGAGAGTTCGAGTTTGGGTTCGATAATCTACCACTGAATCATTGAGAGTCCTAGTTTGGGTTCGATACTCTACCACTGAATCACTGAGAGTCCGAGTCTGGGTTCGATACTCTACCGCTGAATCATTGAGAGTCCGAGTCTGGGTTCGATATTCTACCACTGAATCATTTAGAGTCCGAGTCTGGGTTCGATACACTACCGCTGAATCATTAGTCAGAGTTTGGGTTCGATACTCTACCACTGAATCATTGAGAGTCCGTGTCTGGGTTCGATACTCTACCACTAAATCATTGAGAGTCCGAGTCTGGGTTCACTACTCTACCATTGAATCATTGAGAGTCCGAGTCTTGGTCAATACTCTACCACTGAATCAATGAGGATCCGAGTCTGGGTTGGATACTCCACCACTGAATCATTTAGAGTCTGAGTCTCTGTTCGATACTCTACCACTGAATCACGTGCCCCATATAAACGGTATTACGTTTGTTTGATGTATTGATGTTATTAACGGCCATTCAAGGTCAAAACTAAAAATGGAGTAATTAAATTCAATCTGAGATTTAATTTGCACTTGCTACAAATCATTCTGTCGCTATGATTTAAGGTAGTTTCATGTTAAATAGTGGTGTTATATTTAAGAAAGAGCGTAACTACTCCCAAACCAGAGGCAATACTTTTTGGGATATATTTCACGAGGAGTTTTAACCGGAACAAACGTTCGGATAAGTTCTCCGCGGGTATTGTCCGAACAAGTGCTTCGAATAAAACTTTCCGCTGAGCCTTTCCCGGAACGAGCTATTTTCAGTCTAACAATGTCCTGTTGTGTCGTATACATTATTAATACAGTGTTACATGACGGCAAAGTATTACGATCATATTTAAACCGAAGTGAAATGAATACGTCATATTCAAAGTACAACAACAAGGAGACCATCCCAATCCATAACATAATACATTTGTATTTAACTACGTCCCTGTGCAATCCCTTATTTTTGTTTCTTAAACGAATCCACAGAGATGGTCTTCTGTAGTGCAATTCAAAGTATTAGTATTTCTTCTGATAGACTTAAGTTCCTACAGTAAATTCTATAAGTAAACCTATCCAGGTTGCATCCATGATATATTTGTTCTCTCTGGATGTTGGGAATAACATAATTTAACTTATATTTGTTTTGAATTACTGTAAATTTATATAATACGGACCACTCTCCTCCAGATCCGAAAAAGACTACATTTGTCATAATATCGCTTTCTGCACCTTCCAAACTAAGGTTATTGTTTTACTCTATATCATAAAAAATATCATCCATACTTAAGTATTCGTCTGAACATTGCAATATTCTATATCACTTAGCATGTTAAACTAATCAAACAAACTATAACTATATTATTTAATATGAGTGAATATATAACATTACACATAATATTATATATATATACATACACATACACATATCGTCTGACACCTGGTTGTGAACAATAATATATACAATCACAAACAACAAAGACATTAAATAAAGCAATAATCATGCCAGAAACGAGTGAGTTTTCAAATTAGAATGACCACTGCGCTTTATATCATACACGAATAATAATGTAACACAATAACACTAACAGACCATAAAAAACAAAATAACACCACATATATGCAAGCATTGTGGCTATTGCTACAAATAGACGCAATACTCACAGAAATGTATGGTTGCCTTCAGCCATTGGTGTAAATTATATTGTTAAAACTTAATAATATATTTATAAAACACTCGCTATCTAACAGCTATCTAACAATCTCATTTTTCGGTTTTATGAAGCGTATCTGGTCATGTACATTGGGAGAGGGGTCTGTTTTGTTATGTCAATTGCAAAGACAACATGGGTTTAAAGACACGCTTGCGCCATGGTTTGTTTTACCTGACTTTCATATTGAGGTGTGTATATATATATATGTATATATTTACATGATCCTTGTTGTGATTTATACCTTCTATCCTACATCCGTCTTTGTAAGAATATTAAAGACTGGCGGAGCTACATACTCGTCTATTTTCAGTGTTTCGTATTTTGATGTGGCGACTGAAGGAGAGCAAGGTTATGTGAAACAATTAACTGTTAATCGTTAAGCTTTTTAGTGACAGTTTCGCTATTAGCCGGTCCAATATGTTGACACATGTTGTCCATTAGTCTATATACATGCATTGTACCTATAATTATAACTCCATATATTGATAAGGGTTATGACGGTTCTGCCCTATTAAATGAAATGAATGAAAATCCTATTTGACATTACTTTGTTTAAATAAAACGAATATTACCATTAATCTGTATAACGCAAAGTGATGTTACATTAAAAAGAAATATCTCTATAGTTTGTGTTTGACGTATCTATTAACAGAAAAATTTTTACAAGAGATAAACACACTGGTTTGTGTATGTCTTTAGGCTTTCCCATTCGCTAGGCGGTGAACTGACTTATGCCCATTTGTTTCTATCAAGTTATTATGGTTTTCAAAGCTACTTATTTTGTTTAAACATATTTTATTTGTATTTATAATACAATTTAGTCACTTCCTTTAACATTAGATTTGCCAACTCCTCAAAAAGAAAGCACTATAATTTTGTTTTATTGGAATATCAATTTGACGATTGTCGTATATAACTAATCATTCCCACTATATTCAAGTATGCTATGTATTATACGATTCACCAAAACAAAAAGCATTCAGTTGTTTCTATTCATTAAAAAAATAATGTATACAAGTTATATCTTTTGTGCTAATTAATAGTATAACATATCGAAGTGTATTCTGATACAAACACATTATTTAGTAAAATGTGATCTGATTAAATTTCAACAAAATGATACTATAAAAAGACATCCCACTCTAAGCACACATTTTGTATTTTTAGCAATTGTATTCATGTCAAAGCAGAAGTCCATCAAATGCTAATCAGCTCATTTCTATTTCATGATTAGCAACATTTCCTTATTCGTCCTTCTGTATTATCTCCTGGGATTGCCATTCATAGCAGATATTTATTTTTCACTGTTTGAAACAAAAGGTTTTATTTAGAGTATCCAATATTCACGACACTCGTGAAAATGTGTGTCGTGACAGTTACACTAATCACACCTCTGACGACGATTATGAATTTAATGATTATGATAATATTCGCGAAAGTCATAATCAGGCTAACAAAGGAATTATTTATAATCAAGAATAAAGATATGAAAACATATTGTGACCTACTAAAAAGAAATAATACCATGGTTTGATTGTAAGTGCAAAGAGAAACAAAATGAGTTTTATAACCTTTTAAATAAGTATAGGAAGAATAAAAACGAGGAAATGGGAGTAAATTTGTAAAACGAAAAAAAAAAGTAATTATAAGAAAATTATAAGAATTAAAAAGAGTGATAATTATAAGTGTCAAACTAAACAACTGGAAGATATGCGTTACAGAAATGCAAAAGAGTATTGGAAAATGTTAACAGGTTTGAGTACACTAAATAATTCTAAGTTTTTCCAACCAGATGAAAACGTTTTATTTTTTTATGAAAGTTTTTAAAATAATGAAATTCAAATTATGTTTAAAGAGCTAGACAGCACGATAGCATATATAGAAATTAACAAAGCATGCCAGGAATTGAGTCTTAATAGGTCAGGTGGACCAGATTTGGTATTAGATAATTTTTTTGAATGTGATTTCAATTATTTTATTAGTTATTTATGTACTTTGTTCAATAAATTACTTAGAAAAGGGTATTTTTCGGAAATCAGGTCAGAGGGTTTCGTCATTTCGTTGCATAAAAAAGGTGAATAAATAAACCAGCACAATTATCGGGGTATAACAATCTTAAGTACATTAGGTAAACGTGTTACTTGATTTTAAACAACAGACTGAACAATTTGGCTGAAAATTATCATGTTCATATTGAAGCTTAGGCAGGTTTTAGAAAACATATGGGAACCACTGATAACATTTTTATCTTAAATAGTATAATAACATATTTGTTAAATGAAAATAAAAAACTTTATGTAGCATTTACAGATTTCACTAAAGCGTTTGACTTTGTTATAAAATATATTTTATGGTAAATAATGATAAAATTAGAGATACGGGGAATAAACCAGAAGTTATTAAGCCAATGAACAAAAACGTTAAATCAAGGGTTAATATGATAATAAATTAAAGGAGCAATACACATGTATTCTTAGGGTCTCTCAAGGTGAATGTCCTTCGCCGTTTTTGTTTTCGATTTATATCAATGACGTTGAGGAGACTTTGTTATTAAAGGATGCAGTGTGCTTGATCTGGGGTATTTAAAATTATATTGAATTTTATAGTTGTCCTTGTTTTCAGAAACAGATAAGGATTGCAGAAGGGTAAGAATTTATTACAAGAGTATTGCCATAAATTGAGACTGTTTTGTTAATGTTAACAAAACAATAGTTATGATCCTCAAAAAAGGGAGAAAAAATAGAAGGAATTTAACGTTCATGTATGATAGTTAAGGAATTGAAGTTGTTAAGAAATGTACATATTAAGGAATTGTTTTTACAACTGGCGGGTCTTTTGCCGAAACGCACACACCGGTAGCAGGCAAACTCTTAAGGTAATTTATAAATTAAAATCTTATGTATTTAAATTTACTGACATAAAAATAAATCATATGCTAGACTTATTTGATAGACTTAATCTACCTATTTTGAAGTATGGAGCAGAAGTCTGGGGTTTTAATGAAGCGAAAGTTAAAGAAAGGGTTCATCTTTAATATTGTTAAAATATTTTAGGTATAAAAACTCAAACACAAAATAACTTTTATTTACGGAGAACTAGGTGGAATGTCGTTGCAACAATACAGTATAAAAGCTTTTATACGCGATTGGTTTAAAATTATAACATGCCAGAAGCATAAGTATATTAAGTTTATTTATAATGAATTACTCGAAAGTTTTTATTTTGTTTATTAAAAGACAAATAGATATTTTTATTCAAAGATGGAATGAAAGTTTTTTATAACTCTTCAAGAGCCACTATATATAAACTGTTTGCATGTTTTAAAACGTAACGAAGTAGAATACTAATAAAAAATAGATTTTCTTTAAGCAGACTCGAGAGTATCGTCACATGGGCTCGAAATAGAAACTGGTAGATAGCATAAAACAGAGAAAACGCATGTGCCTGAACGAAATTGTCAACTTTGTATCTCATTAGAAGACATTTTTTATTTTGTATTACAACGTCCACTTTATCATGATCTCAGAGAATTGCATATAAAAGTATTATTAGAAAATATCAAATATTCCAAAATTCATAGAACTGTTAACTACATATAATAGTAAAATTGTTAGAAACCTTTCCCTGATTATTTTAAAAAGTTTCAAAAGACGAAATTAAACTTGCTATTTTGCATAAAGCATCTCTTCTTTAAAACATAAGAAAAACAATGTTTATCATACTAGTATTGTAACAAATAGAATTCCGAAAGTCTGATAAAAATATTGATGATCATTTTGAAGTTTGATCCAGCGGTTAGAAAGTGTTAATCAACCTTGAAACGGTGATTCACCGAATCTGACTACGTTGACACTCAGGAGGTATGGTAATATTCAGATGTATTACGCGCGGAGACTTAATATATGTATTTAGTGCAAAAGATTGAGATACAAAGCGAGCAATTCATCTAACCTTTAACTACCACTTAAAAAATATCAAACCTGAATCAGTTGCTGTTTATTAATTTTACATCATGATATTATTAATATGTGTTTGTTTCCCAGTAAAATACGTTATTAACATCACAGCTCATTTTCGTTTAAACAATAATTCTGATCTCAGCCATACTCAAACACCCCGACTATATACATTTGTATTAAACTGTTTCACTATGCACCCTTTGGGAACAGCGCCAAGTTTTTTTCTTGAAGGAACCCACAGAGGGCTCTGATACGATGGTCTTATAGTCTTATGTTATGCAATCCGTGTGTCAGTATTTCTTCTGATAAAACTTATGTTCCTACAATAAATTCTTATAGTGACCCTTATGCAGGTTGAATCCATGATACATGTGTTCTCTTTGGATGTTGGGAATAACATAATTTAACCTATACTTTTTTTAATAACTATTTTTTTTATAATATTATAAATTTATTATTAATATTATCTTATAGTATTATCCTCAAGATCCAATAAAAGACTGCGTTTATCATTATATCACTTTCTTCATCTTTTAAAGTAAGTTAATATCTTATCATCGATATTATAAGTATTCGTCTGAACATTGTAAAATTTAATTCTATATCATTAAGCATGTTTAGCTAATCAAATAAACTATACTTATATTATTAAATATGAATGAATAACAATATACATATAAACATACACATGTCGTTTGACACCTGGTGATGTACAATAAAAGTTACCATCCCAAACAACAATAAATCAAATAAAGCAATAATGGTGCCTGAACCGAGTGGGTTTTCAACTGTTGTATATCATACACGAATAATAGAAATAACACTAACAGACAATAAAAACAAAATAACATCATGTGTGGCTATTTTTACAAATAGACGCACAGCTCACAGGCATATATGGTTGTCTTAAGCCATTGGCGTAAATGCTTTTGATAGTACTTTATAATATATTTATAAAATACTTGCTATTTGACAGCTTTATTCTAAAATAACTTTCTCTTTTTCGGTTTCATATAGCCTGTCTGGTCATGTATATTGGGAGAGACATCTGTCTTGCTATCTCATTGCAACGACAATATGGATTTTAAGATACGCTTGCAACATGGTTTGTGTTTGACAGACTTTTATAGTGAGCCGTTTTACAAGATTCGTTAGATCCTGGATCATTGTCGCTTTCAAAATTTATTTGCTAAACATATCGTATGCGTTTGTTCCGTGTAAACTATTTTCTATAATATTTTGTTCCTTATAGGAAAACGTTACACATCAGCTCTGTTCAAGTTTTACCGTTCATGTATATGTTGTACTATAAAATATGTGCATATTAAATTATATGCACATACTATATAATACAGAGAGACAGTATGTCTATATGTCTCTCTCCTTACATACCCTTAAATATTTTTATCATGTTACAATGGTTTCTACAATATTATCCAGAACATCTGTATACGGTAAAACTTTTATATACGGTATATAAGTACTGATCGACACCAAATTTATTGGTTTGGCAGAGGCTTTGATATTGTATCTATGATTTGCATTGTAGCTAGGCGCACTCGCCGTAGTCTGGTATGTACATTTATATCTTGGTTATTCACAAATTATTATCTCCATACATATATATATATATATATATATATATATATCATGCATTGTGAATGAGCATCTGAAAAATCGTAAATTCCGTTGTTGTGAACTTATTTATCTCCCTTTATGAAACCAAATATATATGAATTCACTGTATCTATATGATCCAACGGGTTTATAATCTGTCCTTTATATAGCATGTGAGTAGTCATAAATCCTTAACTGGATCCAACTCGTATAAAGCTATCAGTTCATGTATGTAAATTTGTCCACCCTGTCCAGATGTGTTGCATGTAATTCCATAGTATATAAGTCCTGGTCGACACCAAATTTATTGGTTTGGCAGAGACCTTGATATTGTATCTATGATTTGCCTTGTAGCTATGCACACTCGCCGTAGTCTGGTCTGTACATTTATGTCTTGGTTATTCACAAATAATTATCTCCATATATATATATCATGCATTGTGAATGAACTTCTGAAAATATCACAGAAAGTCGTAAATTCCGTAGTTGTGAATTTAATTATCTCCCTTTATGAAATTAAATATATATGAATTCACTGTATCTGTATGATCCAACGGGTTTATAAATCTGTCCTTTATATAGCATGTGAGTAGTCATGAATCCTTAACTGGATCCTACGCGTATAAAGCTATCAGTTTATGTATGTAAATTTGTCACACCTGTCCAGATGTGTTGCATGTAATTCCATAGTATATAAGTCCTGGTCGACACCAAATATATTGGTTTGGTAGAGGCCTTATTATTGTATCTATGATTTGCATTGTAGCTAGGCGCACTCGCCGTAGTCTGGTCTGTACATTTATGTCTTGGTTATTCACAAATAATTATCTCCATATATATATTTATATGGTAATTTTTGTGATTTATACCATACACCTTACATCCTGTCTGGCGGGGCCACATACTCTTATATTTCCAATGTCTCTTATTTTGATGTGATGACTGTAGAAGTGCAAGATTATATGAAACCGTTAACTATGTTTAAACTTGCTAGTGGCAGGTCTGCTACCAGCCGGTCCAGTGAAGTAATATCTGTTGTCATGTCGTCTAAACATATACATTGAATCTATATTTATTGATCTATATATTGATTATGGCTGTGGCGGCTTTTTCTATTGCAGATCTGTCTTCTTTGACATTATTTTTCATACTTTGTTACAATCATCAAATGTTTCCCCTTATTTTCTGTACGGTCTTCTGTCCAACTTATCTTCTCTTGGTGATGATAGCAAGATTCTTGCGCCCAAAAAATAAAAGCTGTGTAAAACGGTTGGGCAATATACAAAAGATAAACACACTTATATGTGTACGTCTCTGGGTATTCCCTTTCGCTAGCCGATGAATTGAAGTTTACACAATGTAATAATTTGCCCATTTTTTTCAATCGAGTTAGTATGGTTTTTAGTGCAATGTTGGGTTCCTTTTTTCAACATAAGATTCGCCCATACTCCCTAAAGACGATATCATTTCTATTGTCTTTTATATCAAAATAACGATTGTCGTATAGAACCGATCTTCCGCGTTATATTCTAGTAATAACATGCTTTGTATTATCCAATTCACTAAAAAATAAAAAAAATAAAGAAATTTTTAATTTGTCCCTATATATTGAAAACAAAAACAAATGTATATAGACTATTTATTTTGTGCTAATTATCAGTGTAATATATCAAAGTGTATTAAGATACAAACAAATTTATTTAGTAAAGTATGATCAGATTATTTCTCAACAAAATAATATCATAAACAAAGCCTCCTTCGACTCTAAGCACGCATTGTGTATTTTTAGCAATCACATGCGTATAAAAGCAGCAGTCGATAAAATGCTAATTAGCTCAATCTATTTTATAATTAATAACATTTCTTTTTCTGTCCTTCTGTATTATCTCCTGGGATTGCCATGTGTGTGCTGCGCTGGCTTTCTGCACTCATTTCACACAGTCAGTCAGGCAATATATTTCCCACAAGAACCGTAAATGTCCTCAGGCAATGATACAAATAAATAGAACCGTTTCGAAAATGTAAATAATAAAACAAACAAGCCAGTACTTTTAATTCTTTTGTAAGCATGGATGAATTTCATACATAGCCTTTCTGCACTGTCGGCGGAAGTGACATACTTACAACGTGTATAGAAAATACGCCAATAAAACACCATGTATACAGGAAATGCATATAAGATTTATTTTACTTACTTAAAGTTGCAAATAGTTTAATCCTTGCTTTTATATACGAATATGTTAACATTTTAATTAAAATTGTTTAACATTTATTGGAATTGTGTGAGCTATTTTATTTTTCGCTGAAAAAAAAAATACTCATGAAAATAATACTGGTGACACCTCTGATGACAATTATGAATATGATGATTATGAAAATGATCACTAAAGTGATTCTCAATGTCACAAAGGAATTATTTATAACCAAGAATAAAGAGATGAAAAGTGATTGTGAACTACTAGACCTACATGTAAAAGGAACATTATAGTCTAATTTATATGTAAAGCGGAGTGTTAGATCATACTACAAAATGTGAACATGGGTGTTATTAATGTGTTATTAATGCAATTACTGTCTACAAGATTTATAACGTTTGAAATATTGAAAAAGCACGTTGAATATTATAAGCAATTTAACGGAACACAACGCATGATGTTACTGACGAAAATTAGTAAATTCGAGTGCAAAAGCAATATGAAACTATTGAGAGTTCCGTATGTACTGACTTTGAAAATATCATTGTTACTAGCGGTATTCCCAAGATTCGTGGATATGCTTACAATTGTCATGATGATTCTTGATAATTTGTTCTTGATTCTATAAAAAAAAAATAGATTGTATGTTATCGATACAAAATGATACTGGAAGTAGAAAAAACCCTGTTAATAGTATTTAAAATATATAACCTATAAATGATTTAACTGAGGTTTAAACTACGGAGTTCAGTTCAATTAACGTCTGTCACATTTGTGGAAAAAAAAACAGATTAAAAATGTTTGTGACATTAGCGGTAAGTTCCGAATAGCTTCATGTTCTAATCTTAATCTGCAGCTGTATAAAAATACAATAACACAAGTTTAATCAATAATGTTAATATGACGTTTGAACAAGGAAATGTAAGTGTTATTCTGAATAGCATGCAATCATATATGACTAATGTCGTTAGCAGGTTCGAATTTATTAATGAGTTAAGCTAAAATATTATTCTGGGAAATAAAGGAATATATCCCTCTGCGTACATGGATTCCTGTGATAAGTTACCGGTTAAGGAAATTATAAATCAACCTTGAAACAGGTCGGAATCACTGAATCTTACGACGTTGACACTCAGGAGGTATGGGAACATTCAGATTCAAGGCTTAACTGGACTGAAGTTAGATTTGTTAAATGTTGAAATGAATTTATATATATATTCGTATTGAATAAGTTGTACAAGTAAACGTCTTTATGAACCAAATAATAACCTTTGGAAAACAAATAACCCGGACACAATCTTATCCATCTTGTACGATTGAGATAGTACATACGACATAAAGTGAAGTTTCTTGTATCTTGTATGTGTGTCCGCCTCTATAAACGACTTTTTTGTTCTTTGTCAATGAACGTTCAATATTTTGAATCGGTGTAGTAGCTTTTCAAATACCCCACCAAGGAATGGTTAATACGTGACTCCATTGTATTGTTTAAATACATGTTACAATTACGTCAATACACGACCAAAGTCAGTAATACACCACTACCACACTGATTGGTTAAACTTTTTTTTTCAAACATTTTTATATTCGCCATATTTTGTGTATGGTTTTATTCTTAAATTTAATTTTACTACTATAATTATGATGATACTAAATTCAAGCACGGACAAGGAACGCCTTTGGGAACATTACCACAAGATTGATTTCGATTTCATGATATTTTGTTATGGTGTTTAACGCCGTTTTCAACACATTCCAGGTTATATATGGCATATCCAGTTTTACTGGTGGAGGAAGACCTCAGACTGAGTAGAACCACCGTCATTCAGCAAGTAACTGGAAACTTTCTCACATAACGTTTTTTTGGTGCGAACTGAATTCAAACCTACGACCTTAGGTTTTCATGATAAATGAAACGATGAAAACTCTTATTGCAATACACATTATTTATTTAGATCAACATTAATACTTTGTCAGTAAGAAATACAAAATATACAAATTTAATTTAGTTGACATACATTGATTGTAGTATATATCAAAAACTACACCATGCAGTGTATATTCCAATACCCATAAAATACGACAAGTAGCCATCTCGCACTCTCTTGTCAAAACAATCCTATAATAGTCCATTATGCTACTGTTAATAGCCTTGCATACTCTCTGTCTCTTTATATTTTATGTGAATATATGAATTGAATCTGTGACGGCCACGGTTTTGTTAGTTTATTATTTCCAATGACAAGTCTTTCAACATACTGATGTGACACAAACATCTAATTAAATCGAGTGAACAAACTAGAAGTACAAAATCTCTGTCTGTAACGGAAATATTTTAAATAATTTTTTAGCTATCTAACATCAGCGATATTAAAACGTGACAAACCAACCAAATACTTATGTTTCACAATGTGTGTGAAGATGCAGTCACGTCTATTTATAAAATATAGAACCTGCATCAAAGTCTCATAAAATTATCAATACCCGTGCGAAAAATTATAAATGTTCAAATTTTATATCTGTAACGAGATATTTATATATATATATGTGTGTGTGTGTGTGTGTGTGTGTGTGTGTGTGTGTGTGTGTGTGCATTTAGCGCAAAATATCAAGGTACAAAGCAAGGAATTCACCTAACCGTTAAATGCCACTTGATAATATCAAACATAAGTAAATTGTTGTTTATAAATGTTATATCATATTGTTATTGATATGTGTTTATTTCCCAGTAAAATGCATTATTTACTTCTCACCTCATTTTTGTTTTAACAATAACTTTAACAAACACCATAATTGTATTTCAAATAACCCGCTTAAGCATCGATATTTTATCTTGGCAAGAAAAGCAGTATACTTGATACAGAAAAAAAAATATTTTATTAACTTTAATTGATGTCCAATAAACGCTTATTGCCAATTTTCGTCCACGTATGTACGAAGAGTTTTGAGAAATTGTAAATTGCGTATATGTTATGTCGCTTTTAAATGGATGACCAGTGCGACACGCGGAAGTATAATCGTCTAAGGCGGAATAAATGTTTTTTATTCGTATTTTGACCATGAAATTTTTTTTTTTGCTCCTGTTTTATCTTTTATTGTACATAGTATAATAATTAAATAAAAGTTCTTTGTATTGAGTAATACAAGGCAATTGCTTTTGTGATTCCATAGGTTTACATGTATTTTATTGTTTTCCTTACTTTATTATTTACACGATAGTTTATATAGTTTACCTAATTAACTGATTTGTTTTATTAATCGTTGTTGCGAGAAGGATACATTTGTTAATGCAATACACGTTTGTTAGTTATATACAATGGATGTGCCACTGTAATGAACAAATCTTATTTTCCATCTACTTGTATTGTTGACATATCTATAACAGCATCACCAGTTTAAATCATAGGCGGTAGAATAACTATAACGTTCACAAAAAAATCACGTTTTGTGCAACCGTTTACTCTCATACTTTTCGAGATAGTATTATTTTCTGGAGCGAAATAATAGCTTTCACATGAACCCAGGTTCTCGATTCGATTTCAACCGTTTAAGCACTATCACCCCTTAAACCTGGTTTGATCGTTTTTTATAACTTTCAATAAATATTTTATGATTTTATGTTTTGAATGATACTGAGATCATGTTCATAACTCTTACCTTTCCTGAAATATCGATGATTGAATTTTCTGTATAATTGAACCGAATAACCTCCCGCCACCCCTACATCAAACAAAAACTGTTAACGTGGTATATTAGATATACATATCATTGATTCAAACCTGAATTAGAGTCGATATCTGACTAACAGTACCGCGATTTAAATCATAAATTGTTTTCCAGTTTCTTTTGGTTGTATAATGCTCACTTTGTACAACATAACTAGGCGCAGCATCCCCCCCCCCCCCCCCCCCCCAACCCCACGACATCACCTTCGCCGCCCCCGACGTCACCATCGCTGCCACATTCGCCGCCCGACGTCCTATTCGCTCTTTTAACCACTTGAATCACCAATAGCCGTAAAGCGTGGAGATCAATACAATGCACCATGCAATGAGTGTGGAATGGTCCTTTGTCGAAATGGTTTATTGTCACACACAAAAAAAAAACAACAAAAAAACATAAGGCAGTTGGAGGACAAAGAAGACCGATAAAGACTGATGGATTGCCAGCTAAACCAATTAAGAAGGAAGGCAATCCTCTTGAGTTTTACAATAAATAAGAAAAAAGATGATGAAGTTTAGAACAACGGCTACTTCACACAACGTCAGTTAAAGAGACATTTAAGTGACGAAGGATGTGTTGACTACATTTCAGAGACTTTACAACCATCTTTGCAGATTTGGTATTAGGAGTGAAATCGGAAGATCTCACAAGACTCATCGTCCAGACTCCGTCATTGGACTACCCTATCACCATGAGTCATTGATATTTGAAGTCACTCATGTTGACATGCCTCAATGTGGTAGCAAAAAACGATGTTTATAATTACTGCTAAATTGATGAGATGTATAAAACGCATTCAAAACAACGGCGATCTGTGCTTCATCAGGAGCATTATTACGGCAAATGTCATATTATACGAACAGGAGCAGTGAAATTCAATTTGTTTGTGGTGCAACATACACACAGATTTGAAGAGCAATTACACTAGAGCGCGAAAGTACCTTAACAAACATGTGGTGTAGACGAAATCAAGGCATTTCTGGATGTGTTCCGCATTAAATTCCATCAGTATTATCTACACTGAACCGGATTTGGACAAAATACAACTATATCTACCAGCGTTACAGCCTCTATGATGTGATTACCATGCCTTCTTGTCAAACAAACTATAAGTGTACATTATTGTGAATATTGCGTTCCAACTTAGGTGGAAATGTGTGTTTTTGATCGGACAATATCTGAAAGAAACTTTACGTGTAAAATTTACACCAGATGTCAAGATTCTGGGAAAACCATTATTTAACACAAAGTTTCCAAACCACATGTGTGCAGATCAAAGTAATGTAAGATTTATTAGAAGATGGGTATCAGTGTTACAAGTTACCTGAGAATCTGAACCAGGATAAGCAAGGCATGATGAAAAACATGATGACGCAAATGCTGATGCAAATATGTCTGTAACGGGCAAAATCTGTAGGGAAGTATTTTCAACTGAAGTTACCAGATTCAAGTTCTAGTTCAGTTAAATAGATGGAAATAAGAGAGACAATTAAATAATTTGTATTTGTAAGTTGATAATAATATGAAGTATTTAAAAAATGAAAGACAGAGAAATAGTGACACATTGTTGGAGAGTCCTTAAATAGGCATGTTACCTTTGATGCCGCTGCAGATAAAACGTACACTACATCGAATTGGCTCGAGCTTATATACTCGGTATCTTATTTTTGTCTACTCGTGCATGCAGACGCAGTACTGCAAGGCAATGCAGCTCAACACATGCCCTTAACGTTTGACTTATTCATCAGTGTGAATGATATTAATTTATCAATACATGCAAACAGTAACAATATAACAGAATATTCATTATATATTATTTAACCTTAAATGTAGATAAGATAAAATCGTACAATGCGATAATGGGAAAAAAAGAGGCGAGAATTAAAAACGTAACTATTGTTAAGAAATGTCAAAATGTGGAACATTTGAACATACGCAAAATTTATGTGTAGTTCATAAAGTGTGTTCAGTGTGCACAAAGGAGAGTGTAAATGACATAAGTGAAGGTGCGGAATGTTGAAAACAAGAAATGGAGTTTACAGGATTGACATATTTTGTCATTGGTTGTTTTCTTGATATAATATTGCAGTCTCCGGCATATGTCACAATATTCAAGGATACGAATCATATCCATTTCTCTAAAATGTGTATAAAAATGTCATCGTTCCAAATGCCATACCTAACGTTGAGTGCCATGGTCATGCCATTGATGGTACAGGGGTGCAGAAATAGAATGATTGATTCTGTCATTGTGATATTTCATTTTTAAAACGTTCTAATACGTTCGGATTGACAAAGTCAGGACCAGACACTTTGTTGGATCATTTACCTGACACTAAATATTATAAATCTCGACGGAATGAAGCTTGAAGCTAGAACATCTGATATCTCAAAAACACATAGGTCTAATGTCGTTCTGACGTTAATTTATTAAAACGATGATGTTGTATAAAAGTCTTCAGTAATATCACCAATATCGACCTCCTTTTGAAAAGAACATAGCCAATCATTTTGCCTGACAAACTGTATTAAGAATCGATTTCTTGGAACCTCAAGTATTTAGTATTCATCCTTCACATTGATACAACCTCGTGAAGGTTCAGGCAGCAAAGGCTCTACAATGAATTGATTCTCTCTCTAAAACAATAGTTCACCGGTCGATAATTATTATGTGGAAGCCAATGGAAAAAAGTGGAATAATTTAAATTATATGTTTTGTAGGAACTAATCAGGAACCAAAAACCTCGGTTAGAAGTGGTTTTGAGACAGCAACTTAAACACATCAGGCACACTGTAAGGTATTCAAACAACCGAACGTAACAATACCCTCGGAAAACATTAACTTTGTCATAATAGGTTGAAAAGGAACCGACTTTGTTAAGAATGTACTGCGGTAATTTCTTTGCAGATCGAAATATGAATATTTAAAACAGAATATAATATAATATGATATCATAAAGAAACGTATATGAATTCAATTTAAAACTACACATTTAAATATATTTCATACGTAATTTATAAAAACGATACTAAATACAATATAGTTATATACAAATAACTATAAGATTATTTTCTTGGTACATATGGTGGCCTTTAAGGGGTATTTTTATAAAAGTACAACTTTGAGAGCACGTTTCCTCTCTTGAATAAAAGAGCATACTTTAGAATACTAATGTACCAAGTTTCTTACTTTTCTCCGAGAATGAACATGTGATGTTTTCTATAACCCTCAAAACAGATGCATAGCAGCCTCTTATTCCCAATTTTCATTTCCATTCAAATTTACACAATCGCGCCTTGTCTTCGTAAATCAATATACATTTTAATGAATATGTGTAATATTTGATAAACAAATTATTTGGAAGCAAAGGCCACGACAAAGAAAAGAAAATATCAGGTTCGATTGTATCGATTATGTTCATGAGTGGTAATTATACATACGTCTGGTGCTAACTAGCACCGACTGTCATCGAATAATACGTTATGAGCATAATCATTCCAAAGAACAAAACAATTATAACCGTAACTGCGTAAGGGCACATTTATATGACAACCACACAACACGTAATTCTATTGACGTGATAGTCGATATAATCCGATTTATATAGCAGAATTAAAAGACTTAATCAAGCAACCCATATCCATGTATTTGTGTCATTGTTATGGTTAAGCGATTATTACAGCGACTCCGCTCATTAACTTTCTTTTTTTAAGCGTTTCAGAGATTCTGAGAGGCAGACAGCATTCATTCTTGCAGACAAACCTAAATAAACTATGTTCGTGCTGTGTATTGCAAATAACAACCACGCTTCCATGATCCCCATGTATGACATGTACTTTTAAAGCCGATTTTTCGTTTGTTTTATTTATATATACTATTTTATCTGGAAGTAGTGTTCTGGTATCCTAAATTGACCTGTTCCATTCACCATGGTTTTAGCAGAGGACGTTATATCAAAAGTTTCCAAGAAAGATAGTACTGGCAGTATTTTGAGGGATCAGCCCTATTAAGTGATCATTGTTTGTGAGAATTTGGATGGAAAGTAATTTCACTTTTTGTGAACATCTGTACTAAGGGTTCACAGGTTCAAATTTTCAGAGACAATTATTAACTGGTCTGTGATATGAACATATACAATTATTGATGTGTGTTATGCTTGCACATGTCTTATTCACATTTTCTTTGAGCCGTGGCTAATTTATTTCAATAAATCAAAACAAGTTCATATGTTTGTGTACTGTCATTATCCATCTTCAATAACACTATTTCCCAATTGCGTGCCGTACTCACTTCGTGACAACAACTTACGTAACCTACCCAATGTTATTGACGGATAGACTGATTTTGCCGAAAGAAATATTGATAAATATAGAACCCGATAAACCAACGTGCAGGCCGCATGGAATGATGTATTCTTTATAATGTCCATCCTTTCCGCTCAATTTATATGTAAAAAAAGATAAAAACACACAGAGCGAATGCATTATAAGACGCAGCATGCCATCTGTAATAAGAAAGCACTCCCTTGTTTGATGACAAAGACATAAACGAATAGGTTTTATATAAAAAGTTAATTGGCAAAGCACAATAAGACATCACAGCAAGTGAAATGTTCAGTGTACCACACGATGGTAAAAAACAGACTGGTCTCAACATGTACAAACTAGAACGAGGGATGCAAGTATGATAGAAATCAAAGTGTTTATTTTGCCACATATACTTGAGATTTGTATGTTACTGATACTTCAAGAAGATGCATATGAGGGTTTCCATAAGTAGTGTCTATTATAAATAGTATTTTTCTTACGTCATGGCATTCATGGTTATTATGGAAACCATTCACCGAAATATTCGTGATTATGTAGGGTCAATGGCATCTAATAAATATGTCATGTTTGCATTTTGTCTTTGTATTATCTATCATATACAAAGTTCTATTTTGCTGCTGTCAGTTTGTTTCAAAACTAAATATATCAGTTGAAAAGAGACATGGCATTAAAAAGACACTTGCACCACAACATTGTAGAGACGCTCAAAACATAGAATAACCGTACTCAGTAAAACACAAACACACAAAAAAACATCTGTAGCTTCCGTCATGGAACGATCAATGACACAATTCTGACTATGATTACTGGGTTTTTAAAGAATGTTCCACTTGCAATTTTTGATCACATATGTTTTAATTAATAGCAATTACTGAAGTAGGTGAAATATCCCACAAAAATATTTGGTCTCTTGGCAGCATGTAAATATATTATAAATGCATACACTTTATTTTTAAATCTTTTATCAATATTTCATTGCAACGTTTACTTCATTTAAGTTTAGATCAACATTATAATCTCCATGTCAGCCCAATGCAATAATATCAATAATCATGTACATTCTTGCGCAATATATATATATATATATATATATATATATATATATATATATATATATATAAATACTACGTGATAAATATTTGTATGCTAATACACATGTTTTTACAAATTAAACTATACATTTAACACAATGCCTTATTTTCAAATATCATTTCTTATAATCGCCATAAGATATAATAATTCTTGTAACACAACCACTACAGGGGATCGTAAATCGTTTAAACGGTACCTGAGGTTTCGTTTTATCTCACGTCGTCTTTTTAAAAATTAAAAACTTTACCGGTTTAAAAACAATTTTCGAAATAACAAAACAGGTTATTGTTGAAATTTATGATAAATGGTTTGATGTAATTGTTCCATGTAGCTCGGAGCAGTTGCTTGCAGTTTGTATTTTTCGATATGATGGATCTCATGGTGCATGTATCTAATGGTATACTTATTTCCGCGAATGTCAATAAAAATAACAATATCACAGACATGTGCAAAGCGTTAGCTTCGGTATTTGGTCACAGTTCGTACCGGCAAATGTTTATTACTCCACACGCTTGAATACCTTTATAACTGTTTATTAATGATGTCATTATTAACATGGTTAACAAAATTTTAGACTCGCGGTAAAAGGTATGACCAGTGTACATTTATAATTTTATTGTGACATTCAACACATTTTATAATTAAAACCATATTGGTGGTTTACTTTGAGCAGATACCGTTAAACCGGCGTAAGTAGTCACCTAAGGCAATATTATGTTTTAATGCTCCATGTTTGATAGATGTATTTTGTCTCTGGTTTGACTTATTATAGTTGGTAAATGACAATTAAGTACTGTATATTTACATATGTAATATATATATTTTAGTAAAAATCTAGTTTCCATTAAAAGTAATAAAAAAGTTGCCCTTGAGTTAGTAATTAAAGAAGTAGTTTTAGTCAGAATGGCAGCCCATTTTGAGGAGAAACCATTTGCCAATATTAGATTATCCCTATTGGTATTGTGACTAAAACGGATAACTTGCTTGCTTTTTGAAAAGTTTTCAACCTTTTAAACAAATGGTAGAACGTTAATGTGTTCATTTGATAACTTATGTTTAGAGATGGGTATTCCTGTTGCAAGTGATAAAAGTTTTGGTCTTACATTTTTAGGTCTAGAAATTGACTCACTTGAAATGAAAGTCAGAATTCCGTCCGAAAAGCTAAAACGAATTGAGACAATGCTTAATTTATGTTTTGGATAAAATGAAAGTAACGCTTAAAGCATTGCAGTCAATAACTGGAATTCTCGGGGTGTTACTAGTTTGGTATCAGATTTTATCTTGTTTTTCTGGAGGAGTGAAAATAACCATACGGCTTTACATAAAGTACGCCTGGGGTATGGGTTAATAACAAGGTGGCCTATGAAGTCCTTCAATTAAATGGGGCATACATAAGATATCCAGATATTGTGGAAACGGATTAGAGTCTTGTCAGTGACGGTGTTCGTTTGTTCTGTTATTTTTAATGGAACCACACAGGGGCTTCATGTTTTTATTACTTCTAAGAAAATTTATCCTTTGCGTATTCAGAACGGTCAAGGCGAGACAGTGCAGTCATGATTTCATCTAAACAAATTGTTAAAGCATGTGGCTCATCAGGTTTATATATTATTTTATCCTATTTGGATAGAATAAATTACATTGTTATTACCTAATATATTGCTTCTATTGGAATTCAACCGCGGCGTGGTCTAGTGGTAGAGCGTCCGCCTCGCATGCGGAAGGTCGTGTATTCAATCCCCGGCCGGGTTATACAAAAGACTTTAAAAATGGTACTAGAAGCTTCCTTGCTTGACGCTCAGCATTTAGAGGAGAGTTCTAGGTCTGGTATGCCCGGTGTCAGTATAATGTGACTGGATGGGGTCTCATACCATGTGTCTGCGGCATGATACTCCAGTGTGACAGCGCTTAAAATACTGTCTCAAGTAGACACCGTCGCGATATGACTGAAAAATTGTTGAAAGCGGCACCATACAACAACAACATCTATTGGAATTGTGTTGGCAATCTTCAATTTAAGTTTATGTTTCAAAATGTCCGGTGCAATGTATATTTGAGATAAATATTGTAAGCATAATGTACTTCCATTTGAAATGCATTGGCAAATCCTCCATTTGAAGTTTTATAATGCAAAATGTCTGATGCAAAAAAACAACAGGACATTCGAAATAAGATAAATATTGTATGCATTATGTGCTTGATGTATGTTGGCGAGACATCGCTTCCATTTGAAGTGGTTCGTGCAATCCTCCATTTGAGGTAAATAATGAAAAAAAAGTCTGATGCAAAAATCCAGTATATTTGCGATAAGAAATAGTGTACGCATAATGTGCTTGATTTATGTTGGCGTGACATATAGCTTCCATTTTAAGTGTGTTGGCTAAAAATGTCCGATCCAAAAATACTAGCATATTTGAGATGATATAAATATTGTATGCATAATGTGCTTGATGTAGGTTGGCGCGACATATTGGCTTGATTTGAAGCGTCGGTCAATCCCCCATTTGAGGTTTTACAATGCAAAAAATGTTCGATGCAAAAATACTAGTATATTTGAGATAATATGAATTTTGTATGCATTATGTGCTTGATGTAGGTTGGCATGACGAATCCCTTCCATTTGAAGCGTTGGCTAATCCTCCATTTGAGGTTTTATAATGCAAAAATTTCCGTTGCAAAAATAGTAGTATATTTGAGATAAGATGAATATTGTATTCATTATGTGCTTGCTGTATGTTGGCACGACATATAGTTTCCATTTGATGTGCGTCAGCCAATCTTCAAGTTGAGGTTTCATAACGCAGAAATGTCCGTTGCAAAAATTCTAGTACAAATTTCGAGATAAGATTAATATTGTATGCATTATGTGCTTGCTGTATGTTGGCGCGTCATATCGCTTCCATTTGAAGTGCGTCGGTCACTCTTCCACTTGAGGTTTTACAATGCAAAAATGTCCGTTGCAAAAATACTAATATATTTGAGATAAGATGAATATTGAATGCATTATGAGCTTTATGTATGTTGGCGCGACATATCGCTTCCATTTGAAGTGCGTCGGTCAATCCTCCCTTTGAGGTTTTATAACGCAAAAAGAATGTCAGATACAAAAATACTAGTACATTTGAGATAAGATGAATATGGTATGCATTATATACTTGATGTATATTGGCGCGACATATCGCTTCCATTTAAAGTGCGTAAGCCAATCGTCCATTTGAAACTTTAGAACGCAAAAATGTCCGATGCAAAAATACTAGTATATTTGTGATAAGATGACTATTGTATGCATTATGTGCTTAATGTATGTTGGCGCGACATATCGCTTCAATTTGAAGTGCGTCAGCAAATCCTCCATTTGAGGTTTTAGAACGCAAACATTTTCGATGTAAAAATACTAGATTATTTGAGATAAGAAGAATGTTGTATGCATAATGTGCTTGATGTATGTTGGCGCGACATATCGCTTCCATTTGATGTGCGTCGGTCAATCCTCCATTTGAGGTTTTATATGTAAAAAATGTCCGATGCAAAAATACTAGTACATTTCAGATAATACTAATATTGTATGCATTATGTGCTTGATGTATGTTGGTGCGACATTTGAAGTGCGTCAGCCAATCTTTCATTTGAGGTTTTAGAACGCAAAAATGTCGGATGCAAAAATACTAGTATATTTGAGATAAGATGACTTGTATGCATAACGTGCTTGATGTATGTTGGCGCGACATATCGCTTCCATTTGAAGTGCGTTGGCAAATCCTCCATTTGAGATTTTATAATGCTAAAGCGTCCAATGCAAAATAGTATATTTGATATAAGATAAATATTGTATTCATAATGTGCTTGTTGTATGTTGGCGCGACATATCGCTTCCATTTGAAGTGCGTTGTTGGCCAATCTTCCATTTGAGGTTTTCTAATGTAAAAGTTTCAGATGCATAATAGTAGTATATTTGTGATAAAATAAATATTGTATGCATAATGTGCTTGATGTATGTTTGCGCGACATAGCGCTTCCATTTGAAGTGCGTTGGCCAATCTCCCATTTGAGGTTTTACAATGCAAAAATGTCCGATGCAACATTACTAGTATATTTGAGATGAGATAAGTATTTTATGCATAATGTGCTTGGTGTATGTTTGCGCATCACATCGGTTCCATTTGAAGTGCGTTGGCCCATCCTCCATTTGATGTTTTATAATTCTAAAATGTCCGATGCAAAGTAAAGTATATCAGAGATAAATATTGTATGCATAATGAGGTATGTTGGCGCGACATATTGCTTCCATTTGAAGTGCGTTGGCCAATCCTCCATTTGAGGTTTATGATGCAAGATATCCAATGTATAAACACTAGTATATTTGAGATAAGATAAAAGTTGTACGCATAATGTGCTTGGTGTATGTTGGCGCGACATATCGCTTCCATTTGAAGTGCGTTGGCCAATCCTCCATTTATGACTTGTAATATTAGCTTGAATAAAACATTTGAAGTTATATATGGAGGCACCAGTTATTTTCTTTCATTTCAATTGTTTATGTTGCAGTTTCGCTTCCCCCATTTTATGGTGGTGCCTCTAGTGGTATCTAATACCGCTATTGGCATATGGCAGTATTTCGCGGTCACAGCACCATTTAACGATCATTGTTTGTGGACATTTCGAAGGAAAGTGATTTAAATCTTTGTGAACACCTGTACCCAGGGTTCACAGGGTCATTTTTTAAGTGACAATTATAAACTGGTCTGTGATATGAACATACTATTTCTTAATGACTTTCATGACTGCACAGTTTGTATTCATATATTATGGAAGCCATGGCTAAATAAATTCCAATACTATACACTAGTTCACTTGAGATTTGTCTTTATCCATCTTCAATTATAGGATTTGTCGAGTAAAAGACCAAATCTGGTTATTGAAGGAGGAAACCGCTTCTAAATACCTTTTTTCATGTATTAGCGCCATTATTACGGTAACGTGATTATAACAGGAACTCCGTTTTATCAACTTCCTTTTTCAGGCGTTCCAGGTTTAGAGAGGCTGTTCGCACATCCAATCGCAGAAAAAATATTAATAACCAATTGTGTTTCTATGTAATGCAAAAATTACCCACCCTCCCACATCCTGCTTTTTAATTGCTATAGGTATGTATTTTGAAACAGTTTTCGGTTGTTCTTTATATATTTTTCAGGATCTCTCCTGAAGGTCGTTTTTTGGCATGCAAGACAGACCTGTTCCAATCGTCGTGGCATCTGCAGAGGACGTAATATTCACATGTTTCCTATAAAGACGACTGGCAGTATTTCGCGGTCTCAGCACCATGTAATGATCATTGTTTGTGGACATTTCGAAGGAAAGGGATTTAAATCTTTGTGAACATCTGTACCCAGGGTTCACAGGGTCAATATTTCAGTGACACTTATAAACTGGTCTGTGATATGACCATACTATTTCTTAATGACTTTCATGTCTGCACAGTTGGTATTCATATATTATGGAAGCCATGGCCAATTAAATTCCAATACTATACACTAGTTCACTTGTTTGAGTTTTGTCTTTATCCATCTTCAATAACTGATAAACGAAGGGCATTTGAAAAGTTCGTGCATAGGTATAGAAATATGAAGCTTACATTTATAGAACTGACTATTTCAGACCCTCGAAGTACAAACCCTGCATATCATCTTTTACACTGCCACTACCATTTTTAAAACATTATGACCAGTTTGTAACTGCACGATACTGAAAAGCACTATCCCCATAAGTTCTGTCCAAGTCGGCTCTGATTTCTCTATTTAACAAGGTCCGTTTTTTGATATACGGATTGCTCTGCATTGGCCGTTTTGACCTGATTCACTCAAATACAAAAACGGTAATAAAAAACCTGGTTTAGAATAATCAATAACATATTTTAATTGTTATAATTTGCACGTGCAGATTTGTGATCACTAAATTGGAAATTCAATTACATTTCTATGCATATGCCAATTATAATTATTGAATAAAAAATTACTGAGATGCAGACGAAGCGGATGGAGTTCTCAATCGCCCCTCGTATTAAAGGTTGAATATTCTCCAAAGTGATCAACGAACACATGTGTAAGCAGTGGATTATACAGCAAACCAAACAGTATATTGCCTTTCAGGATCAAGTGTTCTTATGTGTATATACGCATTTCCTTGATAGTAAATCATTGTTGATATCACGTATTGTCACGAAGTGCCTATATGCATCGGTTGTGATTGCGTGATTGGTCAGTGATATCCTTTGACTAGATTGCTGACTGATAACAAACAGACACCCCAAGAGGCTAATACGCCGACGGTCGTTCCAAAATGAGACCGACATGTCATATATTGTATATAGTTTTTATTGAGGTACACGGACGTACAATTGAATTTAATAAATAAATAAAAACAGTATACATGAACAAGACATAATATTGAATAATTGTCACGAACTATTGTAATATAATTTAAAACATCTGTATTATATCTTGTGAAGCCTACTGTATTACAACACCGTAATGAATAGGCATACCGTCACTTATTTTGTAATGCCCATACACAAAGCTCAAGCATGTAAAGAGAACTGGGACAAACGTGTACATATGTCTACTGGGGACGTAACAACTCCTCGACCCACCCCATCATTAAGCACATTGGTTATAATTTAAAACATAACATTCCAGAATTAAAAACAGTTTTCACATCATCAGCATACATATACCGGTATCATCATCACAGTACCATTTCACACACGAAACTTTGAATTATGATATTTTATAAAATTTGATGATGGTCAAACTATCCGGAAAGCAAAGTTTTTGTTCAAATTATGTGCCGGGCCCGATTAGCTCAGTCGGTAGCGTGTTTGACTATCAATCCAGGGATTCTGACTTCGAATCTCCGTCTGGCAACAGTCTCCGTTATGATAAATATGCAACATTGTGTCTCATTATTATTTGTCCCTCACCGCTGATTCAAATGAGAAAGTTATCAGTTACTTGCGGAGATGGGGTGTACTTGAATACTGACTAACCTTTTAGGATAAAACAAAACAGTGGTTAGGTTAACTTATCGTCTGTTCGGCTAAAATCCCGTATCACAACAAGTAGCGTTGTTTTCGTGGGACATTTTGATGAATGGTCGATGAACTACATAAAAAGGGCCTCAGCTTATATCGAATACATTACATAAAACGCCCTAGAAATAACTATGTTATTTAAAATACTAGTAAATTATTTGTAAGTAATTATTTATAGGACTTACTATGTATAGGTGTGTATAGGACAAATATAACACAATACACATTTCTAATTGCGACCATAAAAGAGCGTTGGGTCAAAATCATGCAAACTTTCATTTTGCGATGCCCACTGGTATACAGATATCGGTAATGTAATATAAGGATTCTTTATGCAATTAAAATTACGGTATTTTCCATCATTTAAATGAGAAGACTACTTACGTAATAAAATGATATAGCATTTGAACAGAAAAAAAATTTATTGGCTCATTTTTGTAGCTCAAACATCAATTTTCCAATTGTCTTAAAATACTATATCTGAAAATGTCTTGGGATGGCTGACATTAAAAATTAGGTAATTTCAGACCATCGTTTTCATTAAGTTATTGGACGTGCTAAATTAATTTTCGTAACACAAGTGTATACGGTTATTCTCTTGTGTACTCACATCCCAGTGTTGTACAAATATAACACTTTATCACGTTGTAAGTACCAACGTGGGAATTAAGCTGTTGGTAATACTACATGAGCTGCCGATCCTAAAAGTATGATGTTGACATTTATAACAGAGAATATGACTGATATTGTTTGTTCAAGGACACCTACAATGGCCAACACAACCACATTTTACAAATACATTTTTATGTCGATTTCTCAAAGGTAAATTATGCGTTCTTGAGAATATTCTTAGACTTGAGCTTGAAAATCCAAATTTCTATTCGATATAACTAGATTACCATGACAATTAGAATAATTGTGAGAATTTTTTTGTTTCTATATCAGGTGTCCCTACATGCTTGCAACTGTTGGCCTCAAATAATGTTATCTAAGTGTTGTTTTTCTTTAAGTTGATTCTTGAGTTCAAGTGTAAGAATTTTCTTGAGAATGGTTGGTGAAAACCAGTCGTTGGAATATTGGTATTAAGACAGTAAACTCTGTGTATTGTATTTTTATTATAAAAACATAGCAATATGTGTTTTTAATTACATCATTTAGTCAATTTTACTGAGAAAACTGTAAAGAAAGTACATTGTTTCTTTATGCTGAACTGGAGATCGCCAACTCTTGGGATAAAATAAATGGTAAAATGTTACACGTTTGCTCTCACGTTTGAGGGGTACAATTGCATTGTTCAGTTTGCATAGAAAATGTTTCAGTGCGGTAGCATAACGGCGGTGATAAATGTCCCTTGTTTCGATTATTCAAAAGGCATTTTCCTGATATTTTTGCTCATTTTGTAATTTGAATAACATTTTTAGTGTATTTTGTCAGCAAACACATACTCGCAAGAGGCTAACCGCCTAGAGACGTTCCTTATGACACCAACTAGACCCTTTCACTGCACACAAGCCTGATACTGCAACAACTGAAGTGAACTGAACACCCCTCGACTCACTCCACCAGGTAACATAACTATCTGAATATGCGTAAATCATAAAGAGCATTGACTCTTATGTTAAAACAGATTGTTCTAGTATCAGATAAGCAGAAATTATCCGACATATTTAATACAGCAACAGTTCATATGTCAAATCCGAATAAGATATTGTATGAAATTTGATGAGGGTCAAACTAAATACGTAGATGTACTTGACATTGTATTTTCAAACATACTTGATGTAAATACTCTCCATTACTCTCATATTACTGCATTATATAACGTTGCATGTTTATTTTGACCCGACAGTCTACCTTTAATTTTAGTAACAACAAACTGTGCAATTGGGTCGTATAAATGTTTATATGTATTTTAGCCAATCACAATCGAATCAATGGCTGATGCATTTCAAGTTGGCGCTGTGATTTATAAATGGTCTTCTAATTGTCTTTAACCTAAGTAATATATCTTACAAGGCATCCATTATATTTAAAGCAGTGGTTTGGATTATAAGCGACTGCACTAGAGAAACAATTAATAAACCCCAGTGCTTTCTTTGACTCCATTTAATACAATATGGCTGAGCGTTTATTATTTTCCCTGATTAAAAAGTGAGATAATGCAATATAGAAGTTCGTTAGGATGCACGAATGGTCACATTTGTATTTAATATTCTCGGGAGATTTATGTTATACGCAATTATTTATTCTTGTCTTCTATTGTACGAATATGTTCGTGTTTCTATGTCATAAAGGTGTATTTTACGATCCAAATGGATGCCATGAGACTCGTCCCCGTACATTAGATCGGTAAAGTCTCGTCCCAGCTACAGAACTCGTATTTAGATTAAACTATTTTTTTTTAATTACGATTGCACCGTAAGCTAAGCGCCTGTATTAATCATTCTCGAGTCTGTTTATCGGGTAGGATCAGTACTGCGTGTTTGTTCGGAAACCTCATTGTGTTGAGCTGCCAACATTATAGTTTCTGCTCTGTCATTTTTGACATTCATCACTGTCCAATCATCCTTACAAGGGTCCAGTTAGTGCTAGCTTTTAAGCATCGGTTCTTATTACCGCTAGTCGCATTGATGCGATTTTGAAGGGAGCAAAATATCTCGGGAAATCGTGATGTAGAAACGACTAAAAGCGAAACGTCCAAGGTGGCAAAGATACCAAGGGCTTAAAACCTAGTTTGTGTAAACTGACCCGTACACACAATTCTATCGCATATAATAGGTGATAACATTAATAACGAGATTTGCTTATCTTTTAAATGTCCACTTTTGTTTCAGACAATATATTCAATAATTAGAAGAATTATTTATCAAGGCAATGTTTCATGGTATTGAGATTATGCATATGCTCATATATAATTGCGGATATAAATATAATGATACTGATCAGAAAATAATGTACATAAATTATTTTTGTGATGAATGTCTTTTATTACATGTAAGACATAATAAAATGTTGTACACAAATACTAGCAATATATTGAATCATAGCATATACTATGGTAACTGAGTATAATAAAATATAATATCTTACAAGTAACTTTTTTAGGATGCATATAAAGAGATAAAGTACTTAAGACGGGTTAAAGAAAGTAAAAAAGTGTATAAGATGAGAAGTAGAGTTTTGCGAAAAGCTGTATGCATTATATTTTCGTAAATTTAGTTTACATGTTTCCCCATTTAGTTTCATGTGACTTGAGTTTGTTTTTTAATTACAATAAGTCTTTCTATTTGCTTTGGGTTTTTTTGTATACAAGGTATGAATGCTGCAATACTGGGAATTGTTTTCGTATATTTACTTTTAAAAATAAAATATTTAAGTAAAATTATACAGTTAAGTAAGTTAAATCTTGATGAGTTATGTAACTCAAAAAATATAGTTTGATAACAGATATTAAAAGCTTGATTGTTTGCAATACAAAAGTTAGTTATGGACTTCAATCCAAATAACCCTTACAAAATGACATTCCCAAAACAAGTGTTTAATAGTTTCTGTATGTCTATCGCAAAACTCACATATACTTGAATTAACTATTTTAACTTTATATAAAAATTGGTTAGTAGGTAAAATTCTCATAATGTATTTGTATTGAAATGATCTTAGTTTTGTGTCTATGGTACTCTCGAAAGGTAGACAATGGATAATTTTTCAATTGAGGTTGTTAAATATTTCTTACCATTGAAGATGGGGTTTTATAATATTATCACAATTAATTAATTTAACTTACATGTTATATAACATTTTATTTGGAGAATTACATTTTCTAAATTGGTGTAATAAAGGTGTTTATCCAATTTCTAGTATATTCTCTGTTTTAATAATTTGTTTCCATCTTTTTGGTATGCTTCGAATTATAGTGTAATAGTTTAAACATGTTGAATGATTTATATTGTATAATTGTTTTAATCTTTCAAAAGTATAAAATGTCTTGTGTCTAAAATCATATATATATATATATATATATATATATATATATATATATATATATATATATATATATCATTTAATGTTTTAATTCCTAACTGTAACCATGATTTGTAAAATAATAAACTGCCATTTTTTTTAATGAAATAATTGTTCCATATGTTCTGTTTTACTAGATTACCATCTTCAATATTAAAGTTAAAAATAATTTTGGACCATGATAACATTTTGTAACATTTAAACGGCGTTTCACTAAACATAGAAGAACTATCTTCGAAATTATAATTACTCTCAGAGATGAAGTTTCCACGATATTTTTCCAGTGAAGACCTGTATATATACTTCCATTCGCCATTATTATTTAAATCTGTTAGTCGTTAAGCCCAACTTGCTTTTATTGAATTTATATAGAGTTCTATATCTATCATTTTCATTCCATCGTTTTCAATATTTTGTATAATAGTTTTGCGCTGTATTTTGTCTGGTTTTCCCTCCCATAGAAATTCGAACATTTTATTTTTTATTTGGTATATAGTGTTAATGATAGGTGATTCAATAAGCACAGTAAGTGGAAAATTAGTTTTGGTAATGCAATTTCTTTTATAACTGTGATTTTACCTAAAATCGACAATTTATGTTTTTTCCAGTTATTAAGGCAGTTTTGAAATTGTTCTATTTTTGGATTGTAGTTTAAATCTTTATTTTTGTTGTTATCGTTTGTGAAAACAATTCTTAATGTTGTAGCTTTTTCATTTGTCCAAACATTTTTTTTATTTTTAGAAAACGTTTCTATTGATTTCTTTATAGAGCCTACACGGAGAATAATACATTTCTTTCAATTTAACTTTAAACCGGAAATAGAGTTGAACCTATCAATTAATAATATTAAAGTTCAAAAGAAGATTGATTTCGATTAGATAAAAAAGTTGCATCGTCTGCAAAAGCAGTATATTTAATTATGTTTTTGCGTACCATTACGCCTTCAATTGTGATGTCGTTATTTACAGATTTATATAAGATTTCAATAGCTAATATAAACAAATATGGCGACAGTGGACATCCTTGCCTAACTCCTCTATTTATATGAAAAAAATCTGAGGCTTAACCATTATTGACACACAACTTTGTGCGTCGTTATAAAATAATTCATCCAGTCAATAAATTCGTTACCAAACTTAAAATAATGTAATGTTTTAAAAATAAAATTATGATCAACACTGTCAAACCCTTTTCAAAATCAGCAAAGAATATCAGTCCCGGTCTATTGTCATTATTCAAGTCGTCAATGCATTCAAAATTGTCCTTATATTTTCGTCAATGTAAGGTCCTTTTAAAAATCCTGTCTGACTGTTGTTGATAATGTCTGGTAATACTTTTTTCATTATGTTAGCTATAGATTTTGTTGCAATTTTTAAGTTTACATTTAATAGGCTTATTGGTGTCCAGTTTTCAATAGTGAAAGGTTTTTGTCTTTTTTATATAGAAGCGTTATAATTCCCTGCTTTTGCAATGGTATTAAGGTGCCATGCATTTATGAGTAGTTTATGGATTCAATATAAAATGGTTTTATTTCAGTCGAAAATATTTTATAAAATTCTCTTGATAATCCATCGGACCCTGGACTCTTATTATTTTTCATATCCTTTAAAGCTAGTTTACATTCATATTCAGTTAAAATACCATTACATAATTCTTGTTGATTATCATTTAATTCCTAAATATTCCGATTGTTAAAAAAAATAAAATTGTCGTCTCTTGTTTGAACCTTACTGTATAGCTCTTTATAAAATATGTTAGTTTCTCGTAAAATGTCTTTTGATTTTGTTATATCACGATTATCACGTGTAAGTATATCTATTGTTTTGATTCTGCCCTCTTTATTTCTAAATATGTTGTATTTTTGTTTGCACCTTCAATCCATTCGGCCTTAGCTGGTAAAATAATACCGTTTGTTTTTATATCTATAATATTTGATAATTCATTTTTTTTTTATTGTTCAATACATTTAACAAATTTTGGTTATTTGAATCATTTGATAATTTTTCATCTAATTTATCTATGTTTTTTTTTTTAGATTGTTTTCTAAACTTTGATTTATTTTCTTTGAATTGTATTTTATAGTTTCATTTCGCACTGTACCTTTTATTAATTCCCAGATGGTATTTGGATTCGAATTTATATTTATTTCAGTTACGTCTTTGATAGATTTTCTTATTATTTCTTGATATTCATTTTCTAAAATAATACTGTTTTTAATTTTAAGATATTCTGGTCCACGCACTTCGTGTTGTCTATTGATAATGATTTAGACAATTGAGTCGTCTGACCTGATACCAACAGATATTTTACATCTTAAATTGAGTTTAAGATATTTGATGAAACTAGAAAGTAGTCAAGTCTGCTATAAATTGGTGGTTTATGATTATAATGCCAAGTTTAATGACTGACACGAATCAGGGTTTAAAAGTGGATATCGCTATTTTCAATAATTGAATTGATTTTTTTATTTTATTCTTGCTATTGTTAGGATTTCCGTTCTTTTTATCTTTTTATTACGTCAATAATAGTATTGAAGTCACCACCTATAATAAATGTGTCACTATCATTATCTATAATATATTTTTCTTATGTATTTAAAAAAATCGTCATTGTCATTATTTGGTCCATAAACGTTTAAAAAGTGATATTCATTTTAGTTTATTACAAGTTTTAATGACTGTAGTTTACCTTCAACTATATCTTTATATTCTACCACCTTATATGAAAAATTTGAATTAAGAAGGATTCCAAAACCCACACTGTTCTTACTATTACCTCGTTTCCCCATTGTTTTTCCCATAAATTATATGTTGTACATTCACAGTGGAGTTCTTGTAAAAAAAACAAATTGCATATTGGTTTGACTTTAAATATTTGTACTGATGTATTCTTTTATAATATTATCCGAGACCTTTAACATTAAAAGTACATATTTTAACACTCATTTAT
Source organism: Panopea generosa (assembly GCA_029582155.1). Classification (NCBI taxonomy): domain Eukaryota; kingdom Metazoa; phylum Mollusca; class Bivalvia; order Adapedonta; family Hiatellidae; genus Panopea; species Panopea generosa. The sequence goes on along the minus strand of CM055897.1, from coordinate 78,122,241 downwards.
GGAAAAGGAGAGGTAGTTTCGTAAGCATTGAAATTAAATGGTTATGTAATATAGTTTTGAACATATAATTTACACCAGAGAAGAAGAAGAAGAAGAAGAAGAAGAAGAAGAAGAAGAAGAAGAAGAATAAGAAGAAGAAGACGGAGAAGAAGAAGGATAAGAAAAAGAAGAGGAAGAAGAAGAAAAATTGTAAAGAGTAAAGAGAAAAAGAAGCTTACAGAATGAGAGCATTTTCGATATAAATATGTAGAGTATAATAAGGGTCATAACTCTCTGAAGTACTTGTAGTTGCTATTAGCCGTAGATTTGTAAATATATAAATATACGTCTTGCCATTTTACAAATCTTGTTAAATTCATAAATATTAAATAGTTGTTATTCTATTATTCTTTACCTTTTAAATGGTCTCCTTAGACATGTACGTATGTTAAACTTTTTTTTTAGCATCCCATTGTCAATTTTAATCTACATAGATTTGTATAAATTAAACAGATTTACAAATTGTGTTAAATTAATAGATATTATACACTTTTTATTTTTTATTTCTATATCGTTTTAAATTATCTCATCTTACACGTGTATAACACTTATATCCTTAACATTCTATTTCAATGTCAAGATTAATCCACATATTGAAATTAAATATAGTTCAATCTTTATATGCTTGTGTTAATCTGCAAAAATAGACAATTAATATAGTTCATTCTTCAAAGTTAATCTTAAATAAATACAAATGAAATTTGATATAGTCCGGAATACATGATATCTGAGTTATTAAATCAAAAATAAAATTATAAAAGTTTAATTTTGAGACAGTCAACACAAATTGTCAAAACGATATTAGTTGTTACAGTATGTCTTTGTTCAAATATTAAAAATTACTAGTAATTTAGTCCTGATTACAATAGTTCATTAAAACAATGCATTACATTTCACAGTATAATGTATTTGTTTTAGAATTAGTGAAACAAATATATCTCAGTGTAAGTTGATTGTAAGACTGGTAAACGAACAACCCTCACAATCGCATGTCGATCAAAACATATCCTCTAATTCATGCTTCAGATACTGATTTCATCTAGCAAAATTCACTACTTCAGTATAACAACTGCACAGATATGCGGATAAACCTTACTCATCCGTGAGTAGATATAAAAACAACTTATAGACGAATAAACGGACATCTACCGCACGTTTATGTTTATCCATAAAAATCAATAAGTTTAAGGCAACCGTAAGCTATTTTGATATCAAGACGGACAGACAGTCAATATTCTATTCCACATGCTAATATATCCATCAAATATAAAAATAGACGAAGATAAAATGTTAAAAGATGTTGAATACTGATATACTTTTGTGAATTCTTTGCTTTTGTTTTGTCTTATATAATATATTCGACTTATTTATTGTACGACACGTACCGATGTAGACTGTTACCTTGCAAAACAAAAAGTAATTCATAAAAAAGTGTGATGTATATATTCAGATGTTCGCACACACGCACGCACACACGCTTTCACGCATTCATGCACAGACGCACGCACGCACGCACGTTCGCACATACAGAGACAGACATGCACCTTCATACACACATACAAATACATATCTACATACATACATGCTCACACTATCACACACACGCACGCACATACATACATACATGATACACATATACATACATACACATACATGTGTATAATTTATTAACTTTTTTCTTTATATGTTCTAATATATTCTACAGATCAAATTTAAGATGGAAAGACATATTTATATAAATGTATTTTGTAATAATTGTTTATAATAATGTTCGATAGTCGACTTTTTTCATAATTTAGTTGTGTTACACAAGTATATGTCTTTAACACTAACAGTTTCATTGTATGGTAAGTTGTTATGACATCGGTTTATTAGACCATCTTTGTTGATTTGCGTGCTTCAGCTGAAAGGTGTGTCGTGTAATCAAGCTTCGTCTAGCGATAAATATCACATGGTTTTGTTTGACTGTAACGTTGAGTAAGCTAATGTACAGGTTGATTCAAAAGTGTTTTCATTTATTTTAATATTGTTAAAAGAGAGGGGGAAAATTCCAAGAGAAAAAAATAAGTTCCGCGTCATGTATGAACGAATATTTTCACTGAAGAAATTGCTGTTTTTATTGTTTCAGATTAACTATTTTTTATTAAAATAAATCTCAATTAGTTTTTTACGTCCAGTCCATATTTATCAAATTGCGGTATTTCTCGTATGGCAGCATGCGCTTGTTGTTCATTTTGTTCACATAGAACAATCTACCATTGTGTGACCATGCAAGTTCTATCTTATCCGGCATTTTCTTCCCCAGACAGGCAAGTACAAGTTGGTTTGTGTACGTCAAGCTTATTTTCCTTAATAACATTCTCTTTCGTAGTTCACTATTATCTGTCTCTTTGTGTCTTCTTTTTTTCCTAATCTATGTGCTTTGTAAATGTCTTCTCTTATTAGTTTTTTAACCATCTATCTGGTCATTCAAAATGTGTATAACATTGTATGTGGTGTCTTCGGTGGTTTCGTTGCCCTTTTCAACAACCCCGTTTATTTTAATATTATTTCGTCGGCCGTACTGTTCTAATTCATTTATTTGTTTTTGTGCCTTTGTGTTGACTTTGTCAGTTTTGTTTCTCATTTTCACCGAGTTGATGTTCTACTTTCCTTTCTAAGTCTGTTATCTTTGCTTTAAGGTCGTCATTTCCTTGATCTTTTTCAAAAAGCTTCTCTTCTAAAATTTCAATCCTTTTGAAAACCGACTGTAGAAGATCTTGTTTCATTTTGTTCAATGTATCCGTTATCATGCCTTTTAATCTTTCGTCATCTTTTGTCAACTTTTGCGTTTGTATTCCCTTTAGCTGCTTACTTGTGCCGTCCATGTTCAAAGTGTCTTCCTTGTTTTCTTAAGTAGTGTTTTCATATATGTCTTCAACCTGTTTTGCCTTCTTAGCTTTCTTCTTTTTGTCTTTCTTACTACCAGGGTTATCCGTACTTGTATCAAGATCACTTACACTTGACACTTCGTTACGATTGCGTTTACTATCACTCTCAAAAGCACTGTTTTTATTGTCGTACATACTTTAGTCGCACCCTGTACTTTTTGAAAAATTCAGCGTGATCCGTTTTATTAGTATTGTAATAAAGTTCATATATTCAATGCATTAGAGTTGTATCTATATTTACACAGTGTTACAGTTAGTACAGTTATACATCAATTGTTATGACCCTTCCTTGGTTGGTTTACATCTAATTACTACTAAAATTTTTCCATTATGATCAATGTTGAAGTGTAGAATATATTAACCTATATTTCCCCTAATATTTAGTCCGTTTTAATATGAATATCCAGATCACAAACAGAGTATATTTATTGTTTTAACGCGCTCCAATGTTTACATAGTGTTCTGTAAGCGGAAACGGAAATATATTATCCATAATTGACATAAATCATGGCGTTTAATATTCTTGATTGGATTTACTCTCGCTTTTACTTTGGACATGGTTGCACTCTTTCTCTTTTTGATTATTTTAACATACTTATCAAATTCCTTGCAGTATTGATGCACGTGTTATTGGCTATACACCCAAGATGTAATAACTTCGTCACAATTCTCAACAAGTACGAGATGGTAACTGATGATATGATATCAGTTTAATTGATAGAAAAACACACACCAATTAATGCAAAGGATCTAAATATTATATAGTAAATTGAATCGTTACAGGACTGATTATGTACCAGATGAATTTTTTTAATCGAATATTTTATTCCATGTATAACCATAAAATATCGTTAGATCAAAGTCATAACAATTTTCATCGCCATTGTTCATTTTCATCGCCCACTGGTCTACAGAGATCGGTTAATGTAATATAAGGCTTCTTCATGCAATTAACATCACGATTGCCTAGTACATTTAAAAGAGAAAAGAACCTAACAACTTACGTTATAAAATGATATTGCATTTAAACAGAAAAAAAATGTTATTGGCCCATCATTGTCACTCAGACATTAATTTTCCAACTGTATTTATGTCCTAAAATACTCTATCTGAAAATGCCGTGGGATTGCTGACGTTAAAACTTAGGTAATTTTAGGCCATTGTTTTTATGAAGGTGTTGGACGTGCTAAATTAGCTTTCGTAACACAAGTTTATACGGTTATTCCCTTGTGTACTCACATACCAGTGTTGTACAAATAGAACGTTTCATGACGTCGTAAGTACCAACGTGGGAATTAAGCTCTTGTAACAATACACGCTCTGCCAGTCCTAGAACCATGTTGTTGATATTTTCAACGGGAAATATGACTTATTGTTTGTTCAAGGTTATCAGCGGTCACCATTGCAACCACACTTTACAAACATATTTTATATCCGATTCTCAAAGGTAAATCGTGTGTTTTGTGAGTGCATTTTATTTCTAAATACAGTACACTATTTCGTTGCATCATTGATATAAGCCAAAAATAAAACAAGGTGCGTTTATTATCATAATCATAGGCGTATGAGGTGGGGGCGGATGGGCAAGAACGGCTGTCAACAACATAGCAGCGATGATTAGAATGGCAGACGCAACGTTTTCTGAACAAAAAACTCAATGTTTAAGGCCATGTTTTTACTCAAGTAAAAGATTATTGAAGTTTTCGAAATACTCAATTTTTGAAAATGTGAATACAAATAAAACAAAATATATTGATGCAATTTTTGAGAATATCAATAAAAATGCTACAAATAAAACAAAATATATCTATGACATGAGGGAAGTAAGCGACTGGCTACTGTAAGACTACTGTTAGACGGCTACACTTGTACTTGCATTCCATTGGCGGGTTATCCTTTTTTTCACACATTTAAGAGAAAAAAAAGAGAATAGTTAATGAGATTCCTTGATATGTATTCGTCTGATTTTGTAGAGATTTTAGTGACATGAAATACTCTGCCAACATTTTGAACGATAAACGTAAAACAACTGATTCTTAGCAAAGATCCTTAATCAATCGGATATGTAGACTAAATCAAAAGACGAACGTATTCTATACAAATAATTAACAAAAACTTACCCCTATGCTGTAAACAGAAATAGTGAGACTTTAAAATACCTCTCTTTGCAACTTATTGTAATCGACTCTCCGTTGCCATGACCCGTATTAACAAAGGAGCGACAACTTTAAAGGTATATAACTACACACTATCCATTTGAGAGGCACCCAGTTGTGGTACTTAAAGAAAAATGCGCTAATTTAGAACGTCAATATAAATAATAAATTAATTAAATATATAACGTAAAGAAATGAATATATACTAAAAGTGTACATAAGTAAATACAATATATTAATATCAAATAAATATAAGTAGATAAATGATATTGACCCATAGCTTAAACCCTCGGACCTGATTTCGCTTTCATTTACCAATATCATCAAGAGGTACACCTATCCCAGCTAATAAACACTTATTATTTCATGTGTTACTATATATAGTGGCAAAATTAGCTTGTTTCGGTATGCTATAGCCTAAACCTGCAGGGCACAACAAATGTCTCGATTGCTGGCAGGGCCAAACATCCAAATGCGAAGGTCAAAAATCTATATCAATTTTAGGCCGCTTCGATTTCTGTACAATAAACTTAGGGTTTAAGACCATGTATTACTGAAGAGAAAGCTTATTGTAGTTTTCGAAATGCGCACTGACGCCATGCAATTTTATTTATGCTAGATAGATATATAAATAAAATGATTCACCTGTATAAATAGGTAAAATAATATTCTAAAGTGTTAAAACTATGTGTTTTGTAATTAAACAAAGACTATTCTATTTGACACATGTAATATAAAGGCTATTTACTGGGTTAGGTATGCCTCTTGGTGATGATTAGGTCATAGGTAAAGCCCTCGGGCCTCATAATGTTTCCATATGCAAATATCATCAGGAAAAACACATATCCCCGTTATTAACCTCTTAATATCCATGCTGGACCGAGGATCGACACATTCAGGGACAACAAAAGGTAAAAGGTCACACGCTCGCTCTTACTTTGGAAGACGTTTTCGTATTTCTATATTTGTATACATATCATATATAATTATGAGCTGAAAAGGTTAAGTAAATGAACATTTCCAACTGTAAAATGGTACTATATCCCAATCTATCATATTTTTGCTTCATTTGTCAATTCTACACATAACTGTTTTAATTTACTGTATTGTTTTGCATGCGGCGATTGAGACATGACACACCTATTTGAAACAAGAACTCATTTTATGATTTGAATGGCATAATTGATGCATTTTGTACATATCTATTCAGTGTCATGTCTAAATTGTGACTTTGTAAAAGCATTATGAGCATACATTATTTCTGAAGGCGTCTTTCACTTTGTCAACTGTGTACACACTGAACATAAAACAACTATTGGATGAAACATCTCGATCAGCAATAACACTTTGGCGCTTTAGGTATAAACAAACAATAAAAATAAAAATGTAAGAATCTCGTCTTTGGTTCTGATATCTTTATAACTGACAATTCTTAAAAATGTTTCAGTCATTATAGAAACAAGACGAAAAATCATTGATGGGCTTTGTTAAGAAAATCATACAAACATTTGGTAAAACAAAGCATTAATATACAGTATAAAGTTTCAAATCATGTAGTGTTGGACTAGTTGTTGTTCAACACTACTTTATATATATGATGAGACCAGCTGTTCAGACAACGTGTCTGGACAGCATATGTTTGAGAATTGTTTCAAGTTCAAACAAAAACTATACAATAGGAACAATGCTCAGTATCAGGACAAAAGATACACATATAGGTATGAAGACTATTTCAAACATAAATCTTCGAACTAAGCTAATGCGTCTGAAACAAAGCACAACAACTACATTCATATGTTTGAGAACAGTTTCAAACTAAAAGTATCGAATCAAACAAATATGCATGAAACAATCCCCAATTCCAGCACAAATTATATTTTCGAGTTTCAAACACCAAGCATTCCCAAAGCGTATAACTAGAAAGAATAATTGTCGCAATGCACTTTATTCCAAACGCAATTAAGCTTCTCAAAAGTTTGCAAATATACTTTGACGCTGAAAATCTCAAGCAGACTTCTTGCAACGTGCGTCGAAAGAAACTGTTAAAATATGGTATTGCCATAATATGAAGCAGTTCACAGTTCTTGCCTGAACCAACTCTGCTTATTTTAATCATTGATTATAACAGTATCATTCATCTTATTATTATGATATTTTTCTAAAACCTATACTTGCTATAATAATTTTTATTATTGTTTGATAAAAGCAAAATTTGAGTTTATTATCTCTCTTAATAATAATTGCTATATATAGACATTTATACTATAAAAACAACGAAACTATTTTGATATGCTTACATCTTTACTTATTACGTTAATGGTGGCAACTTGTCCACAAGATTGTGAGCAGACAACTTCATTCTCAACCAAGTTCGGTTTAAATCAACCAATCAAAATTAATGCTACTTTATTTGATTATATTTCATGTAAACAATAGTTTGCCGATTTTATGAATATGTACCAAAAGAGAATGACCGATTAGTGTAAGATGTTATCAAAAGACAAAACAATTATTTTGAACATAGAATGCTAGCTTGATCTTGGTAAGATAATTGGAAAGCCAAAATATAAAATTGAATGATAAACGAGTCTTGTCAATTTACCAGAGTGAAAAATAGAATATATGACCCGTTCAAGGATTCTGCGATGTTTGATACATGTCTACATGTAATAAAATGTGTGTGAACTTTACATCTGTGCAACTTTATCCATCCCCTCTTTCAGCCCGATCTCCCGGTAAAATCACATTCCTGTGACCGTTACCATTAACTTCATTCATTACCGCAAAATTACGTCTCAGTCCATTAGATGTTCCATACAAAGTTTGACAAGATATAGCTATGAATATTGATGTCAATTCATATGTATATATAGAGTACTGTGTGAAAATACAATACACATGTTCATCTAAATGAAGTAAATGACAAAATAACAGATGCTCTAGTGTTACTGTGAGCACCAATCTAAATTACGTTCATGTGAATCAAACAACAAATACCTGTTTGTACTTGAATTGATATACAATGCAACGATGACCTCATTTAACGTAAGCAGTTGGTATGATGACAGAACATTGGCCTGCGAGATTGCTTCATAAAAACAAACCTGACTCATAATACAAATTTAACATTGCTTTCATGTTGTAATCATGTTCACGACCCGTGGTAGATCTGGGCAAATCGACATGAGCTACACTGAATTGCGACATGTCTGCTAGATCGACATTAACGAGCTGAAGATAGGCAAGCAACGCAATTAACGACATAGCTGTACATTGCAATCAATTAAAAGGCGCAACAATTTCACACCCTTGGTGGAATTTTCCTAAATATTATATTATAAATATTTGATATAGTAAGTGATAATAAGAACACACATGAATGTCAGGAAATTTAAAATCTGAAATGAACTATAAATAGTCCGAGTTTTAATATTGGTTAATTATAATAAATATAATGTATAGCTCTTCCATGTTATATAAGGTCCATAAAGCCGCAACGGCAAATTTTTTTTAGACAGTAATATTTATATATTTTTTTCATAAAGACCCCATTGGAAATCATTTAATTTAACTTAATTATTTATCCTGTGCAATGTATATGTTTCACGAATAAATCTATCTAAAATCGGGCCATCCTAAAACACTGACTTGATGGCCTACGTCGGCAATGGGCAGGCCATATATATTTTATGAGAAAAAATGCGACGAAGCCAATTAAATACTATAAAGCTGTGTTTTTATTTAAAACAACCTGTAATTTTATGAAATAAAGAAAAAAGAGAAATCATATGTTTGTTTTAACGTATTAAAGCAGCCCTGATATTTTTATAGGTATGTAATATACTTTATTTTTACAACAAATGTGACCTTAGAGCCGTTGGCCATAATTACAATGACTTGAAAGCCACATGGTCCAGATGTACATGTGATCAATGGTGGCATCGGACCTGTAGAACGTAACATTGATAGAATAACGAGTAACAATGTGTTAGCACCGTTCAAGCATCGGGAATAATTGTTCATGTTTTTATTTGTTATATTCACGGGGTCCTTCTTCCTTTTTTATTTCACTGGCAGTAAAATAATATTAGTCACAATCACAATATTTTTTTATTGCAAACTGATATGCTTTGTTGAATCTTCATGCTGGTAAATTCATTTGTTCTGGATCATATTATATAGATGCTTCTTTGCTCACAGTAAGCTATTCTGATCGCTTGGCGTCCGTTTGTTAACTTTTTATTGTGTGCATTCTAGCACCCGCATTTTTCATTTGATTTTCACTTATCTTACATATCAATATATAATCAAAAAAATCTCGGACAAGTTCTTGGATTGACCAAATGGAAGTATTAATGTCAGCGTTATGGCATCAGGCCAAATCGGAATATCAATGTCAGAAAAATGGCCCTTGAATTGTTAAATACTGCACTATATAACCTTGTGTGCACTCTAACACCAATTTTTTTCATTTGATTCTCACCAGCACTACACAATTGCCATATAATCATAAGATCTCGGACAAGGTACTGAACTAGCCAAATCGGATAATTAATGTTAGAGTAATGACCCTTGAATTGTCAAAAATTGCATTACTAGAATGCACATATGGTCAAATATATGTGCATTCTAGTATTCGCAGCTTTCACTTGGTGTCAAACAAACTAAATACATAGGAGTTATATAACTATAATATCATTGACAAGTTTTTAAACTGGTCAAATCGGATAACTATTGTCACAGTGATGGCGTTTGAACCATAAAAAAATGTGTTATTTGATGTTGTGTACACTCTAGCACCTTCACTTTTTATTTGATCCTCATTAAACTAACACAGTAGTTATATAACTATAATATCTAGGACAAGTTTTTGAAATGACCATATCGGGTAATTAGTGTTTGAGTTACTTCCTTTGAGATGTCATTAAATGTTTTATTTGACCTTGTGTGCATCTAGCACTTGCAGTTTTCGTTTAATCTTCGACGGAATTACACACATATTATGTAACAGTAATATATTGAATTGGTTCTTGAACTGGCCAATCAGATAAATATTGTCCAAGCTTTTGCCCAAAAAGTTGTGTTTATTTGATGTTGTGTGCACTCTAGCACTCACATTTCAAATTTGATCTTCATTAAACTTACACAGTTCTTATGTAACCATACTATTTTAGACAAATTGGATAATCAATGTCGGGTGTTATGGTCCTTGAATCGACAAAATTTGCATTATGTGAATTTATGTACACTCTAGCACATACAAAAATTGTTGTCTGGCATTGTCTCCTCTGCCACAGGTGAGCGATTTTGGGCCATTGTTGCCGTCTTGCATTGTTTAGGACAGTCATGCAAATTGCAAGCCAATTTGTTTTTGTTACAGTATATGATTTGTACCTTTATAACAAAAGACGTTACCATTAAATCACGATACAGAATGATAGAATAATGGTCGAATACAATATCCATTACTTTGAGACTGTCACAATGTATCTGATTGTTTACTCATGTAGATAAACTTTTGTTAGTTTAGTTTAAACATATTTTATTTCAACATGGGCCACAAGTTCTTTCAACATTAGGTTCGGTCTGTTGTAGCATATTGAAATAACAATTCTTTGACAAAATTGGCTTAAACTAAATTATTTTACATTCAATATTTTTGTATTATTCCTACTTATAATGACTCAATGGAGAGGAGCGACACATGTCTTATTCACCTGACCACGGATCAGGTGTCCGTGGTCAGGTGAATAAGATATGTGTCGCTCCTCTCCATTGAGTCATTATAAGTAGGAATAATACAAAAATATTGAATGTTAATATTACAAATCCCGCCTATGTCCTGTGTACATTAATGGCGACGCCAATATATGCGCTATTTGCGCAACTTTTTGGCGTTGTTGCGGTGGCGCAGTCGGTAGAGACGTCATCATTAATGTGCTAGGCGCTGACGCCGCAGGGGCCGTGGGTTCGAATCTCCAAAGTGGTAAATTATTTTAGTTCATTTGCAAATTACTCTAATGCGTGCTGAGAGGTCAACCGGTCTGGCCTGGGATCAAACTCACTTAAAACACTTTCATCGCAGTATTCCGAAAAAGGACATCAATATGCACTCAACGTTAATATTTACGAGTGTGTACATTTTATACTCATTCCCTACGATTAACATAATACGAATAAATGCATTATTTCTCATTCCAAGTAATTAACACATTAAAAATTAATTTAAAAAAATGATAAATAAAAATATCATTGCAAAATAGCTTACCTTTTTTTCATAAAACAAAACATAACCTATTTTCTATCTAACCCTAATGTCACAAACCTTGAGAACCAACCCTAATGACACTAAAAAATAATGAAAAAAGGTGGAAAAAATTAAAAAATAAAATGTGAAAAAATAAAATTAACCCCACAATGCCATTTGGGCGAGTTTTCGCACTTGTGGGGTGAACATTGCACCCCACAAGTACCAAAAAACCCCACGATGCCATTCTGTACTGGCAACGCAACCCACAACTGCCGCTCCAGACGAACGGACGGACGGACGGACGGACGGACGGACGGACGGACGGACGGACGGACAGACAGACAGACAGACAGACAGACAGACAGACAGACAGACAGACAGACAGACAGACAGACAGACAGACAGACAGACAGACAGACAGACAGACAGACAGATAGATAGATAGATAGATAGATAGATAGATAGATAGATAGATAGATAGATAGATAGATAGATGGATAAATGATATATATAAGCAAACAACAAATTCCTTATATGACCAACACGTTTACGCGTATTTTATAATTAACCTAGAAGATTAAAATGACCTTAATATAAACTCTATAAATGAACATGATGCCTTTAGCGGTCGCAGACGAGGCATCATAGATATGTTTACGGATGCCATTTACTTTTGATATTAAAGCATCGATTATTCCCTTATCTCTGTAATGGAAGTGTGCCGTAAGAAATAAGTCTTCCCACTTTGTTAAATGTGTGGTATCTATGTTGTCGTTTAGCGTGTTATACTAATCATATTCCCGTTTAAGACACATAATTTTTTTGATGTTTGTTTGCATGGTTAACTAGTTTGGTAAAAAAAAAAAAAAAAAAAATCATCGCATGAGGTACAGAAATTTCATAGAAATGTGTTGTAATAAAAAATGACATTCGACTATACTTGACCATATTTCATCGGTTGCCAAGAAAAAAATATATTATAAACGCAAACATTTTGGGTCAAGCACTAGGTGCAAAAAAAAGTGACATTTTGGATGTCTCAATGTTTCTGACATAGTCGAATACTAGAGACTGCATCTGAGTGTTTATTTCAATGAAATACTTATATTTGCTTATTATAAATACCATTATCTTGCAAAGATATCTTAATTTGGGGAAATCTGAACCAAAAAAAAATTAAAATCAAAGCATAAAAGGTACTTTTGTCGAAAACTAGATTTAAATATTTAGGGTTTAAACGAAAATATTCAGATCGTATTTCATACCCACCCTAACAAAAATTTTAATTATCTAGCAATGTAACACATACAAAACAAGTGTTGACATGAGAGTTTTTTCCTGTTAAAATGTACACTAGAAATAATACCGATAAATGGCTCGAGCATGTTGATGTTTATTTATGCCATCTCCAATGTGATTCATTTTGTTTCTAAATTTTGAATATAATTGCGTTTCCATTAAAACTTTAGTAAACATTAAATTTATATATACATTGCATAGTAAAACAAAATACCCTACACAGGCATTTAAAGGGAGTAAATCTGAATTTTTCAAAAATTTAAAATTGGCTAAAATACTCCCACCCCCACCAATATATTATATCTATATATCATGTCTATATATACTCATTGACCCCGTATTGCCAATTGGATATTTATTCAAACATGCCAAAATAATATGTTAAAAAGGTATTTCCTAACTTTTCAGTTAAAAAATATTTTGACATATTATTTCATTTGATTTCAGTTTGATCAGTCATGCAGATGATTTACACGTTGTAAAATGTGTTTCATCTTGGAAAGAGTCCGAATAACAATGTGAAGGTCGTCAAGCAATATTTTAGTGATGTCTATTTTAGAATAGACATTTTGTTTCAAGTTTATCACTCTGATTTATATATTGATTTTGTCATGTTTTGATGGCTTTGATATATCAAACCATTCGTATTTTCTTCATTTATAATAATTAGATGCTTTTTATCCATATATAATGTTTTGTTTACCTTTAGACGAAACATGACATTGGGCTATCTGTGATTTGATTGGCAAAAGATTAAAGTAAAGAGGTTATTGCAGTAAAACAAAGTTTGATATAGCGAAGAAGAGTTTACCTTAATTAGAATAATCAACTATATTCTATACATAATACGCATTGTACAATGATAAATCTGATTAACTCATGTGTCCATAAATTGTATTTCAACCAATTCAAAATTTCATGTCTGAAAGAATGTTTTGATATATCTTTAAAATGCACAGGTAGATGATGTTTCGACAACTATCTAAATTTTCAATAAGTTCAATTTTTATGTACGAAGTACGTCTCAAAAGTATTACGACACATTAAGATGTATGCATTTTAGTGTTTCAATCACAACAAAACTTGCAATAAATACATTTCCATATTTAAACTATAACCATGCGCATTTTCTATATTTAACATAAAATTTGACAAGTCAAAACTGACATGTATCGAAATACGGGGAAAATTGGCGTTAGTTATGCGATATCAAGTTGATATTTAAATGGAAGTCATTCTTTTTTTAAGTATAAACAGCTGTGCAAAGCAAACTTCTCGTGGTACTCCTGCCACTCTTGGCATATTTCAAAATACTATGATGACTTATATATACTAACCACAGAATGTACACTCCGGCACATGGCCTGGAGGTCCTAAAGGCGCTTTTTAAGATGATCTGACTTGAGTACAAGGAAAACCACATCAAATTACGGTCTTCAATATCGCCGACAGTCAGTTACTTTCGGCTCACCATTAGAAAGGCGTACCACCGATAGATAAAACTTCGGGATATGCCATGCTAAAGAGTTGTGTGAACTAAACTTCAGAGTATCATGTCGGGTCATATTACACCCAACATAAAATTTTATCACACTCCAAGTTTCCACTCTAGGCGTGACGTCGCCATTTTGACAACTATTCAAATCCTTACTCTTATTTCATAAGTGCGCACAATATTCAAATGTCTGTCGATAACGTCAAATTTTTAAAGGATGTTCGCACATGATCTTAAATAAGGCCTCTTTGGCACCTTATTGAGGAAGCTGTGTGCTTTCCAAGTCAATGATGTTTTTATAAATGGCGTTTAATTTCAAAGCCTCACCCCCACCCACCCCAGTACTTCTAAACTTGCATTATCATGAACAAATTAATTTGATGTTTTATGACAATAGAACAATAGAACTTGTGTCGATCTGTCCATTGATACAACTGGTTTGCATGTTACACCCTAAATATGAAAACGACAGGGTCGTCCTTAACCTGCATACAGTAGCCAGTCTACGTACCTTGACTGTAACTCCTGCTGCAATTGGCGCCCATTTCTGTTGGGCACATTATAACATTTGATGCACGTATTAATCTTTTAGAACGTATTTAAAAAGTTTAAATGTTTGTCCTATTTTTAAAAAAATACTTTAATAAAAAAATGATTTTTTTTTAAGAAAGTCAATAATTGGGCCAGAAATTCATCCCGTATGGATTTCATTGGTTACATCCGGGCGTTAAAGATAGAGGTTAGCGTACTTTCCATACATAAATAAACATTGAAGCCTGAACAAACATTTTGAAACCATACAGATATGTATACAATGTTAAATTCTGATGCAGGAACTACCTGCCAGAATGGGACTGAGCGTGAGAGTCTTCTCCTCTTGTTGATAAGCAATCGGAATTCCTCTATAATGTTCCGAGATTTGCATTGCATCTGCACGATTGTTCACTTTCTCCGAAACGAAAATAGAGTGAACCAGTCCGTGGAATTGTCCTGTTACTTTTCAGACATATATCGTATATTTTAAGATGGAAGTCCGGACTTGATGTTTGTATTAACAAAATAGATATCATTAAGATATTTAAACAAACATGATGCTCCGTTAATCAAAATATGCATTACTAATTGTTATTTTAATAAAAATAATTCAGTTACTATTTTGTTCTGTAAGTTCCAATTTATATTGAATATTTTTGTTGTCGTTAGTCACATTTGTTAACATGTATATAATAGAGGACCACCGGGAAGATTGGAGACTTTTCCAACTGTATTTCCTTTTTAAATAAAGACTTTATTATTATTATTATTATTATTATTATTATTATTATCATTATCATTATCATTATTATTATTATTATTATTATTATTATATTCATAACCAT
The DNA here is from genome assembly GCA_029582155.1 of Panopea generosa. Lineage (NCBI taxonomy): Eukaryota > Metazoa > Mollusca > Bivalvia > Adapedonta > Hiatellidae > Panopea > Panopea generosa. The sequence continues at coordinate 78,106,693 of CM055897.1, read as the reverse complement.
ATCAACTGACATAGTACCCATCTGGAAAACTTAAGCCCAATCTACTGGGATCGGTAGCGACCATATTCCTTCATAAAACCACACTGGGTAATATTAATGAAAATTAAATTGATGTAGTCTTAATCATCTGTTTGGTCACATGCATTTCAGTTCTAAAGACGTATTGTTACTTAATATTTTCCTGCATACAGGAATGCACGCGGTAAGTAATGTCTGCAACAACATGTATTTTATGTATATTATGATTAAAACGAATACAAAGAACAACCCTTTCTACTCACCACCCGAATCCCCTATTAGAAGAGAAATAAAGCCCGAAAGGGTTTCCTTTTTTAAAAATAATTGAAACAAACCATAGTTAAAACTAAATCAGGGAATTATATAGAGAAAGAAAGGCAACTGATTGAGAAATTTGTGAACGCTCGCGTATTCAGTCTCGCAATATCTCGTCTTCGATTATCTTTAAGTTAGTAACTTAAAGTGCTCTTGATTACACAATGTGCATACTGCAGCTAAAATAAATCAAATTATGAGAAATGTTACTTCAAACCTCAATATCTTTAATATTTAATTATAAATATTTAAAACATCTCAAATTACATACAACTTACATTTTATAAACAAGAAGTCAGTTGCCTGTGAGATATGAATGATTAATTTGCCAGATAATTAATAATTCATGTGCTATCGATTAACATTTAGTCAGGAGATAGAAGTTTACTACCTTTCGATGTAAGTCCTTGATTAAATTAATTTCAAATATATCATCTTATTGGCATGTCAATGTGTATAAACTAAAGGGCTAGATGTGTTAACTGGTTATTTTCCTGACCTCAGACACCCAGGTCAAATATCCAATTTACTACGTCTATAGATAATCTAAACAGTAAATATACACAATCAATCCCCCTTGTTTCGAAGTCGATGTAAACTCCATTCAAAAGTGTCAATTACGCCTAGAGCGGGATTAACGTTTTCTCGCTTACATTCCGCCGCATCCAGCGTTTCTAGGCTCATTTCTTTCTAGCTAAGGCATTATCTAGTAATCAAGGTTAAGTAACTAACGAAAGATACGATACTGCCCAAAGTGGAAAGTAATTGACGGATACATCAAAGACATGAGAACAACATACTTAATATACGACAGAACTAAAAATCAATATTAAACTAAATAGCACTGCGGTTATTGTGGGCTATCAATGTGTATGTGATTACAGGATTAGTTTGTTTGATTTAAATACAAATTGGACGTACGTATTTCGGCATAGGGTCAACCTATTTCCGGTTACTCGTAAAAATACGTGCGTCAACGGGATAATAAGGGTGGAAACATTTTCTGTACACACGTAATATTGAATCTGGAGTTGTCCTCCATCCTAATCGCTGGTAACGTTGGTTTCCAATACCGATGTATGGCAATGAGTTCCCACGTGTACAAATATGGTATTTTACGACAATGATATCCACATTGTAATTGGAAATATAGACGAATACAGAAGACAGCTTTTTATAATAATAAAAATATATAGATTGAAATAGTAATTGTGCAGCACTTCTGCAGTGAGTACTGTTCGTGTAATGTACATTCCGTGACGACATTTCAATTAAGTTTAAATGGAAAAGCATACTGAGGAACAGACGTCATGTGTGAACTATCACAAAGGACAGGTAAGTGTCGTTATATTTGTGCACTGTTGTATTTTATTTAGAGCATCATATTAAATCTAAATTTCGAAACAATGCATGTTAAACATTTCAAGCCTGGTAATGTGTGTTCGTTAAACGCTATGAGAGAGGTTGTAATTTTCCGAGGCGTATCTGAGAGAGCCTTCACGTCTGACAGATCAATAAACCGCCTGCATCAGTGTTGTATATTACTTTGTTCTTAGCGAGCGCTTCATGAACGAAAATTAATTTAAAGCGAATGCTACAAATATCTATTAATAACTAAAGATCTTTGAGGCAGATAACTACTTTTAAAACTAACGATTTATTGAAGAGTTTAATTTACTTTTAGAAACAAACATGCCTATATATGTATACGTGTTTACACTGGACAAAAACAAAGTTTTGAACGTATTGCTGTCAAACATTTTCAAGTTAAATGTAGGAAAAGATATTGGTAAAATAAATATGTGTCGTGTGTAAGTAAGTATTTAATTAGAGGGTGCCGAGTGAACTACATGTATTTATAATTGATGCGTTTAGTAATATCACCAAGTAACCGTTACATGTGTAAAGACAATATACATATTCCTTACTTTAGATATGAGTGTACTAATTTGGCCAATACTCTTGAATACTATAGAAAATGCCCCTAATTTCGACAGCTTAAGTAGAAATTCAACTTATCATATATCTGATAATCAAGCACCGTATTTCAGTCGACATGTTGTTTGTAAATATAGTCGTTTTCGGTACTTTTAATGTGTTACCGCTTTTTATTACGTTTGTTTATTTAATTTGCGGTACTGTTCCCGAACAATATCTGTTTTTAAAAAATTCTTATTAAACATATCAATTCAATAGTTTATTCTCACAAGTTTGTAGTAGGCATTGAAAAGGAGAATTATAATAGCGGACTTTTTTTTAAATACAAAACGCCATTCTTTCTCAATGTATTAATCTAAACAAATTCATTTTAGAGTGTTTACGAATAAAACACATAAAGTGTATATAAATCGTCCTCGATTTTTTTTTTTGAAAAAAGAAAAAAACAACAACACGTACGGAGTGTTGTGTTTGAGAGACCATCGGGTCGGTATCGAACCTGACATATCTAGTGAGAGCGGGCAATAATCTGCTCACTGCACTACCAATCCGCATTTATTATAATGTGGTAATTGGTCAGTCTTACTTAAATATATTCTATTCCGACAAATACATTGTTAAATGGTATTTATCAAGAGCCTTGTCAAACATTTCTATCACGCTGTCTCACTCACTCACTCATTATCTCTCTCACTCACTCACTCACTTACCAAAAACCCATCCAACCAACTCACTCACTCACTCACTCACTCACTCACCCACCCACCCACTCACTCATTGATTCACTCACTCGCTTACTGATACACGCTCTCATTCAGTAAGACTTTGACGCTTTGACTTATAGAACTAGTGGAATGATGTATTGTTTAATACATGTATAGAGTAACAAGTTTGCCAACCATGGCAACTAGTTACATGTATACACTATATATACATAACACTTCTTATTTCCATGACTTTTATCCATATTAAAGAATTTGTTATATTACCATGCGGTATTTGACAAAATTAAGGGATGACTCAATAAATCTAAGTTCACTAATCGATTTTTATTCGGACCTCTTTGATTTTTCTTCAATTAGTGCCCAAGATATTACACAATCATGTTTTAGACAAAGGGATAAATAGAACATTAATAGAATAGCATCTTTCCTTAAAATCTTAACGGGAATGACACCAACTTGGTATTCTTTTCGTATCTAGCAGAACTATTTTGTTTCATGCTACGGCATTAAGTTTTTAGTCATTTCCGTTTATTTTTACACTATGTGTTGTAAAAGATAAAATTTGTTCCCAACATACTGCAATTCTACATATAGTATTATTAAATATATAACCAAGAACATGACATGAAACATTACCTTCTTATTTGTTGATTATACATATTGACATAAAAACCTCTTGTACAAAACGGTATTTTGCTATTATTACGGGTATATAATAATTATAGCAAACCTACAGGTTAGTATGTATACTTTTTGACGCTTGTCGGAGATTAGTAAGATTCATTGGTTACTCTGTATCGTAAGACGCAAATAGATGAAAACATCTAATAAAAACCGATGGATCGTTTACAATTAAAACGTTCTTATCGCATGGCGCATGCGCATGGCATTTGGTCATGACAATAATTTAAAGAAACAACAACAACAATAGTCTTCTGTAGATATGACATTTAACGCAAATAAGCGACTATGTTATAGCTTTAACTGGTGTTTTGATATGATGTGTACATTGACAAACAAACATAGAAACTGGTCATAAGTTTAATTTAATGCTTTATTTAGGAGCATCCGTGTCTAATGTCACCACGGCTAGACAGCAATAACTGCTTACGCACATATTTGTTTACATTATTTCTCCGGTGGCAACTTCTGAGACAGTTTACACAAATACATTTAGGTTTTCATTACATCAAACCTTATATTATTATTTACATTTCATCTCATACATCAACATTTACAAAGAGTTTAAAACAATTACTTTGATACGGCAGCGTATCCATACACCCAGATAATGTTATCAAGAGAAATTGAAATATTCAAACTTATTCATGCTAACACATTTGCAAGATTGTTGTCGGAAGATACTGTATTATAGAGTTAGATTATTTTTTTTTCTGTTTTACGCATGTGTGAAGAATATCGAATTACGCACACATCGAATACAGTCCGAATAGCTGTATGTAAAATATGTGCGTGATAGGACATTCTTTACACATGCATACAAACCAAAAATAATGAATTTGATCCTTATAATTTCAGTCATGACAAATAATATTTTTTATAGTTTAAAAAACCAATCTATTAAAGTATATGAATAAATAGTCAAACTATCTGTGGCATACTAAACACGTAGCAATAAATAACAACAAGGGACAGATAGTATTCCAGCTTAAGTGGTTTTATCGAAATATATAAATCTTAAGAAGATGGTGTTATCCAATTAAAAAGTCCTGCAATACATACATTGTATATATGGAAGTGAGCTTAGGATTATTATTGAATAATGTCTCGATATAAGGAAAAGGGAGGATGGAAGTACCTGTAAACTAGGTTTAAGCACCCCGGTGGCGTCTTATTTTTATGACAGTTACACGAACTGTTGTTACATGTTCTGTGTATTTGTATTATATATATTAACGAATATGGTTACTGAAAGTGTTGGGTGCATCATTATGTTCCTGGAGTCTTCTATTTTAATTTACATGTTCTCATGTTTACTTAACTGCATCATGCTACAATAAATGTAAAATAGTGACCGTGTATCTAATACTGAAAGAACTTTTGGCTAGACTCTTTCATGTACCATCTTGTATGATTTTAATCAATTATTTGTAATTTATTATATGTTAATATGGCAAAACATATTTTTAAACCAAATGATAAACTACAGCGATACAAAATCTTTCTAATCTTGTAGAAGTAAAAGAAATGTGTATTTTAAAACCCAACAGTGTACAAGAATCAATTAAATATTCTTCTGTTTCAAATCTAAATCACACAGCCGTGGTGTGTTCATTATTTTACAAAATGTCGAAATCTCCATTTCATATGATTTATTTTCTAACTCTTGATTTTAATGAAAAGCATTGGAACCGTTATCAAAATTGTTACGAGGTAAACTATAAAATAAACAACAACAGCAACAATAGCACTTATTCTTTCCTAACACGTACATCATGTTAAAAATGACAAAAAGAAAAATATAATGAAAAAGCTATACCGAATGATGAAAACGTCAGTCGTATTAACGCGCACATTTCGTAATGTTTCAACAATGATACATTACAATACATGTATTTGGTATGACACTGTATTGCTTGAGACCGTGCATGCTCGATGTTCCTAAGGGATTGAAGAGTCTGCAACATCTACTCAGTTTAAACATTTTTTCTGTCTCTTAACATAAAGGATTTGTCTCCAGCCTAATGTTTTAGGTGAATACATCTTATAATAGCCAACTTTATGTCCACGAATTGTATAAGAGATGGAACTTATACCGCTATAATGTAATTTTTATTTTTTTGCCTAGCCTTGCTTTAGCAGTATGTTGTGTAATGTGGCTTTTTATAGTCTGTGGATATACAGATAATATTCATAATGCTTTTTTCTAGTGTATGTGTCCTTTTCATGCTATTGATCATGTAGGGTTATATTTTCTAATTTTGGGGTTATGATTATAGAAATCTCAGATGGTCCTTTCACAAGAGCATTTGCAGCGAATAGACAATATTCAAAATCGTTTATTATGTTGCTACTGTCGACAACTTGATGCCGAGTGGAACAGCATCAGGTTAAAGATCAGGGGCTCTGGTGGGCATCATAAGTTCGATCCTTTTTGACGATTACGTATATGATTAGTACTAGTCTATCCAGAAAGACTTCGAGCCTGATTGTCAACTTGTAAAAACTTGTTTCACAATCAATGTAAAAGAAATAAGATGAAAATAACAACATGATTCGTCTCGAATGCTCATTTTTTTATTACGCCTTCTTTCCTCATACCAGAACTCCTACAGGATTGTTGAATTAGATTTTTTAATTTGATTATTGGCAAACGCGATGTTGACAATATTTGGAGTTTGCTATCAGGACGTTTACCAGCACATGGCGTTTTGCAGACATACATTCAATTTTGCTTAATTCAATTTGGTACTACTCAACGATTCTTCATATTTCTTGCTAGTTCTACTAATAATTGCAATCGAATTTGGCGTTTGGATGTTGCACTAAACTCTTTGGATATAATCTAAATCCCTTTCCGCGACAGTCCATAAGACTAAATTTGATCCGCGTGTTTTTCCATAACGACAACATACAACGCGTTTGTTTGTTGTTGTCTAGAAGTTCATATAATGTCTTCTGCGCGATCTTTAGCATCAACCAATTATCTACTAACATTACTCATTTATTCTTCAGATAATGACAAGAGCAAACAGCGTATTTCAACAACCCACATTGCCTAATCTAGTAAAAATAACAATATGGACTACTTTATTGCTTTGCTGTGTGTACTCAACAAATGCTGGGATTAACCCGCAGACGACACTCGACTGTCTTTTGCGGGAGTACACATTCCGCGTCTCTAAGTCCATACGATTGAAAGGAAAAGTGTTGCCATGTTGGGATGATGTCACGGTGTATTCTTGTTGGGGACGATGCGACTCCTATGAGGTAGGTATTATATGTTTATATGACACGCTTTTCGTTGCGTACCCTTACTTGCTGTATTGGCATGTGCAAGAAATTCGAAAAAGTGTCATATGCTTACGTGGCTATCTTTTCCTAAATACTGCTTCTAAATCGAGTTTCAGCATCGTATTACCTTCAACAAGATATGAAGGGTCGTAACTTATGTTGTAAGAACTTGTGACCTGACCTAATTGTATATTTATGGCAATAAAATGTTTAAACTTAACAA